>QGSO01000308.1:428358-786214 GCA_011037825.1 Carya cathayensis
CGTCGCTGCATTACACAGAATACGCTACACGCGTATTCTCTTCACACAACCCGCCGTATCACATCTACGGCATCCATCTCACGCCTATACTTCACAGCACAGTCCACAAAATACACAATCAAACGCAACACTTCACAACCACACTTCGCTTCACAACTACGCAACGAATTCCACAAATACAACTACACAATCCACAAACCAACCAACTATTTTAAACGTAAAATAACTAGAGATAGAAGGTTATACCATCGACGGGATAACCCGTGCGTCGCTCGTTGTTCGTCACGAACATGCGTCGGAGGAACGTACGTGGCGGCGTACGGTGGCTGTCCACCACATAAAGTGGTAGTTTGGGCTTGAGAAAGGCTAGGCGTGGTCTTGGAAGACTCATGATTTTACAGCTGTCGGTGAAGAACAAAATACGTGATTTACGGAAAAGATAATCTATACGCGTGATTCCAGATGAGGGTAAAGACGAGAGAGATGTGATTGCTGTCGGGAAATAATTCAAAACTGATAATTTTAGCGGGCTGTTACAAATTAGGTTTTCTGAAAACCCATAACAATACATATATAGGGTAACACAGATGGCTCCACCTGTACAGATCCTGCGGCTGAAGCTTAACTTCATTTGATGCTGCTTACGAGTCACGTGCTGGTCACGTGATCACCAACTCAAACTCTTAAACTTCATAGCTCCAGAATCTTCTACGTATTTATATCATTCAATGTCATGAGCGAGAAGGGTCAGATAACATGTAACAGTACGAAATAAATTAATTGACATAACACATTACAAATCTCCATCTTGGCAAAAGATTTATTTGCCAAATTATCAATTGTCATCATTGGCTTATTCCTGCACTTATCCCCCTAAAGGGGACTGACTCTTGACTCCATATTTATTAAGTTCAGATAGTGTCTGAACTTAGACCTTGGGAGTGACTTGGTCATCATATCAGAGGGATTATCCTCAGTTAAGACCTTCACCACACCTACAACCTTAGACTTTATAACATCCATGACAAAATGAAGCCTTATATCAATATGCTTAGACCTTTCATGGTAAACTTGATTTTTAGCTAAGTGAAGTGCACTCTGATTATCACAGTGCATAGAAATATTACCATTAAAAATACTTAACCCATTTGCAATGCCCTTTAACCAAATGGCCTCTTTTATTGCTTCAGTCAATGTTATATACTCAGCCTCTGTTGTGGACAAGGCCACAACAGATTGTAAGTGTGACTTCCAACTAACAGCCCCTCCAAAAGTAGTAAACACATACCCAGTTAAAGATTTTCTGGTGTCTACATTTCCTACAAAATCAGAGTCTACATAACCAACTAACTCACATCCTTTCTCAACACCCTTTCCATAACTGAGTCCTAGATTAGTAGTGCCAACTAGGTACCTTAGTACCCATTTGATAGCCTCCAATGGGGTTTCCCTGGATTCCCCATAAACCTACTAACTATACTCACTGCATAAGTTAGATCAGGTCTAGAACAGACCATTGCATACATTATGCTCCCCACCATGCTAGTATAGGGGATTTGTTTCATAAAATCAATATCAGAATCTGTTTTAGCAACCTGATCTACAGAAAGTTTGAAATGTTGATCTAAAGGTGTGTTAACAGATTTCAAAAGATTCATACCAAATCTCTTTAGAACTTTAGAAATGTAGGTTTTCTGGGATAGGTATAAAACCTTTGCATTTCTGTCCCTTACTATTTCCATTCCTAATATTTTCTTAGCAGGGCCCAGTTCTTTCATTTCAAACTCAGATTTCAACATGCATTTAACTTCATCAATTAGATCAGTGTCTTTACAAGCTATCAGCATATCATCTACATAAAGTAAAAGATATATCATTATTCCTTTTTCTTCCTTGTAATATACACAGCTATCATAGCAACTCCTATTAAAATTATTACTAATCATGTGTGTGCCAAATCTCTTATACCATTGTGTAGGAGATTGTTTAAAACCATATAATGATTTTTTAAGAAAGCACACAAGATTATTGTTTATTTTATCAGTAAAGCCTTCAGGAGGTTGCATATAAAGTTCTTCTTCAATTTCACCATATAGAAAAGCTGTTTTAACATCTAATTGTTCTAAATGCAAGTTTTCAAAAGCTGTATAGGCTAGCAGTAGCCTGATTGAGCTATGTTTCACCACAGGTGAGAAAATTTCATTAAAGTCGATTCCCTCTCTCTATGTAAATCCTTTTGCTACAAGCCTAGCCTTGTACCTAGTCCCTTCTATCCCTGGTATACCATCTTTTCTTTTAAAGATCCACTTCGACCCAATGAGTTTGACTCCTTTAGGTTTAGTCACCAGAACCCAAGTTTGGTTCTTATTAAGTGACTCCATCTCCTCATGCATGGCTAAGAGCCATTTGGATCAGTTTTTACTAGATACAGCCTCTTTATAAGACCTAGGTTCTTGGTAAACAACATCATCAGCCACTGTCAAGGCAAAAGCTGTAAGGTCAGCCTGTCCAAACCTTTGAGGTGGTTTAATTACCCTCCTCTGTCTGTCTCTAGCCAGATTCCAAGATCTGGCTCCACCTTGACCTGTGTCCTCTGAGGTTTGATCCTCAAAGTTACTATCATCACTATTTACAGGTTCAGGTTGGGTGTCATACTGCTCCACCTCAACCTAAGATCCTTCTAAGGGCTTGTCAGTATTATTGTTTGACTGTGCTTCTTGTACTCGAGCCATGTGTGACTCATTAAAAGTCACATCTCGGCTAACAATGCACTTATGTCTACCAGGTCCATCTACCCAAAGTTTGTATCCCTTTACCCCTTCAGGATATCCTATAAAAATGCACTTAAGTGCCCTAGGTTCCAACTTATCAGTTTTTGAATGTGCATAAGCTACACATCCAAAAACTCTTAGGTAGTCGTATCTGGGGGGTTTTCTAGACCATAACTCCTGTGGGGTTTTAAACCCTATAGCAGAGGATGGACATCTATTTATAAGGTGAACTACAGTGGTGGCAGCTTCTGCCCAAAAGGTTTTGGGCAGTCCTAAATTAGACAGCATACACCTAACTCTTTCTAAAATGGTCCTGTTCATTCTCTCAGCTAAACCATTCTGTTGAGGGGTTTCCCCCACAGTCTTATGCCCAAGAATTACTTCTTTTTGACAAAACAGATTAAATTCATTTGACAGGAATTCTAAACCCTTATCTGTCCTTAGGGTCTTCAGTTTTCTACCTACTTGATTTTCCACTAGAGATTTCCGCTCCTTGAACTTTTAAAAGGTGTCACTCTTGTTCCTCAGAATATAAATCCAGACCTTCCTAGAGTAGTCATCCAATAAGGAGAGAAAATAACTCCCTCCACTGCGTGAATTTACTCTTGCAGGTCTCCATAGATCTGAGTGGACATAGTCCAAGGTTTGCTTAGTGTTATGGGTTGCTGACTTGAAACTAACCCTCTTTGCCTTTCCAAAGATACAATCCTCACATAAAGGTAAATTTCCTAGGTTCTGTTCACTCAGTAATCCCTATTTTTGTAACTCTACAAGCCCCTTTTGGCTTACGTGACCAAGCCTCCTATGCCATAAGACAGACTTATTTTCTAAAGTGTTTTGTATAGAAGAAGCTTCCCCAACTATAGTTTTTCCAAGCAGTGTATATAACCCATTTTTAATAACCCCTTTCATAATCAGTAAGGAACCTTTAGTAACCTTAAGAACCCCTGCTTCAGACTTGAAGGTACAGCCTGATAAATCAAGCATACCAAGAGAAATTAAATTTCTCTTCAACTCAGGTATAAATCTGACTTCCTTCAAGGTTCTTTTAGTACCATCATGTAATTTTAGTCTAACTGACCCTATACCCATGATTTTACAGGACTTATTATTTCCTAGGATTACATGCCCCCCCTTTAATTCAAAAAAAGTTTCAAACCACTCTTTCACTGGACACATATAAAAAGAGCAACCAGAGTCCATTATCCACTCTGTTTTAGAATTAACTTCACTCACTGTGAGTACATCAGCACTCTCATAGTCATCTAACACCACAGAGGCATCCCCTGCCTCTTTGGTCTTATTCCCTATATTGTTTTTTCCATCAGGGCAAGTCTTTTTGAAATTCCCTTCCTTATGACGGTGAAAACATTTACAATGTTTTCCCTTAGATTTAGACCTAGATTTCTTGATATCACTCTTACCTTTCTTTTCTCTTTTTTCTGTTATGTCCCTAACAGATAGCCCTTCACCATGTTCCTATTTGGTATCACCTTTGTTTTGTAATTTCCTAGTATGAAGTACAGATTGTACTTCATCTAAAGTCAAGGAGTCCCTACCATACATCATGGTTTCTTTAAGGTTCTGATATGATGAGTCCAAAGAACTCATCAAGAGGATTGCTTGATCCTCATCCTCCACCTTAATATCTATATTAGCTAGATCTAGAATGATTTTGTTAAACTCATCAAGATGCTGTCCTATTTGAGTCCTAGGGTTCATTTTAAAGGTATAGAGTTTGGTTTTCTTGTGGAGCCTGTTTGCTAGAGATTTTGTCATGTACAAATTCTCTAGTTTCAACCATATTCCTACAGCAGTGTCCTCACTAGCCACCTCTCTCAGGACTTTATGCCCGAGAGAGAGGATTAGGGCACTTTGAGCTTTCTGGAGAATGTATTCTTTGACAGTCTCCTTATCTTCCTCTTTCAAGGGAGAACCCTTCTTCCTTTCACCCAGGAGGGCATCCTGAAGTCCATGTTGGACTAGGAGTGCCCTCATCTTTATTCTCCATAACCCAAAGTCATTTTCCCCCGTGAATTTCTCTATGTCAAACCTCATTGTCCCCATCGACCTAGACTCTAGATACCAATTGTTAGAAATTATCTTTATTCTATTCTTATACAGTGTTCAAATAAAGATATGAAAGAAGATTTAACAAGAATATATTCACGAATAGGAACCAAACAGATTCAAACTAATCAACAAATTAGGTCTAATAGTAGAATCAGATTATCTACATATTCAAACTAGCAATAGATTCAGTCTAACAATAGATTCAACCTAACAGATAGATTCCGATTATCTACAGATTATAACAGAAGAAGATTAACAAGAAAATAAACCGTAGCAAGATCAATAATCAAAGATATAACAGAAATAAGCAAGAAAAGAACAACACAACCGATTTACGTGGTTCGACCCTAATGGTCTACGTCCACGACAGGAATGGCTTCAGATCTTTATTGATAATAAGTGTCCTTCACAGAGAAGCTTCAGAAAACATTCAAAGATTTACAAATCTCTCATCTCACTCTGAAAATCGCACAGATTTTCCTCACAGTGAAACCCTAGTTTCTCCCTCTCTGCTCTCTCTCGAAGACTCTCTCTCAATCGGCTGAAGGATACAAAAGGAATGAATTAGGTTTTCTGAAAACCCATAACGATACATATATAGGGTAACACAGATGGCTCCACGTGTACAGATCATGCGGCTGAAGCTTAACTTCATTTGATGCTACTTACGAGTCACGTGCTGGTCACGTGATCACCAACTCAGACTCTTAAACTTCATAGCTCTAGAATCTTCTATGTATTTATATCATTCAATGTCATGAGAGAGAAGGGTCAGATAACGTGTAACAGTACGAAATAAATTAATTGACATAACACATTACAGCAACCTACTGGAGTACACTTTCTCTTTCATGTTGCTGCGCATCTGCATCTTTTAGGAGACTTTGGATCAGTTTGAGTTCATATTGTAGCTATTCAACTTGTTTACCTCTCCAAACACCATTGATTTATTTATTTAGTACCAATCAACGAAAAAAAAACTCAAACTAACTAATTTATTAGCATATAACAAGGGTTCAAGACAAAAATTGCTACGAACTAGTTGGAATCCAGGAAGAGATTGCTGAAAAGAAGAGGGCAAGAAAATAAATTGAAAAATAAAAGGTTTTCCATGGACGAAAAAGAGAGTTAAAGAAGCCCCAAATAGGCAGAAGCAAATGGGCTTTTCGAAGATGAGAGGGAGATCTTTAGGTGCAAAAGCTCAGCTTGATGAATTGTTGTTCCTTCGTATTCTTCTTCCTTGCACCTGCAGTTCAAGTACTTCAACACCCTAAACTCCACTAAAATTTTTTGAAAAAATCTAGTTACAAGTACAACTGTATATTAATATATACATTAATCTAATATAATTAGTCAAAAAGTATATTTTATTAAAAACAGTACCAATTTAAATTTTAAATATGAATGAATCAGTATTGGTATATAGATTAGTACGTGACTTTGCTTGTATGTAGCAAAACTTATCCTTAAATATCCTTGTATTGTAACAAAAATTCACTATAAGAAAAATGAATATTTGTAATGGATTATTTACAACGAAAATAATTATTTGTGACAAAAACAAATTCATTTTGACATGAAATAGTCATTTTTACAAGAAACAACTGCCTACAACTAAACAGTTTTTACAGTGAAAGATCTACCAATTCACTCAAATAATTAGTTAGTCGACATTCATCCAATTATATAAAAAGAAATACTTAACTAAAAAAAATTAATTTTAAAATACCAATATTAGTGATAAAAAGAAACCCTTTAAAGAATTATTTAAAGATAAAACTCTACATGAGAGTCCAATACATAAAAATCAATTTTATTATTTAAAAATACCCTTAAAAGGACTCCATGATCGTTCCTGTGTCAACAGGCTTTGACTTCATTGAGCTTCGAAGCATTTCTGCTACCTTTGCAATCCAATCCTGGAACTGCGGCTCCAAAGGATCGTGTGGTGGATATGTCGGGTTCGAGTTCGAAAGTCTCTCTTCCTCCTCCTGCCGTTGGAATTGCATGTGTGTTTGTCTCTTCTGGGAATAATTTACATCAACAAATGAAGAGAGTTTTCATGGTGCATAACTTGTTGAGGTGAGGAGGTTTCAATTTTGTTTTTTTGTTTTTTTGTTGAAGAGTAGTGTTGTTGAACCGATGAAATACCCATGATTTGATAAATACCTTTTTTTTTGAGTTTTTTTCTTAGTGATTAAGGAAGTAAATATTATTAATAATTTATATATTTTTTGTAAAAAAAAATAGTTAAAGATGTTAAAAAAATATTTAAAAGAAACGAAAAAAAATTAAAATTGCACTTATCGATCATTATTGGTTGGGACATCGGTCCAAGTAGCATCATCCATAACCACTTAAGTTGGTAGATTATCTTGGTAAATTATCTCGGTAAGAATAGCATTTTCCTTTTTATTATGTACCCCTACACTATGTATTACTTTTCTAAAAGTCTTAAAGTGTTAAAAGTCCGAGTTAAAAGTCTAAAGTGTTAACGACAGAGTCTAAAGTATTATGACATAATGACTTATCAAAGCTTGGGATATTTTTTTTATCTTCTTGATTTTGGGAAACCTCTCCAAGGCATACCCTTCGAAACCCTCTTGTAGAATAAACTCCTATCTCGTGCACCGTAAAAGCTTGGGGTACTTATTCAGATACATTATATTGAACTGCTGAATCTTCTCCAATCTCCAGAACTCAACCTTATAATTAATCTGTATCTCCTTGTTACAAAACCCAAGACTGGTTTTTCCTTCTTTAGAATGAATTATTATAACAAGAAGCCAGGGTGAAGATCATCGCTTACAAACCCTATTCCATGAACATTGTTTGTCCAGCTCCAATATCTTGGTGGACCTCATACTCTTGCCTAAACCGCTGTTGTATGCAAGCAGCCCATGCTAGGTGGCACTATGGCCTTTTTTTTTTTTTTAATCTTTTTTTCCTATTTTGCCATATGGCCTTCTTTTACTGGGTCTAGATATATTAAATATATTTTACAATAAAAAAAACTATTATTTAATGCAGTATTAAGTAAATTTATTTTTATAAACAATTTTGTGGATAAAACATGTGTCTCTGTATATTTCACTTAGCTTAAAAATAAATGTTAAAAGAATGTCATTTAAATGGACCTGAAGCCCAATATTATCTCTGGCTCCGGCCCAATGGGGAAAAGTTTATCCCAAAATAATATACAACTGCTCTAGCAATCTTCCTATCCAAACTGTCCAGGTCCAGCAAAATTGAAAAGGAAAATGATAATATGAGTATTAAATATATTAATCAAATGTATTCTTATATTTTTTTAATATTTTTTTAATAATTAAAAAAGTGACTATTAGTAAATTTATATATATATATATATATATTTTTCTTAATGATTAAAGATGTTAAAAAAATGATTAAAGAAAAATAACAAAATTCATTTATACTAGTCTATACATTTGACAAGTACATTTAATAATCATCTTAGCATTGTCCAACTGAAAATACAACAGTACAAATTAGCAACACCACACCGTTATTCTCATCTTTGATCTTATCATCTTAGTCACATCAATTGACATGGTTTCAAACTTTTTATTGGCAAGTTCCATAACTGGAAAGCCCCTTAATATATGAGTTGTTGACTGGAGGATAATAAAATTAAGGACTAAAAATATATGTTTCTTTAATGGCTTCGTAAGAAGAAATCAATGGCTAGTTGAGAATGAATGTGTCCAATTGAATGAATTCAAGTATTGATGTCAATTCCAATATGAGTGATAAATGAAGCCAATTTGCCTTGCAACATGCAGCCATAGTTCTGTTACAATCAGAATGTACAAATGATGGAACTTAGCAATCCATTGTAGTGTACAATTCAATCTAGTAAACAAGCTACTACAGTTTCATTTGATGTAAAAGTCATAATATGGTGGAATAAACAAGTTCCAGGCTCTGCAGTTTGTTACAAACAGAGTTACCTGAACAACTTTAGCTGACAACACACACAAAGTACAGAAGTATAGAAAAGTTACATTGTTTAGTACGAGAAGCTACCCTCCTGGACAAAAAACACTCGGTCTCTAAGAGGGAAACCAAACCAGTTTTGGAAACCTTATAGGCCACACAATTAGATATGTTTACTTAAGACATAGAACATAGTCCACACTAGTTGCCGATATGCCTGCCTCTGTTTCTAGCCAACCATTGAGCCCTTCTGGTGGCCCTTGCCCTCTTCCACCTCTCAATGTTTCTCATTCTTTCAAAAAACTTCCGAATCTGATGAAGTTTGTGAGACTGTTGGGCAATGATGTTTGCAGTTGAGGGGCTTTGGCTCAGAACTATCTCATACCCATCACGGAAAGAGTCCATGCCTTCACTTAGAAGTTGCCAGAACAGACCTCCAGCAGCTGCACCTCCTCTTTTAGCTGAGGAGTATATCTTGTAGTACACAGTATTAAACAGCAGGTCTCTTTGGTATGTGCTGAAACCAGCAACTTTCCAGGATTTCCCAAATTCTGTAAGAAGTATTGGCTTCCTAAGAATGTACTGTGCATCTTGGATGTGGGCGTTGAGCCAATTGTTCAAGAACAAAAGCTGAAATTGATCATTTGAGCCGGATAACCTGCCCATATCATGAAAAATTCGATTAATCTCAATTCACTGAGCCAGTTTAAGGCCAAGATTTCATTTTACAGCTTTTCTTGTTCTGTTGAACAGTCCAAAGAATGATATACTCGTGATTATTCTTTTTGTATTTTCAACACTTGAAAGTAATAGTTACCATTGATCAGGATATGAGTGTGTCGTTGCAAAATCGATGCCAGGGATTCGATTATTTGCAACGAAATCTGTTCCGATTTCAAGACTAGGATTGAGTCCCTTCCTCTGAGGCGTGGATTCCCCATAAAACCCTTCTAAACCAGCTTCCAGCAGGTGATTTCTATCAATGGACTTTACATAGGAAGCCATTTCAGTTATCCAAGCCTGTCGGACAAGAACCAAAGGATTTAAGTTTAGCACGAATTCTGAGCAATAACTGTAAAAACCAATGGCTTGTAACACAAACAATACACAATGTTGTAACCAACGTTAAGGTTGCCTGGAGTGGAAAAAGTTTCTGTATGGAGACACATAACTTAAAACTTAACCTAGATCTAAGCTGGGGAAAGACAAAAAAAAAGAGAGAGATCACTCTAACCTGAATAGTCCTCCCTGAAGGATCCGATGTGCATCTAGGTTCATTCATAAGCTCCCAGGCCATGATTGTTGGGTCATCTTTGTAATGAACTCCAGTATAGCTGTTATATCTGGACAGAACAGTCTGAAAGGGTATAGCAAAATTAGTGCTGCACATCATACATCTAGATCTCACAAAAGAAAAGCTCAGGAACTTTGCATTACAGAAACTAAATCTGAACACTATTTTATTTGCCTTATATAATTTTTGGTGGTAAAATCTTTACATCTTAAAATCGTAGAAGAGGATAAAAAAATGAGTGGATTGCCTTACCTTTATATGGTTCTTGTAGTAACCCTTAACGACAGGATTCCTAAAAAAGTCATCTTCAGATGACAGGTACTGCCCATGATTTCTTCCCCAGTTCACATACTGTTTTTTTCCCTCCAAAGCTATCGTAGTTGTTCGCCAAGCTCAATATGAGCTTAATCCCATACCTCCTGGCCTCAGCTATAACAAAATCTAAGCCCTTCAAAGTTCAAACCACCAAAGAGAGAGGACCCAGAAAACCAAGATCAACATTCTGAACTTTGCAGATATAAATAATTGTACAAAATGGTAGAGAATAATGTGTGAGTGTGAGAGAGAGACCTTAAACATTTGCTCATTGTAGGAGCCAGGAGAGTACTGCAGGGGTCTGTAGCCACCATCACTGAAAGCCCAAGTTCTAGCTACAGTAAGGCCATGGCTTGAGGCCTCACGAAAGGCAGCAGAAACTTTGGGTCTCTGAGATGGGTCAGAAGCCACATACATCAACCAGTACGCATTGAAGCCATTCGCATAGTAAGGATTTCCATTTAAGAGAAAATGAATTCCTCTGGTTCTGATGAAACTATCTCCTGCTTCAACTCCAATGTGAAAGCACTGTCGGTGGATCAAAATGGCCAAAACAAGTACCAAAGCCAGATGCTTCATCTTTCTTTCTCACTCTCTGTGAATGTGGATGAAGAAATCTTTTCTAGTTTTTTTATAAGCAGAGCATGGAAGAAAGATGCGGCTGTTTAGGCAGTTGTCCGTAGCCTGATGATGAAAGTTTGTCGTTTTACGACCGCAAAAATTAGGAAAAAAACAACAGTGACTGTCAAGGCAGAGAAACCGACAAAGATAAAACCGGTCCTCGAAAATGAAACTATTTATCCTCCCTTCGGTAACTAACAATTTTCAACCTCTAAAGGGGCCATTTCTAAAGTTTAAGTTACTGTATTTGGGCATAATATCACTTGGATCTGTATTGCTGAAGATACAGAATAATAATATAGCTTTGATTGTAAATGAGGGGCATCCTTAATCTTGATATTTTCAAACCATGAAATTGGTATGAACGTAATGTGATGGACATGGAAGGAGTGTCATGTTTGGCTACTACTCCGATACGAGTCCGTCACTACAGTACCTCTAAAATATTCAACTAGTCCAAAAGTCTAACTCATGGCCCAAAAATCTAAATTCATCTTAGATCTAAATTCATTATTGCATTTATGTTCTTTTTCCCTCCCTTATTTCCTCTCAGATGAATAATTGTATGCATTGACTTGTTGATCTTCAATTGAAACTCAAAAAAATAAAGCTCTTAACCATCTCTTAGAAATCAAGTTGTCATAATTTGTCAGATGAACTTCACTAATTATAGCTCACACGAGGTTTCTACCTTATTTGTATCAAATGATTGCTGTCAACTTTCTTGAGATCAAATTTTCTTTTCTGTTTTTCAACAAGTTTTTGGTCAATTGTATATGTTCCTTTTAAATAATTGTACTTGAATGTACAAGAAACTCAATTCTGAGTAATTAGTACTGAGAACTGCAGTTAATCTTCAGGCCAAATTCACAAAACATCTCACAGTATCTGCTAGCTGAGAAGGTTTTGTGGCAAGGCATATTCTGCTCATCGTAAGCCTGAACTTGTGGGATATTATACCCATGCCGACAATGGTCGTACCCACGTACCCAACTACTCTAGAACAGGTTCGAAGGTCAAAAGCTCGTTACTTTACAGTCGTTGGATTAATATCATTTACTTTAGGTATTCTATTCCAAGAACCAAACCTGTGAAAAAGCAACAGAAAAAGCCGAAAAAAGGGGGCCCCCGGCCTCTTTTTTTTTTTTTTTCAAATGGACCCCTGGCCTCCTATGCAAAGTTAAAAACATTATTATGTTTTAACTTTTCTCCGAACATGGTAGTCGTGCTTGGTGAAATCTTCTAAATCAATTCATTTATTGCATAGGAACAGAAACCAAAAAAAAAGGTTTATTTGTTCTGCAAATTATATATGGCTTGCCCAGTTTTGGGTGGCTTGTCTCTGTCTAATCTACCACGCGTCAGAACTTCGTGGGGCATGTGAGGGTTGAAGCCATGTGAGGAGCAGCTTCTAATACTCTTTCATATGGTCTCTTTTCTGTGAATCTGTGATGGGGTTCCACAAATCTCAGACGCTATAGCTATATCTGTTCCTTCTCTCTTTTTGCCTTTTAGTGCTTTGCTGAATCTGTGCAGGTGCTGCACTTTATAGCCATATGCTTCTTATTTGGTGGGGTGTTTTTCTTTCTTGGAAAATAAAGGTTAAACTATTAAAACATAAAACTTGTCACAACATGGCAATTTGCAGTCTCTGGTTTATGATATTTTATTACAAAAAATCTATGCAATTCTTTGATTTTTTTGTTGTTGTTGTTGTTGTTGTTGTAAAATGCTTTGAATAATATATAAAAGTTTTAAATTCATCTTATATCATTCACCTAGAAAATAGAGGAAAAAGGCATAACTATTTGAATCCATCTTTTCTGTAATATAATATCATCAAAGAAAAGTCTATTAACCTGAACCTGAATGGAGCTTTCGTGGCATCTGTTTAGTTAGATCACAGGGAGGAAGAAACAGACAAAACCACCTCCGTACGGGAAAGAAGATCAAGAGCTAATTAAATAGACACCTTAGAATTTGAAAACCTACGAAAATAGACATTGCCGACAATCCTTAATGTCGATTCGTTCAGATTCCCATTTACTCATCTTCCTCCACTTTCACCAACCCCCCCTACTTCTTTTTTCTTTTCTTTTCTTGGGTAAATGATCATCAAGTACCCCAAGAATTATTATTGTTATTATTATTATTATTTTGGCCTAGACAATGTTTTTTTTTTTGTAACTTCTCAGCTTTTACTCTATCTGTACTGACATAAGTAGAGATCTGCGGATCTGAATCTCTTCCGACATGTGACATGGGATGTCTGGTCAGTTCGCTGCAAACGAGTAACCACAACCTCACGATGCAATTAACCATTCATGCACCTTACGTTTGTAGATGGCTCCGACCCCTCAATGAAAACAACAAAGATGCCTTGCAATGCCGTCTTCTTTACTCAATATATAATATGACAGGCCCATGAACTCAACCAAACCGTTTCGCAGGCTCTGCAACAGTTACAAATCAGCTCCCAAAACTGGGCTTCAACTCTTTCCATTTCCAAGTAGCTTATCAATGGATTACCGATGAGGAACATTGACAGGGCCAATGGGCTCGAAAATTTCATCAAAGCTATAGAGTGCATACTTGACATCGATTTATCTTTTAAGTGAAGACGGTATTGTTAAGTCTTGTACTCACATTGCCCGAATTTGCCCTTCCATACCTGTGGTACTTCAGCAGGCCACCATCTTGCCTCAGATGCTCCTTTCACTTTCACTTAATTTCAGACATGGGTTGCCTAGTTTCCTAACAGGCAAAGTTGCTTGAATGTTTCCAGCGGTAGCATAAGATGCATAAATCCCAGTTAAGAATTAATCACGGTGGTTGCACCTCAATATATATATATATATATATATATAGAGAGAGAGAGAGAGAGAGAGAGAGAGAGAGAGAGAGAGAGAGTTTATAAAAAAATCTTCAATGTTAAGTTGTGCGAGCAGCTGTTACAAGTAGTTCCTGTGCTTTCCATTCCTATAGTGATGGAGATACATAATCTTATAGTATTTTTTGTTACTAGTATCGCTTTGTTAGGTAGCATTAAATACTCAATAATTATTGTAGAGTATCTTTTTCTACCACTTCTGGTTTCTTCCTATTTTTTATTTTTTTTCCATACCGATACATATTGTCTGCTGCATTAGTGATACATGAAGGTTAAATTGATGGTGTTACAAGTAATATTATTAAATTACCAATATCATAAAATAGAAAAAAGATAATTAAATCACTTTTAACCAATGGCAGACACATACCAAAGTTTTTCTGTAAAACGCGAGTAATTCAAATTGAAGCACATCCATATTTCAGTCTTTTTTCTCTGTTTAGTGGAATACTTTCCAGTGTATAGCCTATAGAATGGAACTAGTACTAGAGTAATGCCATAATTGTAATTTGAGTGGGATTTTCTTTTTGAGCAACTAATTGTAAAGAGGTATTTGCGTGGTGTTTCACCTTTTATGATAAATTTTATTTATATAAATAAAAACAACCCCAAAACAAATCGTTTAACATAGACAAAGCGACGTATCAACTTTTTATTTCTTATTTTAATTTATCAAAAGTAACTGGATGTTAACAGAGTGACCAATATCTTTAGATAAGATGGGTTAAGACTACAGGTCCAAAAAAAGGACGTTTGAGGAGCTCTTAAAGATTTAACTCGAGCCCATAAACATGATTTTTGGGAAGGTTTAGAGAGTAAGATAAGATGAGAATTTTGTAAATAATAATACTATAAATTGAAAATAGTAATGAAATAGTTTAAGTCAAGTATTTTTTGAGTTTTTGGAAAAAGAGAGGAAAACAATTAAATAAAAAATATTATAAAATTAAAATATTGTAAAAATATAATTTTATAATATTATTTTTGTTTAGAGATTTGAAAATTGTGAAATTGTTTTATATTTTTTATTTGAAAGTTTGAAAAACTTGTAATTATTAGTTTGAAAAAATTATAATTACTAGTTTAAAAATTTTGTATTTGAATTATGCTTGAAAAAAGATGAAATTAGATAGATGTGAATTTTGCATCTCATTTGAGGCCCCAAACCTGCCATCTTATCACATCAACTTAAAATGTAAAACTTGTAATCTATGCTTGAAAGTTGGAACCATGCCAACACCCAAAGTCCTTAACGGATCGAGCACAAAACAAAAAACAAATGCAAAATCTTTGGCAGGAAATCGCATTACAGGTTCCAATATTACCTTCCAAATTGAATTTTGAGCACCACAATTAGCAGAATTGCCAAAAGTAGCCCGATAACCTCATTGATTTTCAGAGTTAGAATACTATTCCACATAATGTTTCAGCAACCAAAAGGCAGCCATGAAAGACATCTTACAGTAGAATGTCTGGAGCAGATAAGGCAGAACACATTACAAAATTGGAATATATGCCCAGTCGACTTAACAAACCAAACACTATGGAATGGAACCCTTCTCCACTCTCCAGTTTTCAGGACCTCAAAGTACTCGCCAGGTTGCGTGGCGTCATATACCGGACACATTCATATATATAAGGGGATTCAGTCAATTCCCTTATACGCATTGCTTTTGTCAAAAATATTATTAAATAGACCAACGTGCTCAAAATCATGCTTTCAATAAAAAAAACCTAATCCCTTTCATGATTTATCACCTTTCATATCAGTAGCAAAGGGCACCAAATTAAATGATCTTAGTAGCTATAAAACCACTGTGCAGGAAAATCAAATGATAAAGGCACGAGACAATGCCCACATGGTGTATTATGTGACCTTTATTCTTTCCTTCCATGACATGTTATCCAAGTTACTAATTGATTGACCACCGATTACTCAACTGCATCGCCACCCTCAGGATTCTGCAAATGATTGGAGGAAGATGATCCTCTTCCATCTGGTAGATATGACCATGCTAAGGCTGCAGTGCCAAGGGTGATCACAGCAGCACACGAACCCCAAATCCACGTCTGCCTTCTTTTCTTCATTTTCCTTTCATGTCGTGCCACCTCTACAAAAACAGGAAACTGCTGAAGTTAGAGGAGCAAATCATGGTGATCACATCTAACAGGGCTCATAGGAAAGCTGAGCACTTGTACAAGCATGAACTACCACAATTTGCCATTTGCATATTCTAGTTTGTAGTGTATGTATGCACACAAACATGCATGTGTGGGTTTGTGCATAAAGAGAGTACTTCATTGGTCCCCTCTAGTTTCTGGATCTCAAGCCACACAAGCTAACGTTGCAACATCTTCTATCATATTAAAAGGTTCAAACCGACACACTCATCTGTGTCTGTCTGTGTCTCAGTAGAGAGAGAGTGAGAGAAAGAGAGATTGGGAGAGGGGGGGGGGGGGGGGGGGGGGGTAGATTTTCACTACACCACAAGAAGGCCAGCTAATTATTTGACTGATAGGAACAGAAGCCCCCAAAATTGGTACTGCTCCAGAAAATTTGGACAGATTGCTTTCCATGGAGAAATGAAGCAACCTATTCTCTAGGAAAGAGCATGGAACCCTAGACTAGACATGACCACCCCTGTCAATAAAGTTGAATCCTGCGGGTGGTAAGGAAAAAGCCTTACATTACCTAATCCTGCGGGTGGTAAGGAAAAAGCCTTACATTACCTTCACTAAGAGAAGTTGGCAGGTTCTTGAATAACATTAGATTGTTCTAGTAGACTTCTAGCTTCCAACACAGCGATAAACTGACGCCAAAACGAAAATGCAACATTGAGATAGGAAGAATGAAATCTTACAACCTGAAACCTCAATGGTATACAATATATAAATTCTCTTTATCTATTTATGAACCTCAATTACTATATATATTTTTCTTAATGAAAATGATGACTAATCATGTAGTTGTAGTAATTGTCTCATTCTTCTAATTCAAACCCTGGTGGTATACAATGCATTAATTCTCTTTATAAACCTCAATTACTATATGTAATGTTCTTAATGACAATGAGGAATATCCATTTAGTAGTCGTAACCTACTTAATTTTGTTCAATGTATACTGACTAAGAAACTACACAGAAAAGGCACTAAAATAGAAGTTTTGCAGAAAACTAAGCCCCCTCTTCTTCTGTGTAAGCATATAAAACAACAAACAAATAAGTATAACTGAAGGTTGAAAAATAATTAATGAAAGGTATTGATATCTGACCTAAAGCATCTTGGTTCCTCTGATACATTTCCTGATTCATGACCTCATAAAAATGGAGCCTGTCATATAATCGAGCAATCTCAAAGTTCTTTGACTCAAGCTGGGCTTCCATCTCCATCTCCACCTCAGCCCTTCCAACAGCCCGTCCAACAGATTCTGATACAAACCTAGCAACATGTACCTGTCGAAACAACTCTTCCACCTGATTACATTCCAGCTGCTCACCCTCTGCCAAAGCAGTGGGATAAGAAGGAAGTGTCAATCCCACAACAGACAACAGTTGCCTAAGCCTCTGCCACAGGCTTTGCATGTTATTCAAGGATTCCTCTGCTTGTTTCCGCTTCTCTATTTCCATCAATACACTCAATCTCATTTCACGCAATTCAGCTTCGACGTCTTGAAGAGAAGGCTGTGGCCAACTCTCAGAGGATAATTCTGTACAAAGATAAAAAATTGCATGAGATAAAATACTGTACATGCCCATACTGCTGTAGGCTCATAACTGTCTTTCATACTTAGGACACTGATTTACAGACAGAGGAGCCCATGTTTTACAATATTTACGCAATCATATTTTATAGCCAGATGGAAGAGCATGTCAAACAAGGTAGCTTATTCTATGAACGAAACTTTCTAAAAGGGTAAGAGTAAAATCCAATAAAAAGAACACTTCACTAAGTCATTTGGCTCCCCAGCTTTTCATATCAGTGATACCATTTAGAAAACCGAAGTTTTTAAGGAGCATAAGTTAATGTATTGCCTCTGAGATAGAAAGTTCCAATAATTCCTCTTCTCCATTTAAATTCAAATAAAGCAATAAAAAAGAAAAGGAGTTCACTTTTTCAAATAAAGTCAAGGATAAGTAAAGAAAGTTATTAAATTTTCAAATACAACAATCTTTTGGACATCTTAGAATGGAATACAAGACCAACTTGACAGAAGAAATAATCACTAACAAGAACAAGGACAATTACCTTCCCAAGCGTCAAAAAACTCCCCCATTTGTGTGGTGAGAGTAAGAGGTTGATCGACCCCAGAATTATCCTCTCCATCAGTGTTGCTGGTAACACTAAGAGATTCATTTGGATCAAAGAAATTTTCAGACTCGCCATCTCTTTCAAGCTTCAACAAATCATCTTCCCCTGTCACACCATCACTTTTACTACTGTTTCCAAGTTCCACATGACTGCTCACAAGTTCTCCATTACTGCACCCAAATTCACTGCAGTGGTTCCCAACATGACTGTCACAGCCACCATTCACATGGTCCTCCTGATTAGCACCAGGAATAGTGAAAGTAACAGAAACATCATCAGCTGAATGGACAACCTCAGTTTCCACATTTCCAGCATTCTCATTGACCTTTTCATCAGGTTTTTGGGGAAGTGATACATTGTTCTCAGAAAATCTCTTCACGACACGTGGTCCACGCCGCTTATGGTTGATGATATATGGGGAGGGTGTGAATGAAGTAGGCGAATCTGGAAGTGGGGTTACCTTAGGAGTAGCATAGAGTGCTGGCCTTATCTGAGGGCGTTTCACTCTCCTTTCAGTGGCTGACGGACTGTTTCTCCTCTCCAGATTTGAACTTGGAATAGGTCTTGAATTAGGAGGCTTTGAATTAGAAATAGGCCTATCAACCGATTTTGAAGCTCCAGGTTCTAAGAACCGATCTAAAGTTATAGCAGTAAATGTTGGCATGATTCTGCACCACCAAACAGTCAAATTAACTTAAAATAATACTCACTTCCAATGAGATGGAAAAAAATCAAATAAATTTTTTTTGATAAGTATTCAAATATACTTAGAAAATGATTCGCTTAAATGGGAACAGAGGAAAAGAAATCTAACAATCAGTTCCAAAGAAAGAAAGTAGCATGTTGCTATCCAAAAATTTATGGAATCTCCAACTCACCAGAGCCAATTAATTGTAACAGTGATGGAGCAAATGATGTTGTACTTGGGATTTTCTTTAATAAGGTACCAGAAATAGGAAAATCAAGGATTGGATGTTCTGAATGCATTTTCATCCATCAGGTACCAATCAGGACTCTAGTACCACGAGCAACAAATCTAAGAAAAGGATACACTACGTCTATATACTGTTGTTTGCAACATGAACTCCAAAACCTATTGCCTATAAAGAGATACACATTATACTATTCAGTTAATATATATGTATACTAACCTTTTGGTTGCCAGGTATAAGCGATATAACAAAACTAAACCTCTACATAAGTTAACCTAATACAGTCAATTACTACCTCTATACAACCACGAGGAACACAGAACTGAGGATTAAACGAAATATAATTCGGCAATATTGTACCAACAAGCCCAATCTCAAAATCCAAAGAGAAGGCAAAGCTAAAAAACTAGATAAAAATCTTAAATGGAGCCCCATGTAAGAGCAAGAGAGCAGAGTTAAAACCCTATGCCCAAAAATCTTCAACGTCCAATTCAAAAACTCCACAACCTATGCTGACAAACATAGTCAATAATCTTGCTTTTACGACGGGCTAAACCAAAAAGGTGAATTGTCGCGTTCAAACAAGGCATCCCCAAATAAAATCTCATAAGATCCCTAAACGCTAGAATTGGATGCCCAGAAAGTTTTAGAAAGAAAAAACGGAAACTTCCAGGAAAATCAGCCTTCAAATGGCTATTCATCCTAACTGTTCGGACAACCCAAAACAACATAAACCCTCACTTCGCCTTCCTCCGTACTCAAACAGAAACCAAAAACACACAAACAAGAAGAACAGAAAAGATCTCAAAAATTAGGAAAACAAAAGGAATATATATATATAGAATAGGTAAGATACAAAACTGTTAGAAATGGAGAGATATTTACCTGGAAAGCGAAATGAAACAGTTCGAAAGAAATAACAGGGAAGAGAAAAGCGTGGCAGGAAAGAAGAAGAAGAGCTGAGGAGGGAGAGGAGATGAGTGGAAGAGGAGTGCTCTTTCATCGGCGGCCCCAAATGGCCAATGTTTGATGTTTATATTTCGACTTTTGTTTGCTGTAATCTTTGTTGGTTATAGGCTATAGCAATGATCCTCTCCCTCTGTCTCTCTGTCTCTCTCTGAGACTGTCTCTCTCTCTCTCTCTCACTCTCAGAGATCGCTTGACGCTTCGCTCCGCAAATGTTTGAAACGGAGTAAGAAGTTTCGCCCACGCCCTTTTCCCAGTGTGAAGTGTCCAGAATAACCTTAGAACTAGGCTTTGATGGGAGTGTTTATACCAAGGACGGTATCGTCTTTTCAGTAAGTGTTTGAATTTTGGCTTGGCAAAGACACTAACAAAAGGTGTTTGGTCATTGGTGAGGTCATCGAGGTGGCGGTCTCCTTGCGGAACACGAATGCTTCATTACATTTCTTTTTTATAATTAAATAAAAATATGGTGGAATATTAAATTAAAGAGATTAAATTAAATATTTAATCTTTTTTTGTATTTAAATTAACCTACGTTTAAAAGTGAATGCATGCCATGCAATATAATTCAAAAGTCAGATTTTGTGGTCCTTGTCGGGTTGACAAGTTATTTGTTTGCATAATATCATCTTTATTATTTTCTTTCACTCCCTCGACCCTTTCTTCTCAACTTTCATATTTGATCTTCGAAAATAACATTTCATGTCTTCCAAAATAAAACAAAATTAGATAAAAATTTAATATTCGTGTAATAATTTCGACACGATAATCAGTTAAATTATTTATGTTTTTATGATCATTGATAACGTGTCAGATATGTATCACGTCAATACTATTAAACATAAGGATTCAAGTATAAATCCCACAAAACATGCCTTATCGTTAAAGTTCCAGTTAAAGGATTATCTCTAGCATATAAAAGTAGATAATAACAGCATGAGAAGATTGATGTAATAGAATTCAAGTTATGAATTGACTTAACTTATAGAGAAAAGTATAAATAGGAGAAAAAAAAAGAAAGAACTTGTGGGAGAATTTGGAAGAAAAAGATAACGTGCGTATATATGAGGCGAGGAAATCGTTGGAGAAGTGCTTTGATTCTTTGCTTCCAAATATCTAGGGACACCACTTTTGGAGTTGGTCATAATATCTAACAACATTTACGTGTATTAATTAATCAACGTGTTAGAATCCTAACACGCTCGAAACAAAATTAAACCAATAATTAAAACATGTCACTATAATAAAAATAACTTTTTACATCACTTAAATTGAATGTGAAAAATACAAAATGGTTACGAAAAAAATTCTGACAACTATTTTATGTTTTTTATATTCAATTTAAGTGATGAAAAAAGTCATTTTTCTTGTAATGTGTTGAAGAATATAACAAAGACAAAAAGGCATAGCATGCACCATGTTAAGTGTGTCAAAGAAATCTATATATTGTCACGGTGGAAGCTTTTTCAGATCTCCTCTTCTTTTCTGATCGTCTCCTTTTCTCTCCAATCTATTTTATTTTTCTCGCACAACCAGCATGTTATCATAGTCGAGAAATTATAGTACGGTATTATTTTGGTTTTGTGGACTATATCTATATATATATATATATATATTGGGTGTGATGTTTGAATTTCCCGATTTTCATTTCATGTTTATTTGTTTATAGGAGAAAGAAAAGTATCAAAAAAATGAGACTACGTGGCCCTTGATGAGTCACAGGTCAACAAGCCACGTACGTAAACGTAGCTCATAATATAACAACATATTTAAATCAGAAAAAAAGGGGTAAGAAATCTTATTTATATCAAAGTATAACCACGTAGGAGTAGCTGCAATCAATCAACATGCTTGAGCGTGAAGGATTGGCATGCAGCTCCTGACAAGTGGTCCGAAACGACATAATAGCATATCCTTTTTTCATTGAAAGCCAAGTCACAAATATTCTGTGTTGGGAAAGGAGTTTGATCTTCGAATATTTCAGGAGAAATCATTTTCGGCATGATCTTTTCTTAAAGAACAAGGCCGGCCATGTTTGTTTTTAATATTAAACCAAACATCTTAAAGACATTTTGGCTATAAAAAATTTTCAAAAGTTTTGTTTTGGTTTTTAATCAGTTATTTCAGTTTTTAAGACTTTTTGTCTTCCATCATTCAATCATATTAAATATAAAAACCAAAATTACCTTTAAAAATACTAAAATAAAAACTATTAATAAAAATTTATATTCAACCATCTTTTCAATTCTATTTATCCACTTTCGGATAAAATTTAATATAAAACTTAATGTTTTAAATTCAAAATTTTTCCAAACCTCTTTTAAAATCCGATAAAAAATACATTTCGAAAAACAATTCTCAAACATTCTCATAACTTAATATAACCAAATATGGCCAAAAAAAACTTTATTTATTGCATAACTCAAATTATGAATTAAAGCAAGTGAAATGCAACAAAATCTAACCAAAATCATAATCTAAATCAATTCTTTTATAGCACATGGTAGAAGAAATAAACTTCATAAATACCTCGAACGTAGTCTTAGAAATAGTCCCATGAGTTTCTTTGAGGGTTCTCTCGACTCTGCTACACGAATAAGTTTAGCAAGTTTTGTAAGTCTCCAAGTCTGCACATGGTGGTGTTAATTGAATGCACTACACAGGAGGGACTAGAGCAACATCCAAACAACCTACAACCTAAATGCTTTTCAGAGAGATGATAACTTGAGGGAGACACCCGGGATATATATAGCCCCACCAGTGTAACTCTTGGCTGAGCATTAAGTTTACCTATTAATAGTAATGACTAGGCTAATTCATTATACACCCAAAAATTAATTGCCAGGCATTACTACCTAAAATTGAAGGGGAGGGTCATGGCCACTAAGGGTGCCGAATTAAAAAAACAAAATTTTTTCTTAAGAATACAAAAGCAAATCTTATTTATTAAATTTGGAAGAGAAAATCAAGGAAAAGTCTACAAGCATAGCTAGTGACCATGACATACACTATAAAAAAGCTCTACCAATTGGGATTTATATGTGATTCTTATACTAGTAGCTAAAATTATGACAAAATTATTGTCATAAATGATGTAATATCCCAATTAAACCAAATTCTAGCTATACTTATATTTCTTCGCTAATCTTCCTTATTAAGAGATTTCAATGCCTTTAACATACAAAGCTGGAAGCTTTGTATCATTGGATTCTCCTCTTAGGGGAAAAATAGGCAACACCAAGCAGGTTGGGGGGCTAGGGGTCCAATCGCATGCCTTGAGTAACCTGCACGAGGATGGCCCAACAAATCGCACTAAGGCAAACTCACGGGGTGTAGATGAGGAGACTTGTGCCGATAGGAACATTTGCAGATTTAGTTGGCACAAGCAAGCTGGAGTCATCCACCCATCCCTGTCACGGTGTAAGGAGGGTTACCGCATTAAATGTTGTAAAGTACCCCTTAAGGGACATACTTATGTCAAACCTTGAACGCCATAGGGTCTAGAGAGGATGTCACATTAAACGTGGTGATGTCCTCATCAAAACATGGATAGACGCCCGATCACCTAGGGGAAAGGAAAGGCAAGTACAATGCTTTGAACAATATATAGCAATCGGGAGGTAAGCCAAAAGGCAAGATCATCATTTGTCTGACCATCGCATTTTTCTTTTTTTCTATATACCTCGCCAACAGGAGGTATTAAAAGCTTTCCTCTAAATCATTATGGGTCAATTTGTTTGTAGGTGGTAAGTAGGGCAATGGGCATACCAAAATTGACTTCAATAGTTGGTGTCATCTGTGGGATCAAGGTAATTTATCGCGTTATGCCTGTTGCCACACACTCCCAAGTGGTCATTAGCCGAAGAGCGGTAATAGAGGGGGAGTCGCCTAGCAACGATAAGGAAAGAAGATTCAAAAAAATGGATGAGAAGTTAGGATAGATAGTGAAAGAGATGGAGGTCCTACAGAAGGAGAATGAGGCCTTGAGACAGAAGAGTGAATGGCTCAAGAGAGAAACGGACCGAGACCGACTTAAGCACATCAGTCACGAGGGGAGCTGAGGCCTCCCCAAGCCATGAGGAAGAGATAAAAATGATGAATGAGAGTTTGCATAACGTCATGGACAAATATGAGAAAATGGCAAAATGCATGGGTTGTCATCATCTGTAGACAATCTACTCAAAAGCACCAACCTACTATATTGCATGGAAATCATGGTGGTACCGCTTCCTCCAAAGCCTACATGGCCCTTCAAGGAGTGTGGCCTCTCTGCATTTCCGCTGACCTCAAAAGAATGGCAAGAGGCTGGTTCAAGAACTTGAGGCTAGGGCCCATCACTAACTTCAAAGAACTGGATAGACATTTTCTAATCCAGTTCATGGCTAGCCAACAGCATAGGTGACTCGTAGCATTTTACTCATGGTGAGGCAAATGAGAGATGAGAGCTTGAAGGCATACTTAGCGAGGTTCAAGAAGGAATGACTGGCAGCAGACGATCAAAATGAGAAGATAATGTTGACCCTGCTCTTGGGAGGGCTATGGCCTAGAAGCATTCATGGCGAAGTTAGCAAGGTAGACAGTAACCCTAAGAGAGTTCATGGATAGAGCAGAAGACTTCGTCAATGTAGAGTACACACTAAAAGAACTCATCGATTCAAGGCATGCCGAGTTGGAAGAAGTGAACTAGGAAGCAAAGAAGGACTGCAGGGGTAAAGGTGTGAGCGAAGCCCGATAGGATGGCTAGTGAACTAGGGAAAAGAAAGAAAATTAATGGCCTCAATTTAGGAATCGAGGCTTTAAAGAAGTTCTTACAAATGTGATGCTGAAACAGGAGTATGAGGTTCCACCATGATGAGACCATGATAGTAGGCCAAATGACCAAAGTGCCAACCTTCGTTAAACCTATCATGGCAAAGCAAGACGGTCAATGAAATACGACCTCCGCAACCAACACTAAAATGAGCCATCGTGGTGAAACAAGAGGATGAAACGCACTATAGACAGGGACGAACCCCAAACCCAATAGCTAACCAAAGAGCTGCCCGAAGGCGATCTAGGAGCCGTGGGAGCTAAAGCTCGAATTGAAGGAAATTCCGAAGGGAGGCTCCCTCAGCTCAATACGATCTTGTTAGATTGGATCACATCCATAGTCAAGGGGTTCTCCAGAGGCGGTAAAACAACATCGTCTTGAAAGCCTCACACTAGAAGGGTGTGATACTTAGAAGTGTTCGCAATTAATTAGCTAATAAAGAGACCGAAGGCCGAGGTAGATTCCCCTATAACCTTCATCAAGGAATACCAGCAGGGGTGTCCTACCCTCACAACAATGCTTTAGTGATCACCCTACTGATCACAAACTTTACCAGCCGTTTAATTCTAGTCCATAATGGAACCTCAGACAACATAATATTTTGGGAAGCATTCCAGAAAATGAACTTGGGGCAAGATAAATTGTACCCGACCCCAATCGCCGCTCAGGGATCTTTGGGAAAACCGGTGCAGTTAGAAGGGACCATTGCACTGCCGATCACTACAGACTTGACCCCCTATGTGGTAATGATTATGATGGATTTCTTGGTAGTTAAAGCCCACACCTCCTATGTTGCTATCTTGGGTAGGCCAAAGCTAAACAAGATAAAAGCGATCACTTACACGTATCACTTGAAAGTGAAGTTCCTATCATACAGTGAAGTGGGCAAAGTGTGAGGAGAACAAGCCCTAGCACAGGAGGGCTATGTGCAAGAACTCAAGAACAAAGGCTTGGATGTCTATGCTACAGAAGGAGTGGAGTAAGGAGAGTCAAGCCATATGATGGAAGCATAAGGTAGTGACACATAGGTGAGGCCTTTCCCCCGCCCCTAGAGCTCATTGAGCAGGGCATGAAGATGCATGACAAATGTAGCTTGCAGCAAGTGGAGCCTGTCAAGCCCCTTGAGCTAGCAGCACTCTACTCGGACAATCCCAACACAACACCAGATTGGCACCAAGCGTTCGAGAGTAACTAAGGTTGCTCCTAGTCAAGTATAGGGGTGTATTCGTGTGGAGACATCAGGATATGCTTAGAATTGGCCCGAAGATTATAGAGCATCACCTTAAATTGACCAAGAGGCTAAGAAGATACAGGAAAGGCACAGGAGCTTCAACACAGAAAAAAATGCTGTCATAGTCGAAGAAGTGGAGCGTCTCCAAGAGGCAAGCTTTGCAGTGGGAGCTTAGTTAGGAAAGCTCGGCTTCCTACTTCTTTTTGTCCTCAAAGACGGTTTGGTGAATTTTCACTGCAATAGAACGAGACAAGCACACCTATTTAATGAAATAGGACTGGCAGCATGTGATCTAGCCAACCAAAGAATGAACTTATAATAAGGTACAACCAGTTAACGATGGGAAAGAGATAGGACCAAATAGGAGATCAGGGGATAAATACCAGGGGCCAAAAAATCTTGAGGTCCTATACTAGTGACTTTGGGAAGGGACCTAGGAAGCATGACGATTGCGATGTAGAAGGTTTGGCAATAAAGCTATATGCAGCTCAGGATTCGGAGAATGACCCCTAGGCCTCCCGTAGAAGGGTCCCTGAAAGGACTAGGAAGGCTCAATCACCCGACGAAGGCAGAAAACTAGCCGCCTTTGAAATCTCCACTACTTGTTTGCCCTCTCCCGACGATAGATTTGGAGCGAGCATTGCCTTAAGGGAGGTGGTTGATGTTCCTCCAACAAGAGAGGACCTGGATCCATACACAACCATGGGCTGGGTGAACGAAGGAACGACAAAAGCACTTTGGGAGGCGAAGTCACCACGTTGGGAGGAATGCTTGTAGGAGTCGCTATGTCGATTGTGGCCAAGGTGGAAGGTTAGAGCCTGGCAAGGGCACGCAGAATCCCCCTACCCTCAGACCGAAGGGACTATCGTAAGCCAGTCCTACCCCCCGAGCCACTTGCGAACTTGGAGATCGGCATTATCCACTAGCAGCTTCTTCCCTTTGTTCCCCAATGGGGTGGGTGCTTGCCTCTTCCATCCGCAGACAGTTCTCAAGCCTGTTGGGCAAAACGTCATCCAACCTATTGGGTGCAAGTGCCTCAGAGACACCAAGAATCAATCTACGTTCTTCTTGTTAAGAACCTACTTGGACTCCAAAACTTGACCCATGCATAGATAACATCCATGTGAGCTTGCTCCCTCTAGCTACGGGTCACCAAGAAGACACAACTGTCGTGAATGGTGCTCCAAGAAGCCCTCATTCGAAACTCCTGACCATTAACCTTTTTGGTGAAAAACAACCAACCAGGGAAATAAAAAATAAAAAATAAAAATAAAACTTTTAATCTCAATTCTTTAACTTGGAGAAACATGGCTCCAACAGGGAGACTCTAAAACCCGCTCGCAAACAGAAGCTGCACTAGTTCCCCTAATGGTGTCTGACGTCGTGTGTATAAAAGAATTTGCAAGGGGTGAGGTCTGCATTCCCCTGTCCCATGGCATCCAGGACTCATCCCCTAACAACACAATAGAACAACATGATCCTCTAGGCATTGGGGAGCACTTGGGCCAAAGCCACCCCAACGAAGTCTAGGATGCAAGGAACTAGCCAAAAAAAAATGGGAGATAGAGCTCAATGAGAGACATGCCTATGTACAACCTAATTTGTTCATTGAACGTTGTTGGTTTATAATCCAATCGGAGGGTCTGAGTAGGATCAACTCCATTGTGTTAGGGATCTCATAGCAGTCCCTCACGGAGTCGAGAACTACTTGAGGGGTGGAGGTGGAGAGGATTTGGTTGATATTTTCGGAGCCATAGAAATGGAAATGAGAGAAAACCAAGTATTGGAAGTAGGGGTGTTAAATCGTGTTAACGGGTCGTGTTCGTGTCGTGTCAAATCGTGTTAATGGGTCATATAGGTCAACCCTAACCCGACCTGTTAAGCTTATCGTGTCAAAATCTCAAACCCTAACACGACCCATTAACATAACGGGTCGTGTCGTGTCAACTCGTTTTAACCCATTAATGAATATTACGAAATATGTTTTTTTTTATAAGTAAACAAAAAAATTAAGAAAATATTACGAAATAGGTTAATACGACACAATACAACTCATTTTAAACTATTTATGTAAATGGGTTGAATAAGACCGAAATTAACCTTTTTAACCTGATTAAATTTAGCATAATTTTATATAAATATTAAAATCACAATATCTATAAAAATTATAAAACTAATTATAAGTCCAAAACTACAATCCAAATAATAAAAATATCGAAATTGAAATTCTAACAATTTTATTTTTAGGTATAATGGTATAATTGTAACTTTAACTTTCTTAACGTGTCATAACGAGTCAAAACGGGTTTACCCGTTATCAACCCATTAAGCAATCGTGTCTTAACGGGTCAACCCGTTTTGACCCGAACACATTAAGGTTAAACCCTAACCCGCTATTATCGTGTTGTATTCGTGTTGGGTTAACGGGTCGTGTGACATATTGCCACCCCTAATTGGAAGCGAAAGTAGGAAAATGAAAGAGAATGGAACAAGAAAGAGAAAGAAAGAGGTGGGGGGAGGGGGGAGAGAAGGGATAATGCCACGATTATCAAAAGAGAGAATGACGAAATGACAGAAGGTGTAGAGTGAAAGGGAAGGTGCCATGTGCCACCCATGAAAGATATACCAGAGCCAGTCTAGCTGACAAGAAGAGACGTGGGGGAGAAATTGGTGTGGTGTGATCGTTGTTGTTGGGAAAAGCAAGCATGCTGCCTACTGACTGCATGCGAGGAGCACGATGAGCAATCGAGGTGATGGGGCAATCGCGACAATGGGGCTTGAACGGTTTAAACTCCAGCCAAAAAGAGTGAGACAAGTATTTGCGAGATAACTGTTAGGGGGAAAATGGGAACCACCAAGTGGGCTAGGGGTCCAGGGGCCTAATCGCATGCCTTGAGCAGCCTGTATAAGGATGGTCCAACAGTTCTAAGGCGAACTCAAGGGGTGTGGACAAAAGACTTGCGCCAACAAGAATGATTATGAATTCGATTGTCACAAGGCTAGTCGGAATCACCCACCCTTTCCTGGAGCATTGCAGGGAGGGTTACCACATTAAATACAGTGAAGTGCCCCCTCAAGGGACATGCTAGTGTCAGACCCCAAATGCTATAGGGTCCAGGAGAGGATGTCACAGTACACACAATGATTTTCCTGTCAGAGCATGGACAGATGCTAGATCACCTAAGGAAAGGTTAGGTAGCCACAATGCTATGAACAATATATAGCAAGCAAGAGGTAAGTTTAAAGGCAAGATTATCTTTCTAATTGTCTCCATTTCCTTTTTCTATATAGCTCCCCAATAAGAGGTGGTAAAGGAACTAACTTTGGCATTGGAGGCTTCCCTCTGAATCACTAGGGATCAGTCTGTTTGTAGGTGGTCAGCAGGGCAGTGGACATACTGAAATCGACTTCAAAACACCTCCTATGTAAACTTGAGCCTTTTCACTAGCATAGTCGTTCGTTATCCAGTTCCTCCTATGTAAACTAGAGTCTTTTTGCAAACATTATCATTTGTTAGCCAATTCCTCGTAAAGTTTATGAGAAGCTCAATACAAACTCACATGGTTTATGACTTCCAAATAATAGAACTAACAAAAGAAATCTTGGTCATTTTAGTCAGCTGAATTTCAGCTCTTCCAAGCAGTCATAAATCAAATTCTAAAAACGATAAAATATTCACAAGTTATAGATCAAATGCAACACAACTTTCTCATTTGTAATAGATCACAGACAGATTCGAATTCATATTCCAGACCCCTCCCTCCTTCTCATACTCTAGATACCTAGCAAATTCAGACTTCGCTGTTGTTTTCTTCTTGGAACGAGTACAAAAAAGGCCCAAAAGTGGGTGACTCTTGGTAAACTTATTCGTAGGCTTCGCCTGAGAGTTTCTGGGAAAGATTAGTTCCGGTACAAGTTTTCTTGATGAACCAAATATTTTGGCCAGCAAGCTGGTAGTCCTTAGGTTACCCTCCAAAGTAGCAACGGCAGGCTCATCGACCAATCGTTCATATCCCTGATGGCTTTTCTGTGTACTCAAGACTCTGAACATGGCTTAAGATGGAAATGATATCCGGAAAGGTTAGCTTAAGTACCACATACACATGGGAAGGTGAATAATTGAGGATAAGAAAATAACAAGTATATATGAATGCCATGTTGGTATATTAATAATGTTTACTTGGTAATTTGTTTTATTATTATTGGATCTTTGCTGACTTTATGGAGTTACCCCAACCACCGCGAAGAAATCTTGCCAAAGGCTTCACCAAGAGTGTAACAAATAGACTCCCACGCCTTGTTCACTTTCACAAAACTCCCATCTCATCTCATCTCAATTATTACAATTTTTTCAAATCCTCATACAAAATAAAATAAATAATTTAACTTTTTCAAATCTCAATATAACTTTTCAAATCTCAATACAAAAATAATATATTCTAATAATATTTTATTCAACTTATCTCATCTCATCTCTAAAAACAAACAAGGCTTAATGTAAACAGAGATGACACCTATCATTCCTTTTCCATTAACCCTTTTCATCTGGAGCTCTCAAGCATTGATATCTTCTTCATCCTACATTACATGAAGTTTTCTTTGTAACTTCTGCATGTCTTAGATACCTACTGAGTCATATGATGTTTTAACATGAACATCTCAAGCTTCAAAGTCGTATCAACTTGTCAGTCGAGAAAACAACCTCAGTATATAATACACGAGTGTAACATCCAACGTCAAAACGAAATGGTTCTGCTTTCCCATTTTTACTTTCATTCATTGAACTCGTCCAATTTTGGGCCATTCATTAATATTTGCTTCTTTTTGCCGTGCAATAAGATATTTCATTTGATACAATCTAAGTACAGAAGGAGTGAGGGGAACCCCACTAATTACCCATGTACAATGAACGCAATAACCAAAAATTATATAAACAGGAACTGGAAAATGGACCTAAAATTTCGTCCGATCCAGTGGTTTCTTGGTTCAGAGTCCAAGATACTGGCTGCTTGAAACGGCAGTTTTTTAAGCAGCCTAACAGATGGACTGCTTGGACAGACACCAACTAAAGCAACAAGAGCACTTGATGGACACAGCAGGCAGGATCACACGCACAGTACATCAGATTTTACCTATGTTCTCTTCTTAATTATAAACTTGGGAGCTTACGCTTACATTCAGGGAAAGCATAGACAAAATGGTTATCTGATGGACATACAGATGTACACTTGCGGTATAAAATTACAAAATGTGCAGTGGGATGCTATCTGTATTCATTGTACAATTCTGATGGCTGGGCTATACCGGCTACCGCTCTTCTGAGTTGAATTTGTTCCAGGCTTCCTGGAGATCAGAAGATCGACAGATAGATAAGTACAGAAAGATATGGTTGCTGGGCATAAGCAAGGCTTGCTGCTTTATTTAAACTACAATGTTTAGTAGTTGTTTTTTCATCATGCTGACTAGGGATGCAACTAGATCTGATAACTTTCTTTCATACGAGGAAGCCAGTGTAGGAAAGACGCAACTTAGATATATCGATAAAAGAAAAAAGCAGGGCTAGGACTACTACAAAGGAAAAATCAGGCGATTTCCATTCATAAATAGGCTACAGAACGACCATTTCACACCAACAAGGTTACCTTATGCTCAACAGTAGGAAATAAGTTGCCCAAAAAGAAGAAATTTTTTAATGATAACTTAAAATAAAAAAGAAGTAGAAATTGCTGTAAAATACTTGGAACTCGCGGAGAAGATAGCATGCAAAGAACACACCTTTAGAAGATCAAAGACCTTTTCGCATATGTACTTCTGCTGAATGCTTGCTCCCCGCTGTTGTAATTTATCAGGATGAACACAAAGAGTCGCTTTCCTGTAAGCTTTCTTTACAGATGCAGCAGTTATGACTTCTGTCAGAGGGATGGGCTGCCAACCACTGTCAGGCCCAAGGATCTGCCAATGGAGAGGAATTAATTATACTAATCTTGGAAGAACTGAAGAGAGTAGGTTCTGACATTTGGTTAATCATTTGCCAGCCAAGTTCAAGCATCTCAATCCTTTATTTCTATGTAAAATCATATGCTGCACAATGCAAACATAAGACGATCAATGAACAGAAGTCCCTGGGAATAATATCAGATTCTTAATAGTATCAAATCCTTTTTCATATACATCTCCAAGAATGGTACCAAAGTTAAGCAGGAGAGGCGTAAAAGATTTCACACAGAAAAGTTTAGGAGCAGCTGGAAAGTATTGTAGCATACTACCAAGTACTCAAAATTTATATACCAGGACAAGGAAGCGTTAAATGCATACTGTATTGGTCGAAGCTCAACATGATACTAACAAGTATATGATTCATTATCAGGAAAATTTAATCACTAGTAATACTTTTGCCACCACAAACAACAAATTGCTATCTTCTCATATTTTTTTTATAAGTAACTGCATTCTTCTTATATGACCTGAAATAAACAGAAACTGGTTCAATGCCCAGATAATCTGCAGTGTTTGATTCATTATCCTATAATTACACATTCAACTCACTAGAGAATGATATAAATTCTAATAATTTTTTAGTCTTCTTTTTAAAATACATTTTCCTCATCACGGATCACAGCAACACTCGCAGAAAACAGGAAACAAGCATAATGTACGTTGACCCCAATCCATATTGAGGCTTTTTTAATTTTTGATCAGTACCGCTCTGGTTATTAGCACATACATATTGCAATGTTGAAAGCAATGCACGCAGATTCCCTTCTTTCCCACTTGACCACCTCCTTACATCAGCATCCAAAGTTTCTGCTAATCTCTGAAAACACATTAGATCCAAAATTATCAATAAAAAATGACACTCTAAATTCTAGAACTTTCTTCACCGTTTAGAAAGATTTTTACATTTCTTTCAGCTTGCTCTCTCTGTGCAAGTAGATCGCGCATATTTTTTTCTGCAAGAGCTTTTGCCTGAAACAAGACCAGAAAACTTGTGTTAGTTTGGTTAGATATTAAATAACAATTCACATGGTATGAAAAAAGATGATAATCATACCGCACGTTCGGTGGTCCGTTGATACCTCTCTAATCTAGCTTTACACCTCTGAGGCGATTCACCTTCAACTCCTTCAGATTGCTCGGAAGGATAGGCAGCTTTTGTAGAAAATAAAAACAATTTAAAATAAAATATGCAGAAGGAAGAAGAAGATTAGAAGTTACAGAAAAATCCTGAAGTCTACAGTGATTCACAGCAGGTGCTTCCAGGATCACATACCTCCATAAAATGAGAAAGAAGAGCTCTGTTTTATTTCATTATTTCTGACAGAAGCAGGAAATTTATCAGAAACAGATCTCTCTACTCGTTCTCTCATCCCAAAAGCAGCCTTCTCAGCCATTGCTCTTTCCACAGCACGCTCTCGAGCCTCAGCAGTTGCTCTTTCTACTGCAGCACGTTCTGCTCTGAGCCTGGCTTCCACAGTTGCCTTCTCAGAAAATGTCTTCTCCCGAGCCTCAGCACATGCCTTCTCTAGTCTTTCACGAGCCTCTGCCATTGCTCTTTCTACAGCAGCCCTTTCTGCCTTATCGCGGGCTTCAGTATATGCCCTTTCACGAGTTTCAAGTGTTTTTCTGTCAACAGCCATTCTATCCTTTTCTCTTTCCCTCTCCCTCTCCCTCTCTTCTTCCATCTTTCTAAGGCGATCCATCTCCAGCTCCCGTTCTCTCTTCACCCTTTCCATTTCTTTGTCTTCTGATGTTGCAGTCTCGTTAAGTTTCTTCTCTTGTCTTTCTCTAGTCTGTCTTGCATTAACATGTGGAGCGGCTTTCTGAATGTTTTCTTTCACTTCCAACACAGCTGGTCGGGCAGCTTCTATTTTCTTTCCATTTTCTACCCAGTCTTTCCTCACCTGAGTTGGCAAGGATCTATCCTTGCTTTCCTCCTGGTTTAGAACAGGCTGGGCCTGCTTGACATTATTTCCGGTGTCTCCCAATTCATGAACAATTTTTCCCTCTTGATTTATGGGAAAAGAGTCCACCTGGGAGAGACTCTTATATATGTGAGTCTGTCTAACACTAAAGCCAGGATCACCTATCTTCTTCGCATTATCATCTAAAGGAGGCGACTTTGTAGCATCTTCCATTCGAGATTGATCCCCTTTAAGCCCTAAATCTCCTTGAGCAATGTCAGATGCTTTGAATTTGCCACCAACCCATGCATCTGCATTTTCAAACAGTTCTGTGTCCTTTTCTTTATCTTTGAGCTCAGACTCTGTCTTCTTCTTTTGTTCATGAGCAAGCGACTCTTGAGTTTCTTCCAGCTTTCCACCGTTTTTAGTATCCTTGGATGCCAACTCTGGTGCTTGAAGGTTTTCACTATCATCCAAATTCCATGCTCCATCAGATACCCCAAGATCCTCCAACTCCTTGCCCACGCAGGTTCCTGTAGCCAGTTTCAGCGTCTTCCCATTTTCATCCCTCTCAGATTGCTCATGTACTTCGCTTAGCCCCTTCAGTTCTTTCCCACCAGCATCTTTGAGTCTCTTCTCACTCTCTTTCCAAATACTAGCCTCTGTTGATTCCTTCTCAATTTCTTCCAACTCAAATCTTTCTTTTGATCTCCTACCACAGTCACGTCCTTCCTGAGCCCCTTTCAGTTTTTCACTCTTATCTTCTTGCTCGGAAGCTCCATATAGATTCTTCTCTTCTTTTGCACAAGCATCTTTGAGTCTCTTTTCATTTTCTATTATTTGATAAGTCTCTTGTTGTTTCTTCTCATTTTTTTCTTCTTTGTGAAATTCTCTTTGTTTCTCATCATCCTTTTCCTCAAGACCTTCTTTTAGTCTCTTTTCATGCACTTCCCGCTCAACTATATTCTGTAGTAGCTTTGTTTTCACTTCCTGCTCAACTATGTTCCGTAGAGGCTTCGTTTTTTCATCCTGCTCAAGATCCTCCTTTAAAATACTTTCATGTTCTTGTGTTTTGCAAGCATCTTTTTTATTTTTCTGATTTTCATCCCTCTCGTTTGCCTCCTGCTTTAATCTCTTTTCCCTTCCTTTATGCTCAAGAGCTTCCTTTACATTTTTCCCATCTTCAGCTCCATCAAGAGGCTCTTCATGCCCTCTTACATTTTCATCCACCTCAAAAGTCTTGTTTTTGCTCTTTTCATTGTCTTCCTTTCCACACAGCCCCCTAATTATTTCCTCGCCTTCCATTCTTTTATTAGCCTCTTTCAGTTTCTGTTCTTTCTCCTTGTGGTTCATGGCCTGCTCAACTTCAGATTTATACTTTTCCCTCTGGACCTCAATCAGGTCATTGTAGTTTTCTGATACATCAGCTCCAGTTGATTTATTTTCTGTTTCTTTATGCTTCTGGGCTATTCTAACCTTCTTCTCATTCTTTACCTTCTCAAAAACCACCTGAGCCTCTTTTACCTTCTTCTTATGCTGTGCCTCTTTTGCTGCTTTGGACCTCTCATTCCCTCCCAACACTTGAAATGAGCACTCCTCGTCCCCTTTTTCCTCCCCTTCCCAAACCTCATTTTCCACTTCAGATTTCTTTTCATACTCCAGGTCATGTTTTCCTATAGCTGACATCACTTTCTTGTTCTCTTCTTCTTGCAGCTCAAATACTCCCAGGTCTGCATTTTTCTCCCACCCTTGCTCATGAGTTTTAGCATTATGCACTGAAATCTCTATATGGTTCGACTGCTCAAGAGCATTACCAGACTTAACTGTTCTCACCAATTCAATAGACTGCAATACTTCTTTCCAATCACTACTTCCCTCTATTTTAACAGGACCCAGAGATGACCAGTATTCCTTGCTATGCTTTTTCTCTGCAGACTTTTTGGCTGCCTGTAGAAATTTCTCTCCTTCCATTGAATCCGGAACATCCTGAGCTACCTTTCTAACCTTTTGTGTTTCTTCTCTGACAGAAAATTTCATTGCATTATCTTCTCTGTTACAAGTGCTCTGCACTCCATCATTTCTCAAACTGTCACATTCATCAACAATCTTGCTCACCTTTCCTTCCTTATCTATTATATGATTCTTTGAACCCATTTTTGCACTGCCTTGAAAACCCTCCTTCCTCTCCATAAACTCTTTTGCACTTCTGAGTTTTATTTGAGCCTTCGTCATTGCTTTGTTCATAGCAGCAGCAGATGAACTTGCATCAAGCTCTACATCAAAGAAAGGTGGTGAACTATCACCTTCCGACCCTTCAGAAGCAATAGATTTACTATTTGAAGTCAATCTACTAGAAACTTCCTTCGTAACATCCGTTGAAGGTGGTGGTCGAGAGGGGGGTGGCAATTGAGAGGGCTGAGTTCTAAGGCTGATATCAGATACTGTAACAAACATCTCATTAGAAAGAGAACCACTTCTAGCATATGCTTTTTCAGGCTTTAGATCATTTCCAAATGTCTGTCTGCAAGTAGCATCATTAAAGGGTTGTGACATGGTTTTCTTCAGATGCTTTCCCTTTATCATTCCCACGCTAAAATCCATACTGACATTGTCATCATCAGTCATCTGCAAGATTGGATTCTCATCTGTCTTTTGCATGCGATCAATTTCCTCCAATACAAAAGTGTATCCAGGAACAGCATCTAGCTCAGTCATGTGTGTTGCCTCACTGCACATTTCTTTGCTGCTTGTCTGATTAGCCTTATGATACGACATCTCCACATCACCATCAAATGGCTGGCAAAAATCTCCATTTGAGAAGCAAGGGTTTTTTTCAGAGTGATCTGAAGCATCTGAAAGATATCCACTTCCTGCTGGAGTCCTATGAATGAGGAAACAGAAAAGTATATCCCACAATTAAAATTTAAGAATTGATGCACGGAAAAAAAGGTCACAAGATTGAAAAATGCAGAAAAATAAACAGCCTACACAGAGCTAATGGTATCATGCTGCAATCAAAGCATCAAAATCATATCGTCTTGAATTATCCTTGAGACCAATGCAGAGAAGCATTAGCACATTGTTCAAGTATGAGAATGGGCCCAAGCGCACATCGCAGTTTTGGTGTGGACGCTGGTGATCAAAATTTTCAAGCACAGCGGAAGCATTGAAGGCCAGGTATTAGATAAGCTGTTCTTTTACAACTAGTTATTAGATATGGCCATTTTTATAAGTAGTTATTATAGCCTTCAATTCACTTAACTAGATAAGCTAACCACACTCTGGATTCCCCTTCAAATTAGGGGAAGAAAAAAAAAAAAGGGCACTCAATCCTACCAAAACCCCGGCTATAACCAAAACAACCAAGATTCCCTGCAGAACAGTCAATCTTCCAAGCCCCCAATACTTCGTTACCCAGAGTCACTCACATTAGCGTTCCTATATTCTACAAATAGAGATCCAAAATTCCTCTCAGATTAGAAGTTTGAACAAAACAACCAGATCAACACTATCCAACAATCTACATAACTGGTCTCACACTTTCTATTAAAACCCACAAACCTAAAGACAGAGCAGAAGCTACAAGAATCTTCTGACCGTTATATCCGTAACATAAGCAACAAAAATAAGACGAGCATCACATTTTTTTAACAATATTTCCCGCACTCCGATTCAAATTTTACTAAACAATAGTACAAAAAGCTGAGAACTTAACAGCATGATCATACATACCAAGCTTCGTCATCAGAGGAATCTCGGTCCCCACCCTTGTACTGGTCAAACAGCAACTCCTCATACGAGACCGCGCAATCTAGGCCCTCAAAATCCCTGAAGACCTCGGCGTAGTCCAAACTGGAACTCCGGACATCGAAGAAGACCTCGGACTCGTCGACCGCCGGAAGATCCAGCACCGGAATGGACGAGGCCCGTGACGAGTGGAAGCTCTCGAAAATCTCGCTGTAGTCCTCGGCTCGCGGCGACAGCGTCGATATGCCGAACTTGGGTGGACCACCATAAACGTCGTCGAACAATGCCTTGGCTTCGAACCCTCCATAGTTAACGGTCTTATTGGCATGTGCAGGGGCGGCGGGGAACCTGTTGGGTTGCCGAGAAGCTCTCGCATTCTCCATGAGAACGGAGCTTCAAGCTTTTTCCTTTCCCTTATTCTTATGCCTTATTATTATATTCTTATTATTAATAAAACGTCTTTCTCAGACTCTGTTTCGGTTTGCTTTCTCTTTCCGTCTCTGTCTCTGTCTCTCTCTGCGCTACAGAGAGTGCAGAGTCATCAGCCGGACGCCGAAAGAGAGAACGACAGGGAACGAAAATGGAAAGGGCCATCTCAAAAGTCAAAATGACCCTTAAGGACTTGGGTTCTCGTATTAAAAATCATTTGTTTTTGGTCTTTTCGCTGTTTTGAAACAAAATTCGAATTATTAATTTTTACGAACATTTAATTATAATTTTATTTATAAAATTTATTTTATTTTATTTTTTTTATATTCAAATTTTAAATTTTATGATTTTCAAGATATTACTAAATAGTTTTTTTTTAAATTTTTTCCTTTTGACATATGTAGATTTAATGATAAAAAAGAAAGTATTTTTTCCTTCTTAAAGAAAATAATTTATATTATAGGTTATATTAAAAAAGATAAATAAATTTTGGTAACAAGTTCTTTTAAAGATGAGAACAGCCACAAAACACTAATTAATATAATATGAGAAGAAAGATTTTATATTGGAAGAGAAATGTTAATCTTTAATGATATAAATTGGCAAAACTTGGTGAAGCAACTTCAATTTCTGCAAAAGTTGAGATCATCAGGAAAGGTACAAGTGTAGCAGGTGAAACTGAAAGTGCATGAATAAGTGGAGAGGGGTTGCATTTGGAACCTTGGAAGTATTTTGGGGTGGAGTGTAAAAGAAAATAATTCAACAACTAAGAGTAAGACCATCCTCAATCTGAACAAATTCATATTTAAATTTAATTAATACCAACACTTCTTTGTATTTATTTATTTTATCTAATTTCAGTCTTCATATTAGATTAATCATTCATTCTTTATATCATAATAAACTATTTTTAAATTAATATTTTTTTAAAAAAATTATTTTTATTACATTTTATAATTCTACCAATTTAATATTATTAATAATTATATTATAATTAAATTAATATTAAAAAAACATATTTTCAAAAGTCATTTAATCTTTTGAAATGAAAATATAGAATATTTTAATATTTTAATTGATGAAATAAAAGTATAAAAATGAAAGTGTAGAAGTGAGAAAGTAATATTTTAATTTTTGATGAATGAAAGTTGTCTTCTATCTTTAGTTAATGATTGTAGTAAAAATATAAAATATTTTAGATTTATCCAATCTAATGTGGGTCTTTATTACACAAATAATTCAAATTTTGCCTGACATTCTCAGCCAATGAGGATGCTTTATGTTTTGAGTTGGGTTGAGATGATCTGAATTGAGTTTTTTATGAATAATAATGAATTGAGATGGTTAGTGAATTTTGTGGAGCGTATCAAAAATAAACTAAAATGTGTTTGGATGTTAAAATGAATTTAAATTTGTTTATGAAAAGTTGAAAAAAGTTATAGATCTTATATGTAAGTTGAAAAAGGTTGTAAGTCCTACATGTAAAAAAATATTCTGATTTAAGATGAGTTCAATAATTTAAGAATTATATGTTTAGATGTTAATTTCAGTTTAAAATTAGACTAACTAAATTAATCTTAATACACTCTGACAACCAAACGAGTCTTAGAATTAAAAAAGTAACGTTGAGAATGGTGGTTGAGTCGAGGGTTGAGGATGATGCTTGGTGGTCGGTTGATGCGGGTGGGTGCAGGATGGACGTTTGGTTCAGAGGTCTCCCTCCATTCATTCCCACCTCATATTTGATGCATCTAATCAAGATTACAAGTTAGTTGGGTAACAAAGTCTCTCTCTCTCTCTCTGTGAAAATTGTCTGCATAATTAACCTGTCCATATCAGACTCTCCACCTCTCCGACTCTCACGCACCCCAATGCTTAGAAGCAACATTTTTCAAGCAGTTTCTTGCACTCGCTTGTACTCTTTACTTTGATGAAGACTGATTCATCTTGTTTTGGCCATCTCCAAGTCACATGTGCCCACATCGTCGAATTCATTGGTTGTCACCTTGCATGCGAGTTTCAGCTAGTTGTCACATCATTGTGCTTATTGTGCTTACTATTAATACACATCTAAAATGGATTATCAGATCTTAAATCTTCATGAAGATGATCTAATCATCCTCACTTAATTCTATAAGCGTGTGAGCCCCACATGTCTATAGACTCATTCCACGAATATATTTGAGTTTTGAAAAAAGTTTTGGTAACTGCTTCAGTTAAGAAAATGAAATAAAATATTTCAATAGTGATATTGTTTTGGTGTATTGTTTCCGATTAATTTTATATTATATATAAATATTTATACTTATATATATACTAACAATTATAGAATAAATACATATATATATATATGTAAGTGTATATCATATATGTGTGTGTGTGTATATATATATAAGAATTGAAGATATATAAAATGAATATATATTAAAAAAATTACAAACTTGAGTTGAGACACAAAAAAAAAAAAAAAAAAAATAGATATATTATTAAAAATAATGATATTTAAAAAAAAAGAATGGAGGATATATTTAAAGTTACAAAAAAATTAAAATTATATAAATATATTTTATGTTCTAGATTTAATTAAATACCATCTAGATTTAAAATTTATAAAAATGTCATCTAAGTATAATAAATTTACAAAAACAGCATGAAATGAAATGGGGAACAAAATGCCAATTTTGTCTCGAATAATTGGAGTTTAAAGCGAAACAAAATTGGGTTGTACAGTATACTGAACACTACATCGAAACGAAAAATTCAGGCTATACCGACCATGTATTGTATACCCTTTACTATTGTAGTCAATGTATTTAATTTCATACCGTACCGGCCGATATACGCCGTACTGGCTATTGGACCGGTACATAAATTCTATATGTTTTGTACCAGTCCAAATACTGGCCGTACCGACCGATATTTTGGCCTATACTGACCGGTATTTCGGCCTCTATTTTTTTATTATTTTTTCAAATTACAAACTTATTTTTTTACCTCTAATTCAGATCAGGTTATTTATAATTTATATATATATATGTATTTATGTATAATTTATTCTTATATAGACTATTATTTTAAAATATAATTAATATATATTTATATATATATATATATATATATAATTTATTCATATATCGACTATCCTGAAACGGTATACGAAACGGTATCAATATCGAAATATTTCGTTCCACTGTCTTGACCGATACGGCATCCGGTACTGTATTCAAAACATTGATTGTAGTACCCCTTTGCTATTGTAGTACCCTTTTACATAGCTAAATCAAAGCAATGATGTGGCGCCCCCAAAATCCCCACGTACGGATACGGGGAATTCGAGGCGCCCGGATGGTGACATGACGGGTCACCACCCTAACGATGAGTGCCAAGTGTGTGCAAGCGACAAATGTGCACAAGAAGATACGCAGCGGATAGCAAAGTCAAATACTAAGTACCAGAATTTTTCCTTAATTAAAATACAAAGCAGTTCAAGGGTACATAATAAAATATTACATGATATAATATATATTTAAATATATATAATTTATTCATATTCGACTATCCCAAAACGGTACACGAAACGGTATCGGTACCAAAATATTTCGTTCCAGTGCCTTGACATGTACGACATCCGGTACGGTATTCAAAACATTGATTGTAGTACCCCTTTGCTATTGTAGTACCCTTTTACATAGCTAAATCAAAGCAATGATCCATAAGATTTTGAAATGTTAAAGTAATCGACTATGTTTATTGCACCTAATCAGCTAAGAAAACATGGAATTAACTGGACCATCCATTCTCTCTTTTTTATTATTATTAATATATCATTCGCTGAGATGAAGTCATGAAAAAAGAATTAGAAGAATGAGCAAATTAATTAAGATGAAGAATTAATGGATACCACTTGCAACCAGAAACAAAAATTAGGTGAGGCATTGAAGAATAAAATGGAAGCCATGCCATAAAAAAAAAGGTGGGTAGATGGAACAAATTTATAACGTGGATGACATTCGGCATGCAGATGGCCGGTGCCCACGTACATTGGGAACGTTTTGAAAGAGACATAAGATTGTATAACATTAAATCCCAAAATGGTGACAGATTTCCATGGACTATGGTNATTCGGCATGCAGAGGGACGTGCCCACGTACATTGGGAAGGTTTTGAAAGAGACATAAGATTGTATAACATTAAATCCCAAAATGGTGACAGATTTCCATGGACTATGGTCCAGGTTTAGGCCGGCCATCCCATTTTACATTTATTCAAATTGGTTGTGTCATTTTGTCTTCAAGTTGAACCTGACCACCACAAGGTTGTCATGTCATTTGTCTCGTGCTTGGCTTTTTTAACATCATCACAGCGTATAAAGTCCAACTCCTACAAGAAATTGAGGAAGCAAGAAAAAGCAAGAAAAAAAGTGGTTAAAATTAAGGAAAGAGCAGATGTCAAGTAGAAGAAAATAGGGCCGATAGAGCTTTGGCCTGATGACATTTTCATCCGAAGTAATAACACCAAGATTTTAAATACTGTGCCAGGGTACTAACCAGCATAAGGGGGGTATGTGTTTCGTATCGAGTCAAATATTAATTATACTGATGTGTTTCAGTCAATACTGGTCAGTTTTCAACATATCAATTGAAATTAGTAAATTTTTATAATTAATACAAAAATCATGACTTTTTTGTAATTTTCACTCCAATTCTCACATCTAAAGATCACTATTTTCTTACTTTTTTAATCTCCTTTTCATGAGGACTGAAAATCAAATCACTACTCCCATTTTCGTGATGAAAATGAGTGATTTTTTTAAAGTAGTTGGATTGAGAATTTAGAAGTATTATTGAATTTTAGAAATATGTGTTTTATCTTTCTAAGACTTGCATTGATGTTATTTTGAAATATAATTTATACATATATAATTAATTTATCTATATATAGATTATATCGAAACAGTATTAATATCAAAATATTTCGTTCTAGTACCTTAATCGAAACTGCTACTAAAACAATATTCAAAATTTTGAAGAACTCTCTTCATTTTGAATCGATCATATTCAGCCATATAGTTGATGTAGTACAGTTTAAGTAAGTTTTTAAAGTAATTTACATCAATTAGTGTGACTGATAATAATAAAATTTAATATGAAGAATAACATTGCTCTTTTGTTTATAATAAAACTTCAGATTTAGGATCCACTCCCTGTAATTATTCATGGAGAAAATTTGAAAAAAGATAAAATGATTAATTTCTATTTTTATTATCAATGTGGATAGTAGAATGACGTTACATTTCACTGAATATTTACCATTCCCAACTAAATTTTCACCCATATATAGCAACACGGCAAAGTTTTAAGCTTTGTAATGAAAGAGTGTAGAAAACTCGAGTGAGATATGAATATAATACTTAAAATCTGAGTTGCTGGACACCCATCATGAATTGAAACCATGCTTGCTTGCCTATCATGAAAAGTATTATTATAAAATCCATCTTAATGTTTAAAAGATTTGCACAAGCACTGATTTACTACTCCTAAATAAATAAATAAAATTCCAGAAAAAATCTCCCTGTTGCTCTGATCTTTCTCTCTCAAAAAGTACCAAACAATAAGTGTTAGTTTTGATTAAGAAATAAGATGAAATGAGATGATTTTAGATGAAAGTTGAATAAAATATTATTAGGATATTATTTTTTAATATTATTATTGTTTTAAAGTTTAAAAAAGTTAAATTGAAATTTGAAAAAGTTAAATTATTTATTATATTTTATATGAGAATTTAAAAAATTTATAACGATGAGATGTGATTAGGTTTGTCCGAATCCAAACGAGTTCTAAAAAGATAAGAATATAGAAAGAAAAAACAGGTTTTGGGTATCCGAATGTGAATTATTCTTAGGTTAAAGAACTGGCAGTATCTTCTTTTTCTAACTTTACCAATATAAAGTAGTACTGTTTTTCTTCCCTTCAGACGAAAACCAATTCCTCTTCAGGTCCAAAGATTCTAAGGAATTTTGAATTTTTATCCCCACTTTGAAAAGTAATACCTTTCAATTCGTTTTTGTTTTTTTTTTTTTTTTGAAAAAATAACTTAAGCCGGTCATGACTATCCCTTATTTGCAATATAATCTCTCGAAGAGTTGTCACCTGATATAATAAATTGAAACTAACATTTTAATTTGCACTTAAAATTGTATCATTTAAGCTATGTTTGGTTAGCGAGTGAGATCACTACAAGAAAATGATTATTAGTGACGAATTATATACGACAAGAAAGATTATTTACGATTAAAACAGACTCATTTCGACAGAAAATAACTGTCTACAACTAACTAGTTCTCTTGTGGTGTCACTTCATTCTATTTTACAACTTTTTTATTACTATTTACAAATCATCTCAAATTACCTCAACATCCAAACATAGTCTAACAACTTTAGTGGTTTGAAACTGAACATTAAAAAGTGATAGTAGATGGAAGGGTTTTCCAAACTGATACAATTATTTTACATCCTCCCTTGGGATACTGCTTTTTATCAGAAGCCAGTCACAAAGGTATGCATGCCAGCATTACTTTTGGACGAGTGCTTATGTAATTTAGAAGTAGATCAATGATTGAATTATTGAAATCTCTTGTAGGCCCTTCTACAAGCCTCATGCAAATTGTCAATACCCTAAATCAGGGGACTCCTATGGGGCCCTTGTGTTGGCCACATTGTATGGGTCACAATCTTGCAAATATTGCAAAGCATGAAAAGTCATCATCCCCACATATAATGATCCATCTGTTTGTGTAAGATACAATATACCAAGGATAAATACACTTTTCCATTTTTAAATCATTCAAGATTTTGCATTTTATACCAAAATTATTCAAAAAAAAAAAAAACTGACTTCTAGTAGCACCTATGCATCTTCAATTATGACAAAGGAGATAGAATTAAACACAGGTGTCGCAACTCGCGACTGTCAAATCTTAATGAAAGATGCAAAGTATATATATATATATTTTTTCTAAATACAGATATATAACACTAGCAATATCATGCAACAAAATGCTGAATGTAGATGGTCAACATCATGATAGTCGACAATCGAGCAACTATTAGGTCATCTTGTGGAGGGTATGAAATATGATAGTATATATGGTACATAGAGCATAGCATTGGTGCTGTGCATAATGTAAATTATGGATCGTATTATGAATCTTAGTTGGCATGCTTAATGGACAAGACACAGTTGAATACAGAGGCACACTGAATTATACAAATCCACGTTCTACATATGGAGTGAGTGTCAAGAAAAGCTACTCACATCATATCTATGCTATACCTTAAAGAAATCCTCAAAATTAGAAGATAAATGTAAGAAGTGTTTGATCTTATCTCATCTCATTATTACAATTTCTTTTTAAATTTTCACACAAAATATAATAAATAATTTAACTTTTTAAAATCTCAAAACAATAATAATATTAAAAAATAATATTTTAACAATATTTGATTCAACTTTCATTTCAACTTATCTCATTTTAACCTACTATTCAAACAGTACATAAGTGCTTATACAAGATATAGTACATGCACACATTTACACTTCACAATCTTTTTATTACAAATTTACAAATCAAGTATTGCTATTTCAACATGGAATGTTGTGTACCTTACACACCGATCAAAAGTAGAAGAACTCAAATATTTTGAAAAGCGATCCTTGGTCTAGTATTTCTAGAGGAGCATACCTATATTTTTATTTTTTTTAAGATGAATACTACTCATCATTCCACACTACACACTTTACATATTTTAAAATTATTTTTTAATTTTATTTTAATTTTATTCTTGTTAAACTAATTGGGTTGTTCTACTAATCATCTATATACCTAATACTTGTTATAGGAAAAATGGAAAAATAAAATAAAATAGATGTAGCGTGTAGTGTGTGAGGATAATAAGTAGAATTATTCTTTTTGTAATGATAATTCTCCAAGATCCTAGGGTATTTCATGAGGTGGATTCCACTGAGTGCCTATTTGGGATTGTATTAGGAATTTTAAAAAGTGTTTAAATAGTCTTAATAACTCTTTGATAGAAAAATTAGATTGTTGTGGTGTTACGTATTAAAGTACTTTTTAATTTCAAATAAGCTAAAAAATACGTTTGAGGAAAAATATCATGTGGATAATGCGGAAAGTAATTCGAATTTTAAAAAGACTGTCGATAGGCAAAAATATCTATACAATTTTTAAATAATTACAATTTTTAAATTTTCAAGGATATAGTCATAATATTTTAAAAATCAAATAATCATCATTTATACCTTAAAAGACATTTTTTTAATTTGTTTCTAAACAAATATAACATCTTTAAAAGTATTTTAAGCATATGATTACCAAACAGTAAATAATTTTTTAATAGTAGAATTTATTACTTAAACTATAAGTCCTAAATAATCATCATTTATACCTTAAAAGACATTTTTTTAATTTGTTTCTAAACAAATATAACATCTTTAAAAGGATTTTAAGCATATGATTACCAAACAGTAAATAATTTTTTAATAGTAGAATTTATTACTTAAGCTATAAGTCCTAAAGTTATAAGTTATATTTTTCACAAAAAACCCAGCCATGTACTAAGTCTCAAGATAATTCCCAAATTTGATGGTACAAATTTTTCCGAATCAACAATTTTGTCGCTTTAAACTTCAAGTGTGTGAAATGTAGAGGTGGCAAATAGTGTTAACAAGTCGTGTTCATGCCGCGATATGGGTCAACCCGAATATGACCCGTTAAGCTTAATGAATCAGATTTCCAAAATCTAACACAACCCATTAAAATAATGGGTTTACATGACATGACATGTTTTCACCGATTATGAAATAATTAAAAATATATGACATAGCATGACCCATTTATGTAAATGGGTTGAATTGACCCAAATAATCCATTTGACCTAATCAACATAATTTCATATAAAATTTAAAATCACAATATCTTCCAAAAGTATATAATTAACTACATAAGTCTAAAATTACAATCCACACATTAAAAACATCAAAATTACAATCTATAGGAAGTGTGCGTGACTCGTAAAAACTGACTCAATTGAGAACTAAGAGACAGACTCAATATATCTAAAGATGAATGTGGGATTGTGAGGGAGTATGAGTTAGAGTGTGGCGAGACTAGGGTTTTTTAGTTTTTAGATATAAGGATAAAAATGTAAATTTAACTTTCTTAACGGTCATAATGAGTTGACATGTTAAGCGATTGTGTTATAATATGTCAACTCATTTTTTATCCGAACCCTTTAAGGCTAAATCCAAACTCATTTTTATCGTATCATGTTTGTGTTGAATTAATTAGTCGTTTCACATATTACCACCCTTAGTGAAATGTGATGAATATTTAATTGATAAGTATTTGAATTTTAAAGTAGTAAGTGTTGATTTGTCTCAGTTCCTAACTTTGAATTTGGAAATGATGATCCACCTCGTGGATTACTCGAAGAATTTTGGTAGATCTTGATCCAAATTTTTTTTTTTCAAATTAATATACAAATAATCAGATATAATAAGTATTTTCTAATTTTATGAAACACATAATTATAATTACTTGAGATTCTTAAAAGGGAAATGTTAATTTTTTCTATATCTTGTCATCCCTAATCACGCATGTTTATGTGATCCATTTCAAGCGGTTGCTTCTATCAATCAGTTAAATGGCAATTAATTAAAATATACCACTATATTTGAATTATGAAATTTAAGAAAAATAAAAGTATTGTCCATTCTCAAATAGTTGAAATATGTTATATACAGTCAATTCTGTGTACTTTTTACGAATTTTAATGATGTAATTAGAGAAAACAGTTATTTTATATTAAAAAAAGTGACGCAACTATCACAATAATGGAATGCATAAAGAGTATGCAAAAGTGACTTCACATATAATTTTTGTCTTTGTGTCGATGTAGATTTAATGAAAAAATTAATGCCATGTGATAAAAAAAATAGAAGTTAAATATATATGATTTAAACAATAATCATATTTTGTTGAATTGTTATTAATTTCGATAATTATGTTCTTGGCCTGCATCCACCCAATAATGTGAAATATTTTTACAATTTAGAATATTACGTTGGAAAATATATTCTGATTAAGTATAATAGAAATCACAAGCTGGACGTTCTATTGAGTGGTTCAATTTTTGAAAATGATGCTGTGAATCTTCATGGTTACAATCATTTATCCACCAATTTAAAACATAAGTTCATGCAACTCTAATTAGTAGTAACTACGAACAATCACCATTCATTTTTATTTTTCTTTTTCTTTTTCTTTTTCATTGAGATGAGCAGATCTTGACTATACACTTATTAAATCTCTTGCCTTTAACCTATTTTAAATTTGAGTAATGCTATATACAGTTATGGAGTGAACAAGTGCTGTGTATTTGTTTTGAAAAAGAGTGAAATATATTATTAATTTTTTTTTTCATATGACTCCTGTATTTATTTAGCTTTTTTAAAGTGATTATACAGTACTTATATCCTCATGACTGCATGTATCATTTCTTTTTAAGCTTACATTTATTCTACATCATTTACTTTAGAATTATTTTCAGATCAACGACAATAACTATATGAATGATAATAATATTAATAGCAATAAAAATGTAAGGTTGCACATATTCATTTCTGAGGGTACGCAGACAAATGTAACAGTTTGGGCTTTATTCAATTATTTGTGAGCATTTATTAAATTAATTTGACAATTGGCATCCATTTTTTGGCCAACAGACATAACTGGACATTATTGAGATAACGTGTCATCATTGACTTAATCAGAATGTCGGAATCATTGATAAGGTCATCAATAATAGCCATAGGAGAGAAATTGCAGGCTCGGTTGGGGTTTTGGGCGAACCAATAATAGCTCTCTACCTATACCGATTTCACATGTAGTGTTCTCTCTCGACCCGTGATGACCGGGGCGTAAATATCGGTTCATGTCAGGTTTAAATCTGTTTCTTCAATCGGGCCTATCCATTGCACTTGAAGAATCTGACCTTCTTAAAACAAGCCCACATAAAAAATCGAGGGTGATATTATAAAAGTTCTCATAAAAATCATAGCAAGCTCAATTATACCAGATTCTATTTTCTTTATTCAAGTAAACATGTGTAAAGCAATTGAACTTTCCTACTATGGATTTGTCATACGTGTGCTTGATAGTCTGATGGTATATGACTCGATTCTCTAAATAAAAAATCAGGATTTGAAATTCCCCACCCCCTTTATCAAAAATTTTTTAAAAAAATGTGCGAGCTTCGTGGATGACTTGAGCATCAAGATGCATGTTCCATGGTAGCATGTTTTCTCTATGAAGTTTATCTTCCTGATCAACTAGAGTCGCATGAGCAGAGCCTTGTCAGAAACGTTAACCAAGATCTTTTACCTCCACACTTCAGCCCAAGTGCCCAAAAAAGTTCTTTTACACAATCTTTGTGCGAAATTGTGGTGCAATCGGCTGACGTCGCATTATGCCATGTCAGCCCATTTATTTAAAAAACAATACAACAAAAATAGAAATAGAAAATAGGAAGAGAAATACGCAGATGTAGAGCTCTCTTCGTCTTCGTGGGTGGAGCTTGAGCTTCTCTTCGTTGTTGTACCAGTTGAGCTTATCTTTGTCTTTGAACTAGTGAGCCAAGATTTGTCTTCGTACTAGTGAGCCAACTTCGTGGAGCTTGTTGTCGATGGGTTCTTACACATCGAAGCCATGAAAAACCAAGGAATAGATCTGTCCACAATCAATCTGCTGCACTTCCTCTCTCTTGGTTGGGTAAAAGTTTCCTTTACTTCTGATGTTTGGATATGTTCATTAACGTTGGTAGGTTGCTTCATTGTTGTAAATATAATCGATCTGAGTTTTTTTGGGAGTTTGGGCAGTCATTATTTAAGAGGATGATGATCAAAATTAATTAAAAAATTGGAAATTTAATTTTGCTTGAAATATGCATAAGTGTGAGTTTTTTATTTTGTTGAAATATACTTTATTCAATGATTAAAAATACTTTGATGTGGCCGATGCAAGGCACTATGTACAATCGCTTTATAAGCTTGGAAACATTTTCTTTCTTTGGGTCCAAGTACTCTCTTCTCTCCTTTTAAGATCAGGTTCCGAATATTAGGTTGGGAATGTACCTGAAAAGTTGTGTAATAATGATACACTTTTCATCACATCTCATTTCAAAGATCTAAAAAGTAGGTAGAAAGTAATATTTTATAAGAATGACACATTAGATGATGAGCACAAAAGTAATACATACAATACAAGCTAGTAAGAAGAATTGATTTTACTCATCACTAATTCCCATATCTACTAGAAGCATGCCGTTGGTGAAAATACACAACATATAATAAAAATTACAATGAAATTAACATTCAAATAAAACTAATTTGGACTGAGGTAGGGAAATCTCGCTTTCTTTAAAGAGATTTAAAGCCCTCTCATGTGTACAAAATCTCAAATTAATCGGTGCAGCAGAACTCTTCTTGACTTAATTCCTCTAAGATACAACAACCTAACTGATCGTCGTATAACTCAAATCTACTCTGTACAAGTGGTTGGGCCCAAAAGCTCCACTCAAAAAACACATCTCTATTATCCAAAAAATCTCTTAAAAATATAAACACACTTCTTTTGTTCATTCTCCATCAAACTCTTATGGGTTGTACACAAAATAAGAAGTCGGTCAGACTCTTTCAAAAAATAGCCACGCATATAATTAACCCCTCTAGGTGATCTTTTTCAAATACAAGAACTAATTTCCGAGAAATTAAAACCTCAATAAAGCTGCAAGCAATTATGAGCAATTAGTGATAGAAACGTACAAGAGACCATAAAACCGGTTTTTACTATTTGTTTGTAAAATAGACACTCAAAGAGTTTTCAAAGACTAATATTAATTCCAGCTATGAGGAAATAACGCCAGACGTTACACATTCACCAAAGTTATCAACCATAAATGTAAATAATAATATTAAACAAAAAAAAAAAAAAAACTGATCAACTTTAAAAGACACTCAATGGTCAACAATAAATCCAAGGTAACTCCTAACCTTAATGACTTAAAAGAATTTCAAAAAACACCATTAGTAGACAATAAACAAACGTTGCAACAAATATTTATTAAAAATACCAACATTCCCCCACTATTTTTTAATAATAAAAAATAATACAAGTAGGAGAAATACTTCTACACAAATAAGAATTATTATACATTACGAAAGTGTGCTCTGTATTGAACATTCACTTAATGAAATAACAATCTTTATTTCATAGTCAATAGTGGTTATAGACTTGAACTATGACTGCTTAAGGAAAATAAAGAATTATTACTCACACATAATAATCCAATTATTGACATGAGCTTTATTAGGTAGCATATTACGACTTTGTGCTAATCCCGATTTCTTGAGTGTATTTGAGAATAAACTAAATTCTTATAGAGAGCGACCCCACTCACACACTCACACAGGTGAAATCTATCAAAGTGCTCCTATAATTCTGACACCTTACTCATATGAGTTACAGAATTTCATTAAGAGTTTTTTCAAAAACTCATCCTCCAAAACATTACATGATAAATGCACTCACATCAAAGGAATGAGAAATAAAATAAATAGTACATTTCTTATGACCATCATATGATTCATTTTTTCCATTGAGATCGGTTATCAGGATCTCTAGTCCCATCCTCATATATGGCTCTTGAATTATGGATTTTAATATCATTCCCCTTGATGTATTCTAACCATTTCTCTTGTCAATGCCTTGATTAATGGATCTACAAGATTAGTAGCACAAGACATAATATAATCCACGTTAATAACACCATCAATCAAATAAGATTTCATAGTACTGTGTTTTCATACTTATGGATCTAGATTTACCGTTATAATAATAGTTTTGTACTCTACTAATTGTAGCAATTCTATCACAAATAAATTAATATGGATGGAGCGGATTTTCCTACAAGAGAATCTCATGTAATAAATCTTTCGACCAATTTGCTTCCTTTCTTATTGAAGCCAAAACTATAAGCTCAACTCCCATAATTGAGTTATCAATAATACCATACGGCAGCTAAAGCATGCAATAAAGCACATGACTAAAATACTAAAAAGGCTTGAAATTTAAAATGAACGTTGAAAAAATAAATTAATACCATATTTTTTTTTGAAACAAACCAAATGGCAATAAAAGAAAATGAGAAAATATATTTACAACCGTAAATTGTATAATTGTCACTTAATTGTTTTGAAAAAAATGAACAAAATATAAGATTTACATTAAAAAATTAATTTTTTAATAATACATTTTATTCATTTTTAAAATAATTATACAATATTTACGAATATCATAATTGTATATAGAATTATCCAAAAATAATAGATGTATCCGACGTAAAAGTAAAACCGTTTGGAAAGGGTTTCCCGTGCATCTTAAGCACTGAACGTACGAGTGAACGTGTACTTGACAGTTAACACCACCAAATTAATAAGATCCGGCTATATTCCAAAAACCAAGGAAAAAATTATGGACTACTATTTTTTCTTTTATCCCTAAGAAAGACACTGCAAGTAGTAGTTTTATGGATAATTTTCAATAACTGAACAAATAAATTAAACTCATTTCAACTCAATTAATTTTCAACTCTATGGAAGAATTCTTTGATATTTGAAAAAGCATCACTTTTATTATTTTAATAAAGAGTTTTGCCATTCATAAGCCTCACACATTACAAACCACAATTTTTTTTAATTATTTTTGGTTTTATTCTTCTTAAAATAATTGAATTCTTCTACTCATTATCTATATACCACACATGTAATAAGTGAAAAAAATTAAAAAAATAATTAAAAGAGTGGCATGTGATGTATGAGGCTTATGACTGAAAATTTTCTTTTTATAATTACATATTGATAAGATTTCATAGTTTGTTTGAAGCCCGCTTTGTTGAGTAACAAACTCGAAATCAAATTCTTTCGATATAGACAGTGTATAGAGAACATCTTTGAGCATCAATATATGTCCAGAGGTGAATTTCAGCTCAACTTCACCACTCTCTAGGACCTTTGTTTTACTTAAACACCAAACATAATAATCTTCTCTTCTTTAAAGGGAGTAAAATTTTTTAACCAATCTTTATTATAGTAGACATGCCTATTGGCACCGAAATCCACCCACCACCCTTCAACAAATTAAGCCATGTTAATGTCTATAATCATTGCTAAAAATGGCTCCTCAGTTACATTAACTTGTTAATTATTTTCTCGTTTCCGAAACTTACAAATCCACGCAAAGTGCCGACTTTTGCCACAGACAAAACAAGTGTGATTTTGTGAAAGGGTCCTTGGTTCTTATCATTTTGGCATTGATAGCCCTTTTTGTGAGGCCTACTAAATTTTTTGAACTCTTTTCTTTGTGGCTTCAAAGAATTATTTCTTGAATTTTGACCTTTGGGCAAGTTACCATTTTCAGAAATTAAATTTACCTTTGTCATGTAATTCTCATTATCATTTTGAAACACCAAAGCATCTTGGCCTCTAGCTTCCTCCTCTATTCGAATACGTGTGATTAAGTCCTTTAAGGATGTCTCCTTTTGTTTATGGCGTATCAACTTTTGAAACTCCTTTCACGAAGGTGGTAACTTGTCGATGACGACACAAACAATTATATTATCTTCAATCTTGATGCCTTCAAATTTAACTTCTGCTACAACCATTTGAAAATCTTGGGTTGCACCACGATGAATTTTCCATCTATCATTTGATATCGAAAGAAGTGACTTGCCGCATATTTCTTTGCTCCAGCTTCTTCTATATAATATTTACCCTATAAAGCTTTCTAAATTTTCTTTATAGAGGTGTAAGTGATATTGTAGTAATCATAAAATTGATCGATAAGACAATTTAAAAGATAACATCGATAGTTATACTCATCTTTGGTATATTTTTCCATCTTTTCTTTGTAAGTTTTCATTTGTGCTTCAGTCATGTTCTCGATAGTGATCTTGTTAGGATTCTTTGCAGTGGGAACATGAGAGACATTGAGAAAGCTTAGATAGAAGAGTACTTTGCACTTCCATCTCTTGAAATGAGCTCCTTTGAAACGAAATGGCTTGTTGAGATCTCCAATTCTGTCTGTGGCTTTTTAGTTGTAGGCTCCATGTTGAATCTCCTTAAAATTGTTGATGAAAATACACAATATATAATAAAAGAAAAAGCGCTGAATACAGTCAGTAAGAGAAAACGGAGCATAAACGGCTCAGAGTCAATATGATGTGACATGCTTTAACGAAAAGGCGTCATTTCATTAATTGGAGAAACGACGTCGTTTCTTTCAGATCCTTATGTTACGGCATCTGTCCCCTCCCCCCTATCCCTTCGCGCTACTTCCCAGTTTTCTCCTCAGACCTTTATGGACTTGGCAACTCGATTATTGGTGCCATTAGCCCTGACCACCACGTCAACTAAAAGAGCGCGCTGGGGAGTTGTTGGCCGTGTAGTGCACAGCGTACAACGCTATTGAATAGGTGTTGGGGACCTCGATATCCGTGACAAGGCCGTAGACAAGGTTGGCTCCATGGGACTCAGATCTGGAGCGGAGGAAGGAGTCCAATACCTCACGGCAGAGCATGGCAATGAACTCGTTTGTCTAGAGGGTCTTCCCAAAGTCCTCATTGTTTTGAGGACTGTACTCTTCATACTTGTCGCATCTGAGTTCTTTGTTTAGTCTTTTTTTTTTAATATTTTGTTGGGTGTAAAAGGTAGTTAAGATTTGATTTTGGGCGTAGGTGAGGTGACGAAGACAGAGTCTTAGCAATCTTGTTCTCGGAGGATCTTGATAAAAATGGGCGTTGATGGGTTACAGAGGTTAGCTTCACTAACTCAATTCCCACTTTCTTTTTTCTCTTTTCCCTTTTCTGTGAATGTTTGCTTTAGTTTTCTTAGTAAGTTTTGCTTCTTCATTTGTGTTGTGATCTGGGCATGTTTTAGTTGGTTGTTATTTGTTTTTTCAAAGTCACAATAAAAAAAAAAAAACTTTAAATTTCTAGCCTCTGTTTCATCAGAACGAAGTCCCATTCTCCAACTTCAATCAGAGACCTCAGATAGATCCCATTACCACATTCACATTGGTGGCGGCAGGGGATTTGGATTGCCTCCTCCACAAAGTTTAGAAGCGGGCATTTGCCCTCAATGTTAGATATTTTAACATGAACATTAATAAACGGATTTTCGATTTTATATGATCTACAATAATAAACAGTGATTAATAATACGTACCTTTCTCCATCGGTTCGATGAAGAAATAGATCTGACTATGAGGAAATGATCATCCTAACAACTTTGCCTCACAAATGTCTCATGATGGCAAAAGACACTCTAATGTTGTAGGTGAGAACCCTTTAACTCCTCAGTGCTATTTATAGATTTCTGACCATCAAGAAATCTCAGAGTTTGTATCTGACTATAATTAGAGATGTAAAGTTTTAATCTTATCTCTTAAGAGTTATTTTATCCCGTTATCACTCATCTTTTATATGATAAGTTTGAGCTATTTCGAATTTTATTAAGATGGGTGTGTGGGACATAAAGTTTTAATAAAAACTCTTAAATTCTCCCACTTGGCCCAAACGCCCATAAAATAATATTGTCCGTTCATGGGTTTATTATAGGAAATTAACCATACTGCGCAAATTCATTTCCTGAAACTTTCATAGCTCAAAATACTTTTCATGAGTTCCGTAATATCAATGTTAAATAAACTATTAATGCGAGTCATGACGGTCTTCTGTTATATAATCAACAAATTCCCTTCCATGTACCACAACACCAGCAACCAATTTTATGTGATCTTTAATTGGGATAATTAAGGCTAATACCGTGATGCCTTGGGTTCCATTTCATGTCTATTGCAGACATTATCTTGTCATCATTCTTCCAAACCATTTAATGTACAAATAAATAGAAAGACAAGAAAACAGAAACAACCATAATAGATATCTTTCAATGTCTATTAACAAAATACTCAGCATATCAATGATCTATATAACATGTTCACATTATGGGTATAAGCATTTGACCCATATTTTCAACATGTTTTTGAATTATAATCATTAACACACTATTGATATGGACATATTTGTTTCTGTATTTTCTCCTTAACACTTGAGTATTTAAAATTTTATTAAATAATCATCATTCGGAGAAAAATATTCTGAGAAATTCTTGCCATACATTCTTAGCGGCTTAGCTATAAGTCGACAATTCCAAGTCCTAAGATAAATTTCTTTAGTCATATATTATAAACTGTGGCCTCAAAACATACCACAAACTCAGTCTCTATTATACATGAAGCAATAAAAGATTTGCCTTATATTTTTCCATAAATAACTCTACTAGATAGCAAAATACATAACCATAACTGTATTTTTCATCATTAGAGTAATTCCATAAAATAGGATCTGAATATCCAGTTACCTTAAGAATATCAATTCTTCTTAAGACAATAATATAATCTTTAATTTCTTACAAATAACATTGTACTCTTTCACAGCTTTTGGGTCAAGTATCCTTGGGTTACTTTAGCAACAATCAAGGATGTTAACGATAAACCAGTGTTCAGCTGTATACAAATTTGTGCAACCATCAAGTTCCTTATAACCATCTTATACAAATTTCTTTAACGACCTAATCAATTCAAGAACACTGTAAATACTGAGCATGTCACATTTATTTTTTTAAGCATCCATTTACCAGTAATTTTTCATGCAAAATCTTTCCAAACTTTATGCAACTGTACTGAGATAATCCTAACAGTCATTGTCTTGGTATTAAATTCAATCTCAATTACGAATGACGTCTCATTCATAAATTTCATTTAGAGACGTAACTTTAATGTCATACTACTAACGATGACTCATACTTGCCAAAAAGTCATATACATACATGACCATAAAAACAAATATACTCCCATTGACCTACGGGTATATATATTAATAATAAATATTTTTCTTAAACCAAAATAGTATTGGTATTATCAAATTTCATATACCAATCTTCAAAAACTGTTACCTCTTCTAGGTAATCCTTTTATTCGTTTTTTGTAGATTTTAGACTTTTACTCTACAATTGTTTTTACATTCATTTAATGTAACTCTAGATTATAATGAGTTACTAATGTCATAGTGATCCTCAATGAGTTCTTTCAGATTTAATAGAAAAAATCTCTAATCATTGCTCATTTTTGAGTGAAATCCTTAATTATAAGTCTAACTTTATATCGTTCAACAATGCACTTGAAGTTAAGATTTTGTCTCCAAACCTATTTCCATTCGACTTTTCATACATTTCAGACAATTTAAATGAAATTGCAGACTTTACATTGATCCATGGATTTCAATCACTCTTTTATGCATCAATCTTTTATAGAATCACTTATTTCTATAATTTGTGAAAACATATGTAAATTTTTATTTATTTTTATATCACATTCAAATTTTGAAGATACATCACGTAACTTAACCAAATAGCAAATTAAGAAGATTGCATAAGGTTACCTGTTCTAATGTCTCTATGGCCAATTCTTCAGTGGTGTTTCTCTGATGAGATGAATGATCATTTGTTTGTTGTTCCATATTATAATTAAGATAATCATAAAAGGAAACTACAAAAATTTTCAAAAGTACGAGAATGCACTTCACAATAATCACATTTCTAGTTTTCATACTCCCACTGATTTTGCCAAACATAAGAAATTTGATATTTCAATTTTCTCAATATTCAAACCATAAGTAGAAACAATACAATCTAAATCATTTGAATCTCCTTAAGTAATTAATAATAATGTACTCAATAACTATTATAAGATTCAACAATTTTTCATTTGGGTTATAATCTATTACTTTAATTTGACCACCCATACATGAATATGCCTTAAAACAATTCTTACTTTAAAAATAAATCATTAAGGCTAAAAACACAATATAAATTCTAAAACATTATGGTATAAGTTCTAAACAATTATAGCCCAACTCTTAATATTTTTCATGACACTATTTCAATTCAATTCAATGATTTTCACATTTCTATCTAACTGCAATTCCTCCCCATGAGAAGTACTACAAGAATTACTAATGGCTTGAGACTTCTCATGTAGCAGATAGATACATTCATATCATAAAAAATATCTATAAAAGTAATGAAATACTTATATAAAATATTATAGGGAAAAAGATTTACATGCGTCTATATACATAATCTTAATAAAATCTTCATTTCTTGTGCCATCTTTTATTGATATGTTTGATTTATTTTCCTTTTATATAAATCAACACACATCCTGAGATTAGAAAACCTAAATGTGGAAAATATTTTATTTACTAATCTCTTTAACTTTTCTTGAAGATATTCTCCAAACTTTTATACCACAAATTATATTTCAAATTTTATGCTAGAAATTATAACAGCTTTCATAAATCATTTTTCCCTTTGGCTCCTGTACATACCTCATGAGTGAAAAAAAATTTTAACAAAAACATTATTATAAAGGCATGACAAATAAAACTTTATTGGAAAGAAAAAGGAATCAACATAAGTGACATATTGGAACAAATTGAAATTTTAACATTTGTACTCCAGTTTAATCTAAAGGAATGCATAAACATGTATAAGATCTTATTCGAAACTTATTTGGTTTACCCTTCCCTTCGAATCATGTCTTATGCTTAGGGCACCTAAACTTTCATGTGTCACTATTTCTTTCAAATTTCAATTGATATAATTCTTAATTTTCATTACAATCATTTCATTTCTTTCCCAAAAGATACAAATTAGCAAAATAAATTTATATCTAACTAACAACCATGCTACTAACTTGTTCTTATCCCATTATTTTAATGAAATAATAATGCCTTTAAAGTAAACAATTATGTACAAAAAATTCATACAGTTTAATATGTAAGTAGTTAAACACTATACTTTTATGACCTTTATCACTATTCTCAATGATAATTGATGTTTAAACATAAAAAACTTTTAGTGTAAATTTGATATGTTCATATTTCTCTATATTAGAGTCCACTCTATACATGAAACTTGTAATGATATTCATATACTTACTGCAAGAAAAGCATTTTGATCACTTTAATGCTTTGACTTTGATACTCATAAACAATAACAGAATTTAAACCATTATGGATGAACTAATAGTATCATCGAAATCCCTCATTTTAGAAGTGGATCCCAACGCACAAAATGTTCCTTCCGGTTTTAAGTTCAGAATTTAAACCATGCATTATCAAGAATTTAAACTATTATGAATGAACTAATAGTGTCATCGAGGTCCCTCCTTTGGGAATGAACCCCAACACACAAAGTGTTCCCTCCAATTTTAAATTCTGTGGATGAACTAATTGTATCATCAGAATTTTTCTTTAGGAGTAAATTCTAACACACAAAGTGTTCCCTCCAATTTTAAATTATGTGGATGAACTAGCTGTATCATTAGAATTCTCCTTTGGGAGTAAACTTTAACACACAAAGTGTTCCCTTCAATATTAAATTCTATGGATGAACTAGTTGTATCATCAGAATTTTCCTTTGGGAGTAAACTCTGACATACAAAGTGTTCCCTCCAACTTTTCTTTAATAGATGAACTAGTAGTGTTATTAAAACCTTACTTTGGGAGTAGATCTTAATACACAAAATTGTTCATTCCAACCTTAATTTGATGGATGAACTAGTAGTGTCATCAAGACCCTCCTTTGGGAGTAGATCTTAACACACAAAATTATTCACTCCATCATATCCACCTTGCTATAGAATTTAATGATTTTTCACCAAAATTTAAGAAAGTCTTGTACCTTTGGGCAACCAATCTTTTCTTTAATTTTAATGTGAATCATTTGCTCCATATTGGATAAAATATATATATATATATATATCTGGCATAGGGGTGTGCATATATGTTAATAAACCGACTGACCCGATTGACCCGATTAGATCCACCCGATAAAAGTCGGGTTAAAATTGAAGCGGGTCATATGAAGAATTATGCGGGCGAAAACGCAGATGAAGAAACCAACACATATTCCTCGAGACTGAGCCTTCATCTTCAACCCTAGCCCCCCTCTCTCTCGACTTCTCTCTCACCAACGTGGTCTCTCTTTCTCTCACTCACTCTCTCTCTCAAACACAGAAGGTTGCGTGGGTCTCTCTCTCTCTCTCTCTCTCTCTCCAGCCACAACTCCAAGTTCAGCTTCGACGTGGGTCTCCAAGACGGAGGTATGTTCCTTTTCATAAAAACCTTCATATCAGCACATAGTTTCTTCACAAGTCCATACCCGTGCATCATAACCCCAATACAGACCTGCACATGAATTAATAATCTCATTCGCTAGCAAATAACCTTCTTTTTCTTTTGTGTGTATTTTTCTATTCGGATTTGTTGGGCTGTGAATTGCGGTGGTGATAAGAAATGCTGAGCCACTGGGGTTTGAACTTGGGATTTCTGAGCATTTTCTGAACTTGGGATTATTCGATTAAATTGGAGTCTGGGATTGAGACTCTGATGGATTAATTTTGAAAAATGTTAGTATCTTTCTGAGTTGGGTGTAAAAACTGAAAACAAAAAAATAATTACAAAAAATGAGTAGAGGAAAGTCGGGGGGATCTCAATAGCGAATGAAGATATATGTGGGCTTGGGGTTTATTTTTATAGTTTGTTACTCTGAGGCGTGGGTCTATTATGAAACTTCATGAATTTTGTTTTCCCCCACTAAGAACCTGTCCCACTCTCCATCCCCATTCCAGTAGATTAGTGAGCTTAGCATTGACCTTGAAGCAGTATTTACAGCCAATTTAAATACTGAGATGATGATTCTGGTTTTGGGTTGCATGANTTTAATGAGATGTAAGTAAGATAGTAATATAATGTATAAAATTTTCCATTTCAAATACAGGAACTAATTTTTAAGAAATTAAAACCTCAACAAAGCTGCAAGGAATTATGAGTAATTAATGATATATAGAAACGTACAAGAGACCTGGAAACCGGTTTTTACTATTTGTTTGAAAAATAGACACTCACGTTGAGAGTTTTCGAAGACTAATATTAATTCCAGCTATGAGGAAATAACGCCAGACGTTACACATTGACCAACGTTATCGACCATAAATTTTAAAAAACCTGATGAACTTTAAAAGACACTCAATGGTCTACAATAAATCCAAGGTAACTCATAACCTTAATGACTTAAAAGAATTTCAAAAAACACCATTAGTAGACAGTAAACAGACGTTACAACTAATATTTATTAAAAAATACCAACACATGCAACAAATAAAGTTTGTTTTTCTTGATGCTTTTTTTCATAAAAATATTATTTTTTGTTCTTCTTTATGAACAAATCTTTTCGTTTTGTTTACTAATTTTGTAATTAAATTTCTGATTTTATTATATATAGGCAGACTGAAATATTGCATTGGTGATCATTTTGGGAATTATCTTTATAAATGCAAAATCGTTTGGATAACTCATTTAGTTGATTGTTGTCCTCTTTGTATATGTAGTTCTTATTGAGATTGTTAGCATGGAAAAAAGGAAAGAACGCACATCTTCCCTAACTCCATCTAGCTCAAATCTACCAACCCCAATATATTATATTATTTAAAAAATCTATTAGAATGTGTTGAGTTGATGTTTATTTCCAGAATACATCAACCTCACACTTGCTAATTATCATTATTATTTTTATGTTGGGACATACTAATAACTTATCCAAACTTTGCAAATTACATATATGGTTACCATGGACTAGTGCCTACGTGGTCACTAGCTTTTGTGCCATAACCAGATGGCAACCCATATCCAAGCAACATCCAGGTGATGCAAATCTGTTCCTGTTTTTTATTTTATTTTATTTTATAATAATCTTACATTTTTTGTACTCCCATTACCTTATGCAAATTAGAAGTGTTTTTCTGTTTTTGTTTTTAGCAATGAAATTATTTTGAAATTTAATTGTAAATTTTTTGTGCTTTAAGCAGAATGTTGGTTACCTATTTCAATATGAAATGGGACCTTTGACTCCTCTCATCACTACAAGCTTAAGAGTTGGTAAAGAGGCTACACTTGATTGTAGGGAAGTTGAAGCGCCATATACCTCCTCCAATATCGATTGTATGACATTTGACACAACTATAATTGGAAGTTCAAAGTAAGTACTCAGTCTATTTGTCGTTAGAGGGAAAGGCAGACCCCCATCTCTAAGGAGAGCATCCAGGATGGAAAAAGACATGCTAAAGGTTAAAGTGAAGAAGAAAAAAGCGCCTATATAGGAGAAACAGGTGCACATTTTTAATAATTGTTGCTCATAATATTAAATGTATACATGTTTATGTATTTTTTATTAATGCAAATGGGTTTTGTTACTTGATTCTTAGTGAGTTGGAAGAGATACACTAGTCCTGGACACGTACATGAATTTATTTGGCCCATCAGAGATAGATATGTTCAATGTTAAACACGTGCAGGTATATTAAGACGTATCTATATATAACTGTTATATATTTATATTTGAATTGTTGTTTGGCTATGGAAGAAGTAACTGTTAGGCATTGCGAACATTAGATGGATATTTGATTTATAATTTTTTTTTTTATCACCAGACTATTCTTGACAGTTCAACTTTTGATATTAGTGGAACACAAGTTTGAGAAGCAGTGACTGGAACTGAAGAAAGTGTAATGATTTTTTTCACATTGGAGTAGGTTTTTTATTATTTACTTATGAACAGTAATATACCTGCATGTGTTTAAGAACAACATCCCAATCATCTTCAGATAATAGATATGTGAACAATTTGTAAAAGAAGGTACAAACCATTTGATGACGGGAGCGGGAAATCAGGAGGGACTGTTGAATTTTGGTTCTTTAGATCAAATGAGAATTGAGTTTGTGAGAATGTGAATGCAAGTAGAAGGCATATTTATAGAGGAAAAAGTTACCGTCACATATAGGACAAAAAATATTACTGTTTGATATAAGATAAAAAAAGTTACCGTTGGAGAAAAGATAAAGAATATTATTGTTAGAGGTAGGAGTTCACAATGTTAACGTTGGAGAAAGTCTTCAAAATCTTACCGTTGGAGAAATGACAAAAAAATTTATCATCATGTTGAAAAATTATAGGTATTACCGCTAGACAAACTGAGAAAGAGTAGATAATAAAAAATACCATCACGTTGTAAAATGCACATATTAAAAAAATAATAAGACAATACTGTATCCGATATTTTTATAATACGGATTTTGGTTTAAAAAATAATACTGTATCCGGTAGTCAAAATCGTATAAGTATTTAGAAGAATGTAATATTTGAAAAGAATATAACAAGACAAAAGAGTTAATAGTTAAAATTGTAAATAGAAGTGAGGGAAAAATGTAATAAAAAAATAATCGAAAAATATTATTTTAATATATAGAGATAGGGATGGGAATGAGATGTTGGAGATTTTTAAAAGATGAGTAAAATTTAGGAAAAAATTTTAGGGATGTGATTTTTAATTAAATTATAGGAAATTTTATGGAGAATGAGAAGAGAATGCTCTCAACCATTGTGACAGTAGTATAATCAGTGAGGTGAAACTATAAGGAGAAGATTGGATTAACAAAAGTAGATAAAACAGATGCAGGAATCACGAATAACCTAGCTTTGATACCATGTTAAATAAATGAAAAACTAACTGATGAATGCAATGAATGAATTGAAGATGAAAAGCAAGTTGATGGCCTGAATGAACTACTCGAGACAAGAGTAATTTGAAGAGAAGAACTATGCTATTTCATATATCCATCTTAGTTCTGTACAATTCTGTATTTATAGAGCAAGTATACAAGGCATGAGTGCCAAAAATAGAAAAAGAACAAAAGGAACAAATTCTGTCCATTGTACACAAAAGGATGTGTTTTGTCTACTTTACTCCTAGACTACTTTATCAGAAGGCTTCGGTGTTATGCTCCATTATCAACACTTGCTTTTTCTGCTCTGAACATAGCAGGTGTGCCTCCACATTGCTCCTTGTCTGGTGCCTTATTTTCTTCTTGGACAGCAGCTTCATGCTGCGAGTTCTGGGCAGCAGCTTCATGCTCCAAGTTCATCAATGAACTTTGTGAAACTTTACTCGCATCTCCAGAATGGTTAGCCATATTTGCCCTTCACAAAAGAGGATTAAACGTAGATATTTTTAGATGGCACTGATCCAGATTCCAGAATACACATAACAGGGTGAAGAGGTGTTTGAACAAAATATAGCAGAATAATAAACAGTAAATAATCAATAGATTAATATATCAAGATCAAAATCTAAGAAAGTTGTGAAAAAAAAAAAAAATTTTAAAGATTTTGATCATGAAGGAAAAACTTTTGAAGAATTCTTCAAAAAAAAAAAAAAAAGCATCATTCCAGTTGCTCAACTAGTGCCTCTATCCACTATGAAAGAAAGATATTCCAATTTGTTTAAGACCTTAGAAAACATATGCAGACTCAAAAACCATATTGTAATCCCTGCAAGCGACCTATTTGATCTCCACTCCCAGTAGTTTCAGAACTTTGGTATTCTTCCACAGCTTCCCCCATAAACAAACCTTATTAGATCTACTGAAACTCCACTAGTATCACTGATGAACTCACAATACGCCAATGGACTTTTTGACTCTCCAAAAACAAGAATGATCAAAGATCAACAGCACGATGGTCTGTATATAAGAGAGAAAACTGTTTTGTTTTGAGGCTCAATATCTCACAAGTTATTTTCTCTCATAAGAAACAGTTTTGGACTGCTAAAGATAATGCCCAAGAATATCTGAAAGTTGCACATTATTAAAACTAAATAGTTTGTGCTTAAATCATCTTTAATTCCGAATTCAGAAACTTGGTAGAAGTAACTAACAATACACTAATTTTACCATTCGCTTTCATTCGTAACACAAGTTTCATCAGTGTAAGTCCCTCAATCAACAAACCATTGGTTTAAAAATCAGCTTTAGAGGAAAATCTCCATGTCCCTTCATCAGAAAAAGCAAAAGATTCATTTGAAGCACCAAGAGATTAACAAGAACCTCAGAATAAGGTTTTTTTATTTTATTTTTTTTATTTCCATTATTGAATCACAACACAAATACTATTTCAAGATTGAAACAACAGTACAAAGGTTCCAGTACAAGGGTTTTTATGACAAATATAAACAAGGGCACAAATGAAAGGTAGCAAGTGCCACAGTACTCAGACCATGGAGACTTCACAAGTTCTTATATTTATTGTACACTGCAAACAGAACATATTGCCACAAACAAATGTCCAAGTTTAGACAAACTGATCGAGGTATTCCTCCACAGTTGTGTATTTCACCTCTGGATAAATCTCAGAAGGCTCCACTCCAAAAGAATCGTCAATCTCATAATTTGCATTATCTCCCTTCACAAACACGGAGTATAAGATGGATAGAATGATGTTTGAGGGGGCTGGAGATTCTGCAGAAAAGCAAAAAACTATCAGAACAGCCCAACCTTCATTGAACTATCTTAGCATCCTTCAGAAATACGTGGAATTGTTAAATTCGAGAGGAAACTCCAAGAGGATTACCTTTAAAGCAGATACAATTACATGCCAATAAATATCATATAGAAAACATATATGCTGCAAGCATTGACGAAGATAAAAAGATAGCTTGGTTTCATCAACTAATAGGTAACTACCACTTCGAATTAAAGCTTATAGTGTTATAGTTACTTTGAATCTTGTGATAATCTTGCGATCATACAGCTACTGGTTGGAAAGATAGTTTCTAGAGATAAACAAGATAATCCACCTATCACTAAATCGAAACAAAGCAACAAGAAAGTATCCTTATTGAAATTTGGTATAAACTCACCCCGGATTTTCTCAAGAAGTTGGTCTTCTAGAATATAATTCTTCTCCAGGGTCTTGCTGATTTTCTTCTCCCACAGGGAGAGAATCTCATTGAAGGACAAAATGTTAGCAGGGGGTCTCATATAAAGGATCTTGTTCAACGTTTTTGGATCATCAACTGCTTTTATCGTATAAGTGGCAATATCTCCTTCCTTGTTAAAAATTACTGTAACAAAGAAAATGGAAATTACAGGATTTTTATAACAAAAATAGCTGGTCTAAATCCAATTACCATATAGACAAGTCATTAAAGGTCAATAAATGGATTAATTATATGCTAATACCTTTGATATTTCCACCGCCAAGTACTACTACTTTGTCTCTTGGAGGTACCTTGGCACCTGACTGTCCAAAATTTCTCAGGAAGTACTCGGCAAAGCTATTGGACACGATGTAGGTATATGGAATTCCTGCAGCCTCGATGGATCTCCGGATGCTCGCCTTAAGAGCAAAAAGGCTTGCAGCTGGCTCAACTGCATTGAAACGATCCACTTCCATTCCAAACTCTGATGGGAGGAATCTCTGTTACCCACCAAATTTTTCTTTCCTTTACTCATTTAGTTCAAAATTGCAATCCAAAAAGGAAACAGAACTTGAACGAATATATTGAAAGGTTGATTAGCAAGATGGCTTGCCTTGATATTTCCAGCTTCTTTGATGGCGGCAATAATCTTCACCTGATCCCCCAGTTGTTGAACCCAACTGCAGAGATCACTACATCAACTTGCTTGATTGCCTTCACCAAGCTCTCATGATTATAGATGTCTCCCTGTGAAAAGTTTTCAGAAATTTCAAGATCAAAATATCAAAACAACTTAAGAAAATCACACGCATGAAGAAAACATACATGGAGAACTGTAACTCCAGAGCTCTTGAAGCTCTCAATCAGCTCGGACTTGTCAGGACTCGAAGCTGTGCTTTCTCTGACCAATGCAAAAGTTGAGCGTCCATCTTTCGCGCTTGCCTCCACTAGGAATTTTCCGATGTATCCGGTGGCTCCGATTATCAAAATCTTGCTTTTTTGAGCCATTCCGAGGGAATTTCAAATGAAATGGACGATCGCAGTGTTTATGATGAAATCAGAGTGTTGCCACTTATATTGGGTTAGTGACGAAAACCAAACCAGGGTTCCTTTATTATGTTGGAGATAATATTATCTGGAGGGCGTATTTAAACCAAAAAGCTCATTCTATCGTAAAAGCTAAATAAGGAGAAGCCTATAGGAGAGGTCCTGGCTGATTGAGGGGAATAAAGAAGTCTAAAGTAAATTAAAATTATACATGCGTCAAGCCATCTTTCACGGGAAGATAGAGAACTCCTATAGTTGCATGATCATTCAAAATATTGAGTGATGATTCACATTGATAAATTCTGAATAAGATAAGTACTGTGCATGAGCCTATATATATCAGGTAAGCCTTGATAGTAAGGAATCGAACTCTCTTTTAAATTCTGAATCATTTTGATTGCATTTCATTGACTTAAGTATCGGAGTGTTCTTAGGCGAATCACTCCGGATCTTCTCGACATTATATAGGTGTACAGTTGTAGAGTGGAAGTGGAACACATTCTTAACATTATCCAATCAAAGTTGATTCGATTATGATTTAATTTCATAATTATCAAATCAATTTACATAATTATTAAATTAAGAGATTTGGTTCCACTGAGATGATAGATATTAATCCATCTTATCTCTATATAATTTTCTTATAAATATGGATCAATATTTTGTATTCAATCACATTAAGAATGACCAAAGATATAACCTTCAAGATCTATTTCTCCTTCATTATCCCTGCCCATCTCCTTTGCTATTATATTATATTTTCTATCATGGATTCATGGTATCAAACCTCTTAGCTAATGTGAGACTCCATCCTATGGATTATTTTTTCCAAGTTCTTCCTCCAGTTTTATCTCTCACAAAGTTTCTATCTTTGTTTAATCATGTTTTCAGTTCATGTATTTGGAGAATATTTATTAGTTATAACTCTTTTTTATTGGATTTTGATTTATTGTTAGCATTGTACGAAGTCCCGGACTAGTATTTAGCCTTTTGCTCATGGTCTTATAGTTCACCAAAGTCATATTTAGCATTATTGGAGCAATCTTTTGTCTTATTATTAGCCATTTCATCTTCATTCAATCATGTTTTGTCTCAACTTCATGCATTTAGTGCATGTTTAATAATTGTTAGCACATGATTGCCCATACACATCCTCTCTCACCTACTGTGAGTGGAGGCGCTCTCTCTCGCCTAGTGCGAGTACGGGTTTCTTTCCTTGAGTATTTTTTTGCAGAATTTTTCCTTAACGGTGGACAGTGAGTGAAATGGCGGATGACCTAGAAAGACTATATGGTCGCATGTCCTTAACGGAATATGAGGAAGATGTGGTGTTTGTTGATGAAGCGGTGGTTCGTGATACCGTCTACAGGGGTGAAAAATGCTTGATAATCCAGTTGCTGACTATGAAACATTACAGTAAGGAAGCATTGAAGCAGATGCTGAGAAGGATCTGGAGACCGGTAAAATCGATGCGTATTCAGAATCTTGGGTCTAAATTTCTCATTGCTGAGTTTGAGGAAATCAAGGATAAAGAGAGAGTGATTCGAGATGGACCCTGGACTTTTGACAAACAGCTGGTGCTGGTGAAAGATTTTGATGGGGCGCAACAAACCCAAATGTTGCAACCGACTGAGGCATTATTTTGGGTCCGCATCCATGACTTGCCATTGATGGCCCGAAGTGAAGCGGTTGGAAGATTGATTGGGAGTGCGCTAGGAGCCGTAGAAGACGTGGATCTAATCGAGGGCGAACTTGCATGGGGTGAGTTCGTGCGGATTCGAGTTCGTTTGGACATAACGAAACCGCTGCTAAGGGGCAAGAAGCTGTGTATTGGCTCTAGTGTTCCATATTGGGTACGATTTACTTATGAAAGACTACCGGACTTCTGCTACGGATGTGGGAGAATCGGCCACTCTCAGCCGGACTGTGACCAACGGAATGATCTGGACCCAAAACAGAGCCCCCTTCCCTATGGCGATTGGTTGCGAGGAGTGGGTCGTGGGGGAAAACCAACAACACCGGGGCGACCCCAACAGGCTGAAGTACACCGTGATAAGCGCACGGATGGGGAATCTACCACTAGTCCGGTAGAAACTAATGCTCCGGTAGGTGTTGAGGGAGAAAGGCATGAAGGCGGCGGCCTGGGTCTCGACAGAATGGAAGCCGCACTAGAAGAGGAAAGGGATGAAGTCATGGGCCGGGCAAAGGAGGGTGTGAATGTGGGCCTTTCTAGGTGCTTGAGCGTAAATGACATGAAGACTTCAAACCGGGTTGGTGACCAGGCTGACGGGCTGAGTGCAAAAGGCCTGGAGACCCCAAACTGCATATGGAACAAAGCCCAGCCCCTGCAACCAACGAGTAAGTCTACGGGAAAATGGAAGAGGAAAAACACAGGGAGTCATGGTGAGACCGTAGTGAAGAGGAAGGCATGCCCATCGATAGACGTCTCGCCGATCGGGACAAAAAAGCAGAAACGAGGAGCCCTCCCGCAGGATAGTGGCGACCAGCTCCATGAAGTCCGAATTGAGGTATTGGCAGCGGCTGACGTTCAGCCCTGCCAGCAGCCATGAAAATCCTAGTTTGGAATTCCCGTGGGCTTGGGAACCCACAGGGAATTCGAGCTCTACGTGATCTAATCACGAAAGAAGAACCCAGTTTGGTTTTCCTCTAGGAAACCAAGCTTAAGGCAAGTGCTATGGAACGCTGTAAGTATAAGTTACATTTCCAAAATTGCTTTACAGTTGATTGTAGGGGTAGAAGTGGAGGGTTAGCTTTGTTGTGGACAGGGGACTTATGTGTTTGCATTCAATCTTACTCTATAAACCATGTTGATGCTATGATTAAAGAGGAGGGTAAGCCGGAATGGAGATTCACGGGTGTGTATGGAAACCCAGAGATGGGTAATCGACACATGACCTGGGATTTAATTAGGCGGGTAAGTACTAGGGTGGATGGCTCTTGGCTTCTAGGAGGGGATTTTAACTAAATATTGCACCTCAATGAAAAAAAAGGGGGCAGACCTCGATCATGCGCCCAAATGGAAGCTTTTAAACAAGTTTTGAGTGACTGCCTGTTACGTGACTTGGGTTTTGTAGGACCAAAGTTCACCTGGTGTAATGGTAGAGAAGGGAATCAAACTGTTTCGGAAAGGCTAGATAGATTGGTAGGAAATCATCAATTGTGCATGTTATTTCCCCAATATAAAATTAGGCATGGTGTGGCTGCCCATTCTGATCATTTACCCGTATGGTTTGATTCTGAAGCTATGGAGGTTAGGAAAAGATCCCCAAAACAATTTCGTTTTGAGGCAATGTGGGTAGGGGATGAAAACTGTGCTCAGATTATTGACCAAACGTGGAACAATGGGGAACACCGGGGTAGCATGATTGATGTAATCAAGGCTCTAAAAAAGTGTGGAGAGCACCTTACCACATGGAATAAGCAATCCTTTGGGAATGTTTTTAAAAAGGTTGACAATGCTAGGAGAGAATTACAACAAGCGCAAAATAGAGAGGACATGGTTTCGACTAGTCTAAGAGTGGGTAAAGCTAGACAAGAGCTGCAGCTATGGCTTGAGAGGGAGGAGACCATGTGGAAGCAAAGATCCCGGGTCTCTTGGCTTCAAGAGGGGGACCAAAATACCCGGTTCTTTCATGCCCAAGCAAATGGTAGAAGGCGGAGAAACTTTATCACAGGTTTGAAAGATGCCGAGGGAGTTATAAGGGAAGGGGCCATGAGAGATAGACTCATTGTAGATTTCTTCCAGGAGCTATTCACGTCTTCCCGGCAGCTGCACCAAGACAAAGTCATGGCTTGCGTACCTCGAAAAGTGACACCTGAAATAAATGAAGAATTGACAAAGCCTTACCATGCGGATGAAGTTAAGCTTGCCCTTCAGCAGATGCACCCCACAAAGGCCCCGGGCCCGGATGGTATGTCTCCTCTCTTTTTCCAAAAATACTGGCATATCGTGGGTAACGCTGTAACTGATGCTGTTTTACAGTCTTTAAATGAGGGTGTTTTCCCTAGTGACCTAAACCATACACTCATTAGTCTTATTCCAAAGAAAAAAAACTGTGAGCTAGTTTCTGATTATCGCCCCATTAGCCTATGTAATGTGGTGTTCAAACTAATCTCCAAGGTAATAGTGAATAGACTAAATCATCATTTACCTAAGATTATTTCAGATTCCCAATGTGCTTTTGTCAAGGGTAGATTGATTTCTGATAATATACTTATTGCATATGAGTTGGTTAACTACCTAAGGCACAAAAGGTATGGGAAAAAAGGGTACATGTCCCTTAAATTGGATATGAGCAAGGCTTACGACCGGGTGGAGTGGAGTTTCCTAGAAAAAATTATGCTCAAATTGGGTTTTGCTGAAGCTGTTGTACAGCTGATTATGAAATGCGTGACAACCGTCTCTTTCTCTGTTTGGATTAATGGTGAGGCACACGGGCCTATTGTTCCCACTAGAGGAATTAGGCAGGGGGACCCTTTGTCCCCTTACCTCTTCCTCTTATGCTCGGAAGGACTCACTGCACTGTTGAAGGAAGCTGAAAGCAAACAACTTGTGAGGGGTGTGAAGCTATGCCGAGGAGCCCCTGTGGTGAGCCACTTATTGTTTGCGGATGACAGTATCTTTTTCTGCAAAGCTGACACACAAACCACTAGGAATATCCAAGGGGTGTTGCAAAAGTATGAGGAGGCATCGGGACAAAAAGTGAATAAAGACAAAACTGTTGTGGTCTTCTCAAAGAATGTGGGAGTGGTGCAACAGAGAGAATTGCTGAACTTGTGGGGGGTTAGAACCTTCCAACAATATGACAAGTACCTTGGGTTGCCAAATCTGGTTGGGAAATCAAAAACTCTTGCCTTTGCTGAAATAAAAAAGCGAGTATGGAATAAATTGCAAAGATGGAAAGAGAAATTATTGTCACAATGGGGAAGAGAAATCCTTATAAAAGCTGTAGCTTTATCGATCCCCACTTATGCCATGTCATGTTTTAAGCTCCCTTTGACCTTATGCCGTGAATTGGAAGGATTGATGTCAAGATTTTGGTGGGGCCAAAAAGGAAGTGAAAAGAAGATGCATTGGTTAAGTTGGAGAAAGCTGTGTGCTTCAAAATTCAGAGGGGGAATGGGGTTTAAAAATCTGCAGTCCTTCAACTTGGCTTTATTGGCTAAGCAAGGATGGAGGCTATTACAGAATGAAGGGTCCTTATTGCTTAGGATCTATAAAGCCAAATATTTCCCAACTAGTTCTTTCTTCCAGTCGAAGTTGGGCTTGCATCCCTCCTATGCATGGAGGGGGATTTTTGAGGCAAAGAAATGGTTAAAAGAGGGCTGTAGATGGCGTGTAGGGTCTGGTGCATCTATTTCCATTTGGAAAGACTATTGGGTCCCTGGATTCAGAGAACTGAGCATAAATGTAGAGGTGGGGCTGCCGGAATGCCAAGAGGATGCAACTGTGGATAGGCTTATCACCCAAGATACAAGAATGTGGCGGATTGATACTGTTAGAGCTCTCTTTAATCCAAGGGTTGCAGATGAAATCCTTAAGATTAGAGTGCCCTTTGAGCCCTATGTAGACAAATGGATATGGACAGAGGAAGCAAATGGTTGTTTTAAGGTAAAGAGCGCCTATAGGCTATTCCAGGAAATTAACTTGAGGGAAGTGGCAGAAACCTCCACTCGGGTTGAGGAAAACTACATGTGGAAGAGCTTATGGAAAATGCATGTACCTCAAAAGATCAAGAACTTTGCATGGCGTGCTTGCAAAAATATTCTCCCTACCCTTACAAACTTGAGACACCGAAATATTATAGTGGAAGAGGGCTGCAGTTTCTGTGGGGAAAGGGAGGAGGATGTTAACCATGCTTTGTTGTTTTGCCCTCAAATTGTAGACACATGGAGACACCTCGGACCAACAGGCTTATGGCTCCAACAACAACAAAGTTTCAAGGAAAATGTGAAGATTGTACTGGACAAGGGTACTGAAACTGACTTTACTCTCTTCTTTGTATTATGCTGGGGCATGTGGTATAGAAGAAACAAAATTAAGATGGAAGGGGAGAGGGTGACGCCTAATGCAGCAGCTAACATGGCATTGTCCCTGCACAAGGCCTTCTCTGAAATAAAAAATGTAAATGCAGCTGTTGCAAGGAAATCATACAGGTGGAAACCTCCACCATCCGAGTTCCTAAAGCTAAATGTTGATGGGGCAACTTTCACAGAATATAGAAAGCCTGACATTGGCTTGATCCTGCGTGACTGCTCGAGCATGGTTGTGATGGCAGCAACAATTTCAGAGCTGGAAGTGAATGATCCATCCACCATCGAGTTGTTAGCTATACTGAGGGGTTTGCAAATGTGTATCCCTCTGGGAATCCCAAAACTAATGGTAGAATCTGATTGCTTAATGCTTGTTAATGAACTGCAATCCTCACAGGCACCATCATCGGCAAATGGTAATCTAGTTATGGAAGTAAAAAATCTGATGAGTTGTTTTGATGAAGTACTTGTTGAGCATGTAAACAGAATGTGTAATGGAGTGGCTCATGTTTTAGCTAGGTATGCTTGGAACGTGTCTGATGTTCAGATGTGGTGGGGTTCAGTCCCAACTTTTGCTGGTCAAGCCTTATGGTTTGATCATGCTGTTTTGTAATTCGCTTTGATATGAATGAAGTTCTACTCTGCTTATCAAAAAAAAAAAAAAATTGTTAGCAAATTTTTAAGGTTTTAATATGTTCTGAACATTGTATGAAGCCAAGACATGCTTTCGGTCTTATGATCTTGGTACAAGACCAGCTCAGTCTTTTGGCCTATTATTAGCTCTTTGTTGAATTTGGCCCATTATCAATCCATTATTAGCCCCAATTCTAGATTTGATGTTCCAACTGTTTGATAGTCACTCCATCAACAATGTCATTTTCATCACTGTATTGGACGTAAATCAATGAATATAAAAGTTACACTCAAATTTTAAAGTTTTTCATCTTGAAATTGAGGGAATCTTGGAGATAATATTATCAAGCAAGAATTTGATTTGAATATTATCCTCACTTGATTTCATAATTATGGAATCAATAGATTTGATTTTCATTATGATAAAAATATTTATCTTATTTTATTTCTACGTAATTTCTCTATAAATTTTATAGAGACCAATACATTGTATTTAATCACAATTAAAAATAGTAAAAATGAATCCTCAAAGTCTATCTCTAATTTCTTCTCACTCTTCCGCATCCCCTTTTCTATTATATATATATATATATATATGTATACACATATTTATATATATCAAAATACATCAAACTGGGCTTTCTCGCTCATGGACAGTTACCACCTCCCACAATCAATCAAGATTGGTGAATAATAGTAAAATAATTTGAGTAAAGATATTTTATTAGTTTAGAAAAATAGAGAAAAAAAAAGTTGAATAAAAACAATATAAAGTAAAAAAAAAATTTATTTTGAATATAACTTTTTAATAATATTTTTGTTTCAGAATTTAAAAAAGTTACATTATTTTTTATGTTTCGATTGGGAACTTAGAAAAGTTGTATTAAAGTTTGTGATTAGATAATAATTAGGTAATAATTAGATGAAAAAGTTGAACATTTAAAATTAAAAAGTATTTTATGTTTTAATGATGTTTGAAAAGGGAATATAGAAAAATACTTGAGAATACCTTATTACTCAAATGAAGCCTTAATTTGGTTTGAATTTTCTTTAGTCTTTCTTAAAATGAACCTCTGATTGCTTTGGTTTCCAACGTCTATATGTGGGAAGTCATTAAAAAGGAACGTGGATATCTTGTTGTACAAATTCAAGTTCCTTGATATTTGTATGTTTCTGAGCTGTCTCATACTTGATGTCAAATCCCGATTTATATGAAGCATTTTGCACCAGTGGTTTGTCCAAAATGATAAGATTTTCAAATAGTTGGAACTTATCTGTTTGCCAAACCTTTCTTTTTCAACAATTTGAGATTCTTTTTCTTAGCTTTAACAATTTGAGTTGCAATCGTTGTGTTTGTCTGGTTATTTAAGACATTTTACAGTTTTTAGTTATTTTCTTTGGTCAGCATAAATTAGATCAACACCATCTGATGGCTCTAGTCTTGGGTGCATTGACGGGGCTATGATTACAAACATAATGGAAAAATAAGATGGAAAATGGCAAATATAAAACCATTTTTTACAAGATTTTTCATAACTCTATTTTAAATGGAGGACTGTGATGGCAAATATGTTAAATTTTTTTAACACAAAATATTAAATATTAGAGTTTTTTTATTTTCTATGATTCACAACATTAAATAATAATAGTTAGAAAACGTATTTCTCATCATTGTAGTTCGATGGAGAATTTCACCTAACTATGAGAGAAGAATCACCCGAACAACTTTTTTCATAAGTAAGAGCCACAATCATGTTAGAGGGGAGAACCCTTGACCCTTTAAGTGCTTACATAGACTTTTGGTCATCATGAAATCTAGAGGTATTTGTGTCCCACTATAACTCAATAATTAAGTGATATAATTTGAATTAATATAAACCCAAAGAGATATGGACATGTAGGGCATTGAGTTTCGATAAAACTTTTACATTCTCTCACTTGATCCTTACGCCTATAAAATGACATTTTCATTTTCAAAGAAAATTTCATGGATTTATTACAAGAAGTTAACCATACTGTGCACGTTCATTTTCAAAAAACATTAATAGCTCAAATACATTATGAGTTCTGTAATATCAATGTCAAATTGGCTACTGAAGTGAGTCATAACGGTTTTATGTTATATAATCAACAAAATTTCTTCAATGTACTACAACACTTGTAACTTAATTCAACATAATCTTTAACACGAACAATAAAGTCTTATACTGCAATGCCTTATGTTCAAATTCATGTCTATTTAAGACATTATTTTGTTGTTTTTCATCTATATCATTTGATGTACATAATATTAAAAAAAAAAAAAAGGATAACCCGACGAGCTTTGATAAGTTTCGTCCTATCAGCTTGTGCTTGGTTATTTATAAAATTTGTTCAAAGATACTTGTTCAAAGACTTGCCCCTATTTTCTCTAGATTGATTTCTCGCCTCAGCAAGGAGCTTTCCTCCCTGGAAGAAGTATTTTTTACAATATTAGCTTGATTCAACAAATGGTTCTTTCAATTAATTCTAAGAGGCGAAATGGTAATGTCCTGATGAAGGTGGATATGACCAAAGCATATCATGATAGCGTGGAGTGAGATTTTTTATTGCATGTGGTGGAAGCATTTGGTTTTTCTTTGAAAGTTTGTGATTTGATTTGGAATTGTATTTCTTCGCCTTAATTTTTTGTGGTTATGAATGGTGTCTTTAAAAGTTTTTTCAAAGGTGGGAGGGGTCTTCAGCAAGGTAATCCATTCTCTCCTCTTTTATTTATTTTGGTTGAGGAGGTTTTATCAAGGCTATTAAAACGGAGTTTTTATGAAGGAAAAATTGAGCAATTTTCTCATTTGAGAGGAGTTCCACTCATCTCATATTTGCTTTATACGGATGACATTGTTATCTTTACAAATGGGAGTCTTAAATCCTTCGGAATATTCTGAAAATTTTAGATCTTTATGACAACTGGTCAGGTCAAAAGATTAGTGTTGGAAAGTCTTCTATGCATTTTTCAAATTCAATCAACCATGTTTGGCATTGAGAGCTCTTACGTGCAACTGGTTTTCATGAAGGTAGTTTCTCCTTCCATTACCTAGGTATTCCTATTGTTTCAAGTAGGTGGATGGTATCTCATTTAGACTACTTGATGAATAAAATTTGTGCTCGAATCGGTGGCTGGAAATCCAAGTTATAATCCCAAGGTGCTCGGCTGATTTTGATACGCCAAGTTTTGACGAGCTTGCCTATTCATTTACTATCCCGTATCCAGGTTCCTAAAGCTATTTTGCAGAGAATTAATGGATGTCTTAATAAAATTTTTTGGGGCTCTCTGGATGGGGGATATAAACGTTACTGGCGCTCTTGGAAAAAGATTTGTTTACCGATTGAGGAAGGAGGTCTCAGTATTAAAAGGTTGGATGATATTCAACTTTCTTTACATGCTAAATTTGTGTTGAAGCTATTGCGCGAAAATTCTCTTTGGGCGAAATTTTTCCAAACTAAGTGTGTGAAAATTAATCATTTGTTGTTGATTGATCCTTGTAAGGGTTCAAGAAATTGGCGTATGATTGTTGGGTGCTTACTGTTGGTTTTAAATCATTCTCACTGGAAAATAAGGGAGGAGAGAATTTCTTTTTGGTATGATAAATGGTCAAATGAGGGGCCTCTAACCAATCAGTTTCCAGTGTGCCCATTTTCAAAGATTGTGATTCAGAAATGCAAACTTGAAAATGGATAGGACGTTGATTTGCTTTGTCGCTGGTTGGTGCTGATAAAGTTTGCTCTATTATGCAAAGTTTGGGGCAACGTAAGGAAGGTGAGGATATTTTGGTGTGGATTGAAAATGTTGATGGGAAGTTTACAACAAAAAGTGCTTGGTCTTGTTTGAGAATTTGAGCTCTTGTGGTTAGGGTTGTATACCGATGTATTGGTGTCGGTTTCGGTGCAAAATCGAGACCCCACCAACGTGGGAGAAAGCTGTATAGAACAGACTGAAACCGATCGACTGTGTGAGAGAAACCAATCCCATCGATTTCAACGTGCGTTGGTACTATCTTCGATCTGTCATCAGCATCTATGTGAGGAAGGGATGCTGTGAAGAAGAAGAACGGCATCTTTGTGAAGGAGGGTTGCAGACGATAGAAGAGGGGGGTTATTAAACCTATTTCAAAATGGCGTTGTTCTATATGTTTTTTTAAAAATCTCCGGGCCCCAAAACGACGTCATTTCACTCATTTAAGTGAAACGATGCCATTTTATATACATATATATAAAAATTAAATTAATTAAATAGAATCGGTTGGTTATCAGTTTTCCAGGGGTTTGAACCGGTGCTGAACCACTAATATCAGTTTTCTCAATTATTCTTTTGCCTGCTGACTGGTTCCTTGCTCCAACGGTTGATTGCCGGTAGGTTTTGGCTGTTCTTGTACAGCCCTACCTGTGGTTGCATGTCTAAGTGGGTGCGACATACTTCTCTAAGAACAAAAATTTCGGTGATGGTATGGAAAGCATTTCTAAATGCGTTGAGTATGGATGATAATGTTCAAAAGTTAGGAATTCCCATTGTTTCAAGATGCAACTCTTGTGACTTAGGAGAGTATGAGGATTTAAATCATGTCTTGGCAAAAGGTGAGTTTGCTTAGATGATTTGGGAAAAAGCCTTTAATTGTGCAGGTTTGCGATCCATGAGAGGAAGGGGATGGCTTGATAGACTGGAATGTTGGTTTCATAAAGAAAAAAAATCTTCAAAAGTTGGCTCGTTATTTGGCATCTTACCATATATTGTTATATGGTGTTTGTAGAATAGAAGATGTAAAGCCAGAATGGAAGAGTTGTGTGAACCAGTGTAGTCGGTTTGGGCAAAAGTAAACACTACATTGGTTGGTCTTCACTGAAAATGAAAGACCACAAGGTGTGAATGTGCTGTGGTCAAGAGTTTCTGACTTCCTAGCGTGCCGTTCATGCAACTGTCTTATAAGTTGCCTTTGTTTTTTTTTTTGATAACAAGTCAAACATTCATTCATATCAAAGAGTCCTTACAAAAAGAATATTTATCAAGCCAAATGGCTTGACTTACAAAAGAAGGACATGAATCCCACCACATAACAATGTCTTCAACTTCCCTAGCATATCTTGCCAATTGATGGGCAGCACCATTACCCAAGCGATGAACATGCTCAAGTCTTGTTTCTTCAAACCCATGCATAAGCCTTCGAATATCTTGTAAGATAAACTCAAATTCAGTTAGACACTCAGAACCTTCATTCAAAGAGTTGACAAGAATCAAAGAATCAGATTCTAATATAATTTTTGGTACCCCCCATTGAGCACACAGTTGTAGACCTCTCAACAAAGCAATGGCTTCAATAAATTCAGGTGAAGAAACCTCCCTTTCCACCTTACTAACAGCTACTACAACATCCCCATTATGATCTCTCAAAATAACCCCAACCCCAGCAGAACAAGATTCACTAAATGTAGCACCATCTACATTTAATTTCAAATGACCCATTGGAGGGGGATGCCAATACACAACATGATTAATCCTTTTATCAAACCAGAAAACACATGCACTCTAGTATACTCTTGTTGTAAAGACAAAGCACTATTAACAACAGCATTAATATTCAGAGATGCATCCTCATAAATGAACTTGTTTCTTCTATTCCATAGTCCCCAAGCAACAACCAAAAAAGTAGATAACACATCATTAGAACCTCTACCTCTATCACGAGCCAAGTTTGCCAAATCCCAAAAAGAGAGATCAGAAACAATCTCACCTAATCAGGACAATAATCCAACCACACTTGTCTCACATCACTGCAATAAAATAAGGCATGAGCAGCATCTTCCACACCACCAGAACAAATAACACAACAAGCATTCTCAAGCACATGTTTATGTTTTAAATTCTGGAAAGTTGGTAGTTTTTCATGGCAAGCCCTCCATGCAAAAATCTTAATTTTTTTAGGGATTTTCAGATGCCACAAACACCTCCAAAAAGCTGAATCCATGCGCTCCCTTGAGTGCTGCCCCATATCATTTGAGAGACCCTGCTGTAACATTCGGTAAGCACTCTTAATGAATAAATTCCATTTTTTTCATGCACCCAAAACAAAGAATCTTCAGCATGAACAGAAATATTAAGCTGCAGAATTTTCTGAATCACATTTGGATTGAATAGAGCTCTTAAAGCTTGTATATTCCACCAACCCGTACTTATATCAATCAAAGAATGAACTTTTAACTCTTCATCAAACTCAGAATTATTGAGAGGTAAATTATAATCAGGAATCCATGGATCTTTAAAGACATTAACAGATTTACCATTCCCCACTCTCCACCTACAACCTCTCTTCAAATCTTTGATAGTTGCCAAAATACCCTTCCACACATATGATGAATTACACCTTAGATTGGCTTCAAACAAACTTGTATTGGGGAAATATTTTGCTTTAAAAACACGATGAACTAGGGAGCCCTCATTCCTTAACAGCCGCCAACCTTGCTTAGCTAAAAGAGCTAGATTAAAAAGATGTAAATCTTTAAAACCCATTCCTTCTCGAAATTTTGAGTTACTTAGTTTCTCCCAACTTACCCAATGAATTTTATTCCCCTGCCCCTAATTTCCCCACCAAAACTTGGCCATCATCATCTCTAATTCTTTACAAAGAGATTTTGGGAACAAAAAACAGCTCATAACATACGTAGGTATAGACATTGCTACTGCCTTAATAAGTACCTCTCTTCCCCCTTGAGATAATAACTTACTTTTCCACAGCTGTAATTTCTGCCAAACTCTACTTTTGATACTAGAGAAAGCTTGTTTTTTGGATCTCCCAACTAAAGGTGGTAGTCCCAAATATTTTTCATATTGCTGTGTATGACTTCCTCCCCAAAGTTGCATAATTTTAGCTTTTAACTCATCACTAACAATCTTACTAAAGACCATAGAAGTCTTTTCTTTGTTAATACATTGCCTTTTATATACATATATATATAAATTAAATTAATTAAATAGGATCTGTTGGTTCAGTAGTTTTCCAGGGGTTTGAACCGGTGCCGAACCACTGATATCAGTTTTCTCAATTATTCTCTTGCCTGCTGACCGGTTCCTTGCTCCAATGGTTGATTGCCGGCAGGTTCTGGCTGTTCTTGTACAGCCCTACCTGTGGTTGCATGGTCTAAGTGGGTGCGACATACTTCTCTAAGAACAAAAATTTCGGTGATGGTATGGAAAGCATTTCTAAATGCGTTGAGTATGGATGATAATGTTCAAAAGTTAGGAATTCCCATTGTTTCAAGATGCAACTCTTGTGACTTAGGAGAGTATGAGGATTTAAATCATGTCTTGGCAAAAGGTGAGTTTGCTTAGATGATTTGGGAAAAAGCCTTTAATTGTGCAGGTTTGCGATCCATGAGAGGAAGGGGATGGCTTGATAGACTGGAATGTTGGTTTCATAAAGAAAAAAAATCTTCAAAAGTTGGCTCGTTATTTGGCATCTTACCATATATTGTTATATGGTGTTTGTAGAATAGAAGATGTAAAGCCAGAATGGAAGAGTTGTGTGAACCAGTGTAGTCGGTTTGGGCAAAAGTAAACACTACATTGGTTGGTCTTCACTGAAAATGAAAGACCACAAGGTGTGAATGTGCTGTGGTCAAGAGTTTCTGACTTCACTAGCCGTGCCGTTCATGCAACTGTCTTATAAGTTGCCTTTGTTTTTTTTTTTGATAACAAGTCAAACATTCATTCATATCAAAGAGTCCTTACAAAAAGAATATTTATCAAGCCAAATGGCTTGACTTACAAAAGAAGGACATGAATCCCATCACATAACAATGTCTTCAACTTCCCTAGCATATCTTGCCAATTGATGGGCAGCACCATTACCCAAGCAATGAACATGCTCAAGTCTTGTTTCTTCAAACCCATGCATAAGTCTTCGAATATCTTGTAAGATAAACTCAAATTCAGTTAGATATTCAGAACCTTCATTCAAAGAGTTGACAAGAATCAAAGAATCAGATTCTAATATAATTTTTGGTACCCCCCATTGAGCACACAGTTGTAGACCTCTCAACAAAGCAATGGCTTCAATAAATTCAGGTGAAGAAACCTCCCTTTCCACCTTACTAACAGCTACTACAACATCCCCATTATGATCTCTCAAAATAACCCCAACCCCAGCAGAACAAGATTCACTAAATGTAGCACCATCTACATTTAATATCAAATGACCCATTGGAGGGGGATGCCAATACACAACATGATTAATCCTTTTATCAAACCCAGAAAACACATGCACTCTAGTATACTCTTGCTGTAAAGACAAAGCACTATTAACAGCAGCATTAATATTCAGAGATGCATCCTCATAAATGAACTTGTTTCTTCTATTCCATAGTCCCCAAGCAACAACCAAAAAAGTGGATAACATATCATTAGAACCTCTACCTCTATCACGAGCCAAGTTTGCCAAATCCCAAAAAGAGAGATCAGAAACAATCTCACCTAATTCAGGACAATAATCCAACCACACTTGTCTCACATCACTGCAATAAAATAAGGCATGAGCAGCATCTTCCACACCACCAGAACAAATAACACAACAAGCATTCTCAAGCACATGTTTATGTTTTAAATTATGGAAAGTTGGTAGTTTTTCATGGCAAGCCCTCCATGCAAAAATCTTAATTTTTTTAGGGATTTTCAGATGCCACAAACACCTCCAAAAAGTTGAATCCATGCGCTCCCTTGAGTGCTGCCCCATATCATTTGAGAGACCCTGCTGTAACATTCGGTAGGCACTCTTAACTGAATAAATTCCATTGTTTTCATGCACCCGAAACAAAGAATCTTCAGCATGAACAGAAATATTAAGCTGCAGAATTTTCTAAATCACATTTGGATTGAATAGAGCTCTTAAAGCTTGTATATTCCACCAACCCATACTTATATCAATCAAAGAATGAACTTTTAACTCTTCATCAAACTCAGAATTATTGAGAGGTAAATTATAATCAGGAATCCATGGATCTTTAAAGACATTAACAGATTTACCATTCCCCACTCTCCACCTACAACCTCTCTTCAAATCTTTGATAGTTGCCAAAATACCCTTCCACACATATGATGAATTACACCTTAGATTGGCTTCAAACAAACTTGTAGTGGGGAAATATTTTGCTTTAAAAACACGATGAACTAGGGAGCCCTCATTCCTTAACAACCGCCAACCTTGTTTAGCTAAAAGAGTTAGATTAAAAAGATGTAAATCTTTAAAACCCATCCCTCCTCGAAATTTTGAGTTACTTAGTTTCTCCCAACTTACCCAGTGAATTTTATTCCCCTGCCCCTGATTTCCCCACCAAAACTTGGCCATCATCATCTCTAATTCTTTACAAAGAGATTTTGGGAACAAGAAACAGCTCATAGCATACATAGGTATAGACATTGCTACTGCCTTAATGAGTACCTTTCTTCCCCCTTGAGATAATAACTTACTTTTCCACAGCTGTAATTTCTGCCAAACTCTACTTTTGATACTAGAGAAAGCTTGTTTTTTGGATCTCCCAACTAAAGGTGGTAGTCCCAAATATTTTTCATATTGCTGTGTATGACTCCCTCCCCAAAGTTGCATAATTTCAGCTTTTAACTCATCACTAACATTCTTACTAAAGACTATAGAAGTCTTTTCTTTGTTAATACATTGCCCCAAAGCTCTCTCATATTTTCCTAATAAGATCTGAATCTTTTCATTAGTGGCAACATCAGCTTGACAAAAAATAAGACTATCATCTGCAAACAGCAAATGATTCACTTTAGGTGCACCTCTACAAATCTGAACCCCCTTAACACCTTCTCTACCAGCAGAATTTTTCAACAAAGAGATTAGGCCTTCAGTACATAAGAGGAATAGATAAGGAGATAAAGGATCTCCTTGTCTGATTCCCCTACTTGGAATTATAGGGCCTTTGGGGCTGCCATTAACTAATACTGAAAAAGAAAATGTTCGCACACACTTCATAATCAAACTGACAAAGGTACGAGCAAAACCGAGGGATTCCATAATTTTTTCCAAAAACGTCCACTCCACCCTATCATAAGCTTTACTCATATCCAGTTTAAGAGACATAAATCCTTTAGTTCCATATCTCTTCCTTCTCAAAAAATGCACAATTTCATAAGCAACAAGCACATTATCAGAAATTTGTCTATCCGGAACAAAAGTACATTGAGTATCAGAAACAACATCCGGCAATATCTTCTTAAGTCTATTTGCAATGACTTTAGACAGAATTTTATAAAGCACATTACAAAGACTAATTGGTCTAAAATCTGCCACTTTTGAAGGAGATGCTTTTTTAGGAATAAGGGTAAGGAAAGTATGATTCAATTCACCAGGAAAATCCCCAGAATTCAGAGCTAACAGCAAAGCATCAGTAACAAATTTACCAATCACATGCCAATACTTCTGGAAAAAAATAGGAGACATACCATCGGGTCCGGGTGCTTTTGAGGGATGCATTTGTTTGAGAGCATCCTCCACTTCCTTAGCCACAAAGGGTTTTAAGAGCTCTTCATTCATATCATTTGTGACTTTCCTATCAATACTCGATAATACCTCCATCATCTCCACTTGGTTCGTTGCTGAAAAAAGGTTCTGAAAATAATCAGTGATTAAAGCATCCATCTGAACCCCATTCTTCCAATTTCCAGAGTCATCACCCAGCTGAACAATAGTATTCTTCATTCGTCGAGCCGAAGCCTTTGAATGAAAATACTTAGAGTTACAATCCCCCTCCCTGAGCCACTGAACACGAGACCTCTGTTTTTACATTAACTCATCCCTTTCCAGCCACTTCTGAACTTCATCACGGGCCTTATTAAACTCAGCTGGGAACAAACAATTAGGATCAGTAGCTTGTAAACTCTGCAGCTTCATCTTAGCCTTGGCTAATTCTTGTTGAACATGACCAAAAGATGACTTATTCCAAACGCCCAAATCCTCTGCACATGTAGAAATACAGCTCATAATACTACTCAAAGAAACAGAATTCTCAACACGCCTCCACACATTTTCAATAATAAAGGAGCATGCTATCTCTCCCACCCACATGGCTTCAAAACGGAACAATTTCTTCCCCCTTCTCCGAATTAAAACACTCTCAGTATCTAACCACAAAGGAGAGTGGTCAGAATGTGCCGCTACGCCATGATAAACTCTAAGATTTGGATATAGATCACACCATAAAGTATTAGCAAGAAATCTATCCAATCTCTCCATAATTAAACCAGCCCCTTCTCTCCGATTGCTCCAAGTGAAGCAAGTCCCAACAAACCCCAAGTCTCTCAGCTCACATACTTCCAACACCTCCCTAAACTCTCTTAACTGAGTATTACTCCGTAAACTTCCTCCATATTTTTCAGAATTGTCAAGGATTTCATTAAAATCCCCAAACACTAACCAAGGTATATTAACCCCACGGCCCAAAGTTTTTAAAACCCTCCACACTTCCATTCTCATGGTCCTATCTGGATGGCCATGAACCCCAGTTATCAAACACTTTTCCCCATTACAATCAGTAATAATTGCATGAATATGGTGATGAGTATAATTAATGATAGATAACTTCAACTCATCCTTCCAAAACAGAGCTAGCCCACCGCTCTGCCCCACACAATCAACACCAAAACAGTTACTGAATCCCAACTTGAATTTACACATCTCCACTTTTCTAGCATGCATTTTTGTTTCTTGTAGAAAAATAAAATCAGGAGCTTCCTTCGTAATTAAATCACGAAGCGTACGAACACTCCGTGGGTTCCCAAGCCCACGGAGGTTCCAGCTTAAGCCTTTCATTGTGACCGGTGGGGCTGTTCAACAGCCACCACCGATAAAACTGATTTCGAATCCACATCATTTCAGTCACAAGAAACTTTACCTTTCTTTGCAACACCTTCCAACAGCAAAAGGCCCTTTCGTTTTCTGCCAAGAGACACGGAAACATCCTCCTCTTGACCTCCATCAGCACACCCAGGTACAGCCGACCGGCCTCTCCCATGTTGCCGCTTGAGTTTCATTTTCGTAGCCCTAACCTCTACTGAAGAGATCCTCAGGTGTAACTTAGGTGGTAAAGGGGCTGAAAGAACAACCGATTGAGACTTAGAAGCCTGTGGGTTGTAGCCGTATGGGCCTAAGCCCAACCCCAAACCCACGTCCGAAGCCTGTAGAACTGGGACTTCAGTAAGCCCGTGCGTATTTTCCCTACCATTCTCTTCAGTAAGCCCCGTACACCCAAAGTCTTCTGTATTAAAACTCTGCTCTGTTTCCGTTACTTTCGAAACCAACATATTCCGAGATTCCTCCCTAGCCGTTATTGCAGAAAAAGTCGCATGAACACCCGGACCTGAAAAAGTGGCCTCCGTAATCAACTCCTCCATGACAGTATCTTTATTCCCAGAATTTATTCGCTCAACTGGTGCCGTATCCAGCTTTATAACTGGTTCCGTAACAGACGGAACATTGTAAATGTCAGATTGAGTCGTCGTCCCCTCTGGTTCCCCTCCCTTCGCCGTCGACAGCGGTGCTGCCACTGTTGGTGCTCCTGAGTTTGTGCCTTCGCGCTGCCCTACCACCCTTCGAGTACTCAAGAAGCTGGCTCTCAACCATTGCCCATAGGGAAGCTTGGTCGGGTCCAACTTTACAGCGTCCGGAAACTCACAATCCTTTAGCGTGTGTCCCAACACTTCACAGAAAAAACATAAATCGGGTAATCTTTCGTAGGAAAAATTCACCTAGCATGAAGCTCCCTTCCCCACATTCAAACGCTTTCTTTGCAAAAAAGGTTTGGAAATATTCAACATTACTCGGACTCGCATGTACTCCCCCCATTCCATTTCCCCCTTATCCAGATCAACCTCCAGAACCTCCCCCAACGCACTACCAACCAATTTCCCAATATACTCATTCCGAGCAATCAGTGGTAGATCATGGATACGGACCCAAAAAGGAGCCTTTACCAGTTCAAGTTTACTGATTTGTATTAGACCATCAAACTCCTTCAATAGCACCAAATGTTTATCAAAACTCCAAGGACCTTCACGTACAACTTTGGCTCTGTCTCGGCTATCTTCAAATTCAACCAATCGCCAAAATTTTCGCATCGTCTGTTTAAACCTTCTTTGCAAAAAAGGTTTGGAAATATTCAACATTACTCGGACTCGCATGTACTCCCCCCATTCCATTTCCCCCTTATCCAGATCAACCTCCAGAACCTCCCCCAACGCACTACCAACCAATTTCCTAATATACTCATTCCGAGCAATCAGTGGTAGATCATGGATACGGACCCAAAAAGGAGCCTTTACCAGTTCAAGTTTACTGATTTGTATTAGACCATCAAACTCCTTCAATAGCACCAAATGTTTATCAAAACTCCAAGGACCCTCACGTACAACTTTGGCTCTGTCTCGGCTATCTTCAAATTCAACCAATCGCCAAAATTTTCGCATCGTCTGTTTAAAGCTTCATGATTATAATGTTTCCGAATCAGAAGCCTCATAATCAAACAATTCTCTCCCCGTTCCAACACTTCGTCCAATCTACTCGGCTCCACCGACACCTCCTCATTCTCCTTCTCCGTTAAAGACAAGCTCGCATACAATTCATCCAAATTATCCGCCATCCGATTGAAGTCTCGTACAGAAGACGAGGGTGAAAACCTCTACCCTGAAAACCAGAGAGAGGAGAAGCGATTATAGATAGAAGTAAATATAGATAGAAGCTTTATTGGCAACCCAAGTGTCATGGGAGTTGGTGAAGTTTTTCATGATCATCATGAAAAACTTTTGGCTGCTTTTTCTAATTATTTTGGGGAAGGTACGAATAATCAAGCGACATTATTAGGATTATTGCATGGTTTGCAGTTTGCAAAATCCTTTCATTTTCTTAATATTGATATTGTGATAAATTCTACGTTGGTTATTAAATTGATGTTTGATAAGAGATGTTTGGTATGGTATTTGGAAGATTTTTGGGATGAAATTCAAAATTTGATGAGTGGGATGAATATGTAGTTTCAACATATCTATCGGAAAGGAAATTCTTCAACGAATTATCTTGCAAAAATAGGTGCGGGAGGATTGTCAGCTCATTAGGAGGTTTATGAGGATATTCCTAGGCTATTAAGAGGATATTTGAGAATTGGAAATTTGGATCGTCCTCAATTTCGGAATTAGTTTGATAATGTGTTTAGTTTTATTTGAAGTTTGTTGGTCATGTTTATTGTATTGATTTTTTTAATAAGTTGGTTTTACTATGTGACCACAGTTTTGCCTCCGTCAAAAGTGGAGATTATTTAATAAAATTTTGGAGGTGCCACATCACTTTGCTCTTTTGATGTGGTATTACAATGTGCTATTACGTGGTTCATTAAAAAAAAAAAATTAAAAACATAAAAATAAAAAAGTAGAGAAAATTTAGGATTTTAATGTTTCTCTTTTTGTTTTTTGGAGCTGCATTTTGCTTTAACATATATTTTTTAAATTTTTTAATAAATTACGAACCATATTATAGTGTCACATCAAAGGAATAAAGTAAGAGGTAAAAATTAAGATGTATAGACTATAAAGGTATTACTCTTTATTCTATTGGGGTGAATCTGCTAACAAGTCCAACAAGAATTAGGTAGTTTGGGCTGAACAAGCATGCAGTTTGGTTGGTGTTGAATTAGGTGGATAGCATGTTGCCAAGAGACTCTTTGCTAGAAATCATTAGGTTGCGTGATATATCGTTTGGATGGCTTCAAATTTCAATGAATAATAATACTCTATTGGGCCTGGCTGCATTCTCGAGTTTATGGTTAGCCTGCATTTTTTTTTTTTTTAAAGTGTAAAAAAAATAATGTGAAAAAAATAATTTCAAATACGCTGGAGTTCCTAGCGGTGAGTGTAGGCCCACCTTTGCTTTTATGTTATTGATATTGTCTTGTTTGAAAAGTGAGATGAGATAAGATGAGATGATAAATTTATAAATAGTAATGAGGTAGTTTATAATAGTAGTAAAATAATTTAAGTTAAGATTTTTATTTAGTTTTGAGAAATGAGACATAAAAATTTGAATAAAAATATGATAAAGTTAAAATATTGTAAAAATATAATTTTTTATATAATTTTTGTTTTGAGATTTTTTTTTTCTTTATGAAAGTTTGAAAATTTTATAATGATTATATGCAAAGTATATTAGAGACATTGAAAAATATTTGTATTTGAATAGTGTCTGAACGTTGAGATAAGATAAAATGAAACCAACTGACTATCCAAACGGGGCCATAATTTTATTTTCATAACCATACATGTTCATATTTCAACTCTTAAAAGTTATAAAAATTTGAAATTTAGATTAAAAAGGAAAACAATGATAAAATAGGGCTACCCTTTGTATGTATAATATTGTGTATAAAATTATTCGTACATGCAACACTACTATTTTTCTTTTATTTGTTAGGAATTAAATTTTATAGTCATCATTGTAATGCTGCATTGGCCTCAATTCTCAACTAGAGCTTGCTATTAAAATGAAAATTATAATTCCATATCTAGAGCTTGCAATTAAAGTGAAAATTATAATTCCAGTTAACGAATGATTTATATGGTATTCCTATCTTATCATAGAACTTCGTATTATTAAAATTGCTTGTAAAATTCGAATTATGCCGAATAAAAAATGACACAAATGACAAGTTGCAAATTCCACACCGACCATGGGGTCTTTGCTGAGGGTTTTATTTCAGACAAACTGATCGAGGTATTCATCCACGGTAGTGTATTTCACCTCTGGATAAAGCTCAGAAGCCTCAACACCAAAAGATGCATCAATCTCAAAGTTTGTAGCATCTCCTTTCACAAACGCTGCGTGACTGAGGGATAGAATTAAGTTCAAGGGGGTGGGAGATTCTGCAGGGAAACCAAAACCAAGTATCAATCAAAACAACACTGACTTCTTTGAAATTATCTATGCATTCTTTCAGCAGGGGAATGGGAACAGCTCTACTCTAAGGGAAAATTTTTAGAAACGATCCAGAAGCACACAGTATACAACAACCAGTCCAATTTGCTATAACTCACCCTTGATTTTCTCAAGAAGTTGATCCTCCAGAACATGAATCTTCTCCAGGGTTTTGCCGATCTTCTTCTCCCACAGGGAGACAATCTCATTGAAGGACAAAATATTGGCAGGGGGTCTCATGTAGAGGATCTTGTTCAAGGTTCTCGGATCATCCACTGCTTTTATAGTGTAAGTAGCAATATCTTCTTCCTTGACAAAAATTGCTGTAAACATGGTTCAAAATATCAATCAATTGATCTTCAGCAACTGAAGTAGCTGATCTAGCTAGCCTACTTGCATACATTTACCAATAAAGAAAGTAATTTAATTTGGTGGTAAAGATGAATGAATGTTATGCTAATACCTTTGGGATTTCCGTCTCCAGTTATTACTACTTTGTCTCTAGGAGGAACTGTGGCACCTTTCTGTCCAAAGTTAGGCAAAAAATACCCAGCAAAGCCATTGGATACTATGTAGGTATATGGAACTCCTTCAGCCTCAATTGATCTCCGGATGTTAGCCTTGGACTTGTAAAGGCTTGCAGCTGGCTCAACTGCAAGGACACGATCCACATCCGTTCCAAACTCGGATGGGAGGAATCTCTGAAAGCAGCCCATATTTCATTCTCTAAGTTATTATCACCATTCATTCGATTTCAAGAATTACAATACAAAAGCCAAAAGAGAACTGCCAGGAGAATATTGAGAATTTGTTTCGGAAGATGGCTTGCCTTGATATTCCCAGCTTCTTTGATGGCAGCAATTATGTTCACTTGATCAGCTAGCTGTTGTTTCCCAACTGCAGAGATCACTATATCGACTTGCTTGATTGCCTTCACCAAGCTCGCATGATGATAGATGTCTCCCTGTGAAAAATCACCATAACTTTAAACATCAAAATACTGCAAAAAATTCCATGAAGGTTTTGCCTGAAATTGAGTGGTTCAAGTAGAGAGAAATAAACAAAAGTGGGTCCACTTGAGGTCCTCAAGTTCTTCTCAAATTCGGGCAAGAACTTGAGGTGACGTTGATCCCAAAATACTAAACCAAAGTAATAGAAACACAACGGAAGAAGTTGAAAACATACGTAGAGAAGTGTCACTCCCGAGCTCTTGAAGATCTCAAGGAGTTTTAACTTTTCAGAACTAGAAGCTGTGCTCTCTCTGACCAATGCAAAAGTTGAGTGTCCACCTTTCATGCTTGCCTCCACAATGTATTTTCCGAAGCATCCGGTCGCTCCAACTACCAAAATCTTGCTCTTTTCCGCCATCCCGTGACGATGTCACATAAATTGGGTGAGCAGTGGGTTAAGCAAAACAGAGAGTTGACTATCTTTGAGGTTGTTAAAGTTTCAAATGAAGAAAACCAGAGTTCTTTAAATACATAAAAAACATGGACGACTCCTTCAACTCATCGATGGTTGGTTGTTATCTATGATAACCACCCACCTCGTCCAATTTATTTATTCAATGTTTCTTTTTCTCCGCCGGGGGGGGCGGGGGGGGGGGGGGGGGTGGTTGGTTGGTTTGGTTGGCCATGACAGATGGAGTAGGTATTTGATACCTAAAGAGGTCAGGGGAGGGTGCTTTGATTGGTTGTTGAATCTCATTCGCTCTAATTTTTCAAGAAACTCCTTGGTAGCCCAAGCATGGAAAAGAAAACTCCTTCACTATCCGCTCTCATTCATAACACAAGGTTCATCAGCGTAAGTCCCTCAATGAACAAACCATTGGTTTAAAAACCGGGTTTAGAGGAAAATCTCGATGTCCCTCCATCAGAGAAAGCAAAGGATTCATTTGAAGCACCAAGAGATTAACAAGAATCTCGGACTAAGGTATTTCCTTTTATCATTCCATTATTAAATCACAACATAAATACTTTCATAAGATTGAAACAACAGTACAAAGGTTCCAGTACAAGGGTTTATATGACAAATATATAAACAAGGGCACAAATGAAAAGTAGCAAGTGCCATACACAGTACTCAGACCATGGAGACTTCACAAGTTCTTATATTTATTGTAAACTGTAAACAGAAAATATTGCCACAAACAAATGTCCAAGTTTAGACAAGCCGATCCAGGATTTCCTCCACAGTTGTGTATTTCACCTCTGGATAAATCTCAGAAGCCTCCACTCCAAAAGAAGCATCAATCTCATAATTTGTACCATCTCCCTTCACTAACACTGAGTGTCCGATGGATAGAATGATGTTTGTTGGGGCGGGAGATTCTGCAGAAAAGCCAAAATTAAACTATCTTAGCATTATCCAGATATACATGGAACTGCTCAATTCAGGGGGAAACTCCAAGAGGATTAAAGGCTTGGTTTCGTCAACTAATAGGTAACTAGCACTTTGAATTAAAGGCTATACAGTACTTACTTTGAATCTTGCGATCTGGTTGGAAAAATATTTTCTAGCGATGAACAAGATAATCCACCTTCCTTATTAATCGAAACGAAGCAACAAGAAAGTATCCCTATTGAAACTTACTATTAACTCACCCCGGATTTTCTCAAGAAGTTCGTCTTCTAGAAGATGAATCTTCTCCAGGGTCTTGCTGATCTTCTTCTCCCACAGGGCGACAATCTCATTGAAGGACAAAATGTTAGCAGGAGGTCTCATATAGAGGATCTTGTTCAAGGTTCTCGGATCATCCACTGCTTTTATGGTGTAGATAGCAATATCTTCTTCCTTGAAAAAAATTGCTGTAACAAGGAAAATGGCAATTGCAGGATTTTTTTCAAACCAAAATAGCTGATCTAAACCCACTTACATTTACATATAGATAAGTCGTCAAAGGTAAAAAAGTGGATTAATTTTATGCTAATACCTTTGATATTTCCATCGCCAAGTACTAACACTTTGTCTCTTGGAGGAGCTGGAGCACCTGCCTGTCCAAGTTTGCTCAAGAAGGACTCAGCAAAACCATTGGACACGATGTAGGTATATGGAATTCCTGCGGCCTCGATTGATCTCCGGATACTCGCCTTAACAGCAAAAAGGCTTGCAGCTGGCTCCACTGCATGGAAACGATCTACATCCGTTCCAAACTCCGATGGGAGGAATCTCTGAAACCCACCCATAATTTTTCTTTCCTTTACTCATTTAGTTCAAAATTCCAATCCAAAAGGAAACAAAACTTTTAACGAAAATATTGGAAGGTTTATTAGCAAGATGGTTTGCCTTGATATTTCCTGCTTCTTTGATGGCAGCAATAATCTTCGTCTGATCACCCAGTTGTTGAAATCCAACTGCAGAGATCACGGAATCAACTTGCTTGATTGCCTTCACCAAGCTCTCATGATTATAGATGTCTCCCTGTGAAAAGTTTTCACGAGTTTTCATGATCAATATACCAAACCAACGTAAGAAAATCCCACGAATGAAGGAAACATACATAAAGGAGTGTCACTCCAGAGCTCTTGAAGCTCTCAAGGAGTTCGGACTTATCAGGACTCGAAGCTGTGCTTTCTCTGACGAATGCAAAAGTTGAGTGTCCATCTTTCACGCTTGCCTTCACTAGGAATTTCCCGATGTATCCGGTGGCTCCGATTATCAAAATCTTGCTCTTTTGAGCCATTCCGAGGGAATTTCGGATGAAATTGATGGGGGCTGTAGTGTTTATGATCAAATCAGAGTGTTGCCACTATGTTGGGTTAGTGAATAGAGCAAACCAGAGTTCCTTAAATACATAAGAAACCGGGCTTCCTTCAGCTCATGGACAGTTTCAACCTCCCCTAATCATTAAGGCATGATAAATGACACCTAATTTGGTTTGAGTTTTCTTTCTTAAAAACAACTATGGATTGTTTCGGTTTCCAATGTCTATTTGTGAAGTCATTACAAAGGAACATGGATATCTTGTTGTCCAAGTTCAATTTCCTTGACATTTCTATGTTTCTGACCTTTCTAAGGTTTAATATCAAACCCCTATTTATGTGAAGCATTTAGGTTTGTCGAAAATGATAAGATTTTTATATAGTTGGAACTTATCTGTTGACCAGTCAGAAATGACATGTCTTTTCATCAAACCTTTCTTTTTCAACACTTCGAGATTCTTTTTGAGTAGCAATTATTGTGTTTGCCTAGTTATCTAACAGTCATTTTACAATTGGTCTTTATTTTCTTTGGTAGAACACACCATCTGATGGGTCAAGTCTTGAGTGAATTGACGGTCTGTGATTACAAACATAATGGAAAAATAAGAAGGAAAATGGCAAAGTTACAACCATTTTTTACAAAGGGAAACAACGTCCGAGAGACGCAAGGAAGGAATAAAACTTGTATTGAACTCCTAGACCAGCTTTCAGACAGTTATAACCTGGACATAAAAACGTGGAAATCGGCAACTCAATTGCTTAAAAACTTCTAACTTGAAAGATCTTCTACAAAGACAAAGCTCTCTGTATGGATTCTTAAGCGCGCGGCAACTCCTAGGGACTCAAACTCTAGCTCTAACAGAGTGAAATAATTATCAAATTCCAATTGCACCAGGATTCTACAACCTGAGCTGCCTAGAACTCTGAACTGCTGCTCATGATTTGCCAGCCCATGACAGAAAAATGGAGTGAGTGTTAAAAGAAAATATAAACGGAAAACAGAGTATGTTTGCACAATGGAAAATGATATCCTTACTACTTTATACTACCGGTCTACTACCCCATCTACTTTTTTTAATTCCCAAGAGATCATTACTTTTATTTACTATATATCAGCGAGGGCAAAAGAAAATCTGATTTGAAGCCACTAAATTATGATAATTAATTAACATCTATGTACTATATATCACAAGCTATATATAAAACCTCATGAGAAAAAGGATTTTTATGATTTCCATTATTACAAACACAACATAAATTACCAATTTACCTCCGTTGTTAACATGGAATTAAACATTTAACTTTACATGCAAAGGTTCCAGCTCTAGGCCGGTTTATATATAAGACAGATAATTAAGGGAACATATGAAAATTAAAGCAAATGCTACACAGACCACGCATGGAGACCTCACGAGGTCTTGTTTTTATTTTGTACATGGTAAATATAATAATTTCCCAAGTTTTAGACAAGCTGGTCCAGGTATTCGTCCACAGTTGTGTATTTTACATCTGGGTAAATCTCAGAAGCCTCCACGCCAGAAGAAGCATCAATCTCAAAATGTGTACCATCTCCCTTCACAAACGCAGAGTGACAGATGGATAGAATGAGGTTTGTGGGAAATGAAGATTCTGCAGAAAATCAAAATTAGATAAGTATCAGAAGTACATGAACTAGCCCAACCTTCATTTAACCATGATCTCCGCCTGCAATTCATCACCATGCAGCAGGCTAGGTACATGGAACTGTTCTTGAATTCTATAGGAAATTCTAAAAGGTTAAACTTTCAAAAACAAAAAACGAAGAAAGAAAAAACTTTACATGCAGTAAAAGTTGATGAAATAAAAAAGTCAAATTAATGAAGATTCTGGGTTTCAAGTTTCATGTAATAGGTAAGTAGGAAGTACTTTTGATTAAAAGGTTTTTAGTATTATAATTTGATTAATATTGCAATCATATATACAGTTAGCTGGTTGGAATAATAGTTATATAAATATAGAAGATCTTAAAATTCCAACTACCAGCCTAGTAAATAAATAATTGAAACTAGGTAATTAGAATCCCATGTCAGTAACTTAGATCTAGAAGCAAACGCGCGTCATCTTTCAGCTAAAAACCGTTCTTACTCACCCTGGATCTTCTTAAGAAGTTCATCCTCTAGAACATAAGTCTTCTCCAGGGTCTTTCCGATCTTCTTCTCCCATAGAGATACAATCTCATGGAATGAAAAAATGTTGGCAGGGAGTCTCAGATAGAGGATCTTGTTCAAAGTTCTTGGATCATCCACTGCTTTGATGGTATAAGTCGCAACATCTTCTTCCTTGACAAAAGTTACTGTTACCATGCATGCACAATATTAACAAGTATTTCATCTCCTAGTAGAAAACATAAAGCACAGGCCGCATATGCACACTTTAAGAAAGTCATTCAAGGTAAGTAAAAGGTGATTGGATTTTAAGCTAATAACTGTAGTACCTTTCGTATTTCCATCTCCTAATACTACTACTTTGTCTCTTGGTGGAGCTGAGGCATCCATCTGTCCAAGGTTGCTCAAAAAGTACCCAACAAAGGCGTTGGACACGATGTAGGTGTATGGGATTCCTTCAGCCTCAATTGATCTCCGGAAGTTAGCCTTGAGAGCGAAAAGACTTGAGGCTGGCTCAACTGCATTGACATGATCCACATCCACTCCAAACTCTGATGGGAGAAATCTCTGAAACCCACCGATAATTTTATTGTAAAAGTTTCTCTAGAACAGTACTCATTCAGTCCAAGATTTGGAATCGAAAAAGGAAGTGAACTTAGCTTCTAGCTAGGAAAATATATATTGAAAAGGTGTTTGATGCCTTGCCTTGATATTTCCAGCTTCTTTAATGGCAGCAAGGATTTTCGCCTGATCGCTCATTTGTTGAACCCCAACTGTGGAGATCACTACATCGACTTGCTTGATTGCCTTCACCAAGCTCTCATGATGATAGATGTCTCCCTGCGAGAAATCTCCAAGAATTTGAAGATCAATAGGCTAAGCAAAATCAAATAAAAGCACACGTACGTAAGAATTAAGTTGAAGACATACGTAGACAAGTGCCACCCCAGAGCTCTTGAAGCTCTCAATGAGTTCCAACCTTTCAGGATTAGAACCTCCGCTTTCTCTAAGCAATGCAAAAGTCGGGTGCCCAGATTTCACACTTCCCTCCACCATGAATTTTCCTATATATCCGGTCGCTCCGATTATCAGAATTTTGCTTTTTTGAGCCATTTGTTGAGAAGTACTTCAAATGAACTGAAGGGACAGAAGCAGTGACTATCTTAGGTGGAGTTCACAGTTTCAAATGAAGCAAACCAGAGTTCATTAAATACTTAAACATGGACGGAACGAATAAAGTATTTCAAGTTTTAAATCGGCTTGGTTTGGCTTTCTAGCCACTTTCATTGTTTTGGTTTCCTATGTTAATCTACACATGCAGTTGACATAAAGGAACGTGGGAATCTCTCTTGTCAGGGCAAGCCCAAGATCCTTGATGCATGGATGTTTTCCAAGGTTTGAATTCAAACCCCACCAACTTTAGGCATTTTAATTTGTAGCAGACATTGCTTGTCCAAGTAGATGAGATTTTAAATTGTAACATGACAATTCTTATCAACAAACCCTTTTATTTTTAATTATTTGAGTCGCAACCAATTTTTGTAAGCAATTTGACTTGCTATAATATTGTAGCAACCATGTTACAATTTCTTTTGTTTCAGATAGCGGAAACAACATCATCATTTCATGCAAACAAGCATTAATAGGATATCATAAATTACTAATAAACATGATAGAAGGACCAACTTGTTCTATACAAATGGTTCTTTGCATTCATCTCAACATATATATATATACAAACTTCTCTTGTTGAATAAGATCACACAAATTAATTAAATATTTGGATATAAATGATTAAGCCACATGAATATTATAACATTAAACATTACAACTTGTAAATCATCTTGCATCATTGCATATGTACAAGTAAATCATCTTGCATCATTGCATATGTACACGTACATTTAAAGAAGAAGAAGAAGAAGAAGATGGTACTAGGGAAACTTTTTACTAGAGGGATCGACATTGATTGACAACTATAATATTGCCCCTCATTAACAGGAGAGCCGGCCGTTATAATGAATTTTCTAGCAAGTTTGGCCACGGAACCTTATTTTATGGGTCGTATGAACACGTTGTTGATCGGTTAGATCATTTTGGAAATGACCTACTTATCAGTACTACTTCCAGCAATTATAAAATTTCAAGCCTATTTCCTTTAAGAGAGACGTACACTGCATGCAAGATTTTGTCCGATGATACTAAAATTGCCAGAATTGTGATACGCAATTGTGAACTAAAATTGCCAGAATTGTGATACGCAATTGTGATGATTTTGTCCGGTATTTGTAGCGATAAATTGCGACAAATGAAGTATTATTTGCAGCGATTTTTGGCTTCCGCTGATTTTGCTTATAAGTGAATAAACTAATACGACTAACATCGGCACAACAGAAATTGCTGAAAAAGAGCAATTGCAGCGATTTTATGGGTTATTTGCAGCGATTAATGGTACTGGGAAAGACCATTTTTCTTGTAGTGTGCAATAGTTAAGGGAACATAAAATAATGATACTAAACCTTTGCTTTTGTCTTAACGAAGGAATATTGATGACAAATTGATAAATAACGAGGGAATATTTACAAGTAAAATCTCAGGGACATTGGAAGTATAAAGCCTGCATGAAATTTGTAGAGGTTGCAGTGACTAGAGAGAGGCTTCAGCTGATAGCTAGACTTGACAACCAAATTACAAGTAAAACCTCAAGGGACAGTATAGTTAGAAGTATAAAGCTATATATGAAATTTGTAGAGGTTACAGTGACTGGGGGGAGGCTTCAGATGATAGACTTGACAACCAATCCAATAAAGCCCTGTTCACAAGCTCAGGAACTTCATCATGTGGACAGTGCCCGGCTTGTAAATTAACAAGAGATGTTTTGGTATAAAATTCCTTGATTCGGTTAGCCTTGGCAGGACCAACCCATGGGTCTAAGTCACCCCACACCAACAACAATGGGCAAGAGAGTTCACTCAACACACTGTCCAATGTGTATTTGCTTTGATTCATCATGAACCTCGTCATTAACCTGTGGGCAAAACATAATAGGACAGCATTAATAAAATGCAGAGAAAGCATTCGAGGGAGAACAAATAAGGAAACCTTTGTGTAGACCATGTCGAAGGCCAAGTAAGTCTTCTTATCATTGGCATTGCTTTATAAACATACCCAACTATTCACTTTCACTGTAAAGAGAGAAAATGGATATTGCCTTATTCATCAGGCAAGTTTCTAATTACTATCTTAATGTCGAGATTTTAACTGGGGCCACAAATTACCAAAATTTGGTAGGCTAGGATACCAATTATCAGTTTTGGTACTTTATGGTGCAAAAAATGAATATATGATGTTAGTTTATGGGGCGCAAAGCATAATTTTCCTTCTATTTATTATTTACTACAGCTCTCTAGGACCACTTGGAAAATACCTTAAAAGTTCTTATATATAAACAGGTAAAAGCACATATCTACACAAGTACCTGTAATATACTTCACCAGCATTGGGGTCAGCTGCTGGCCTTGATATTGATTCCACAAGATAGTCGTCCACATTGGAGGGATTTATATACACCTGTGTCAGAAAAATGATGTATTCAGCGTAATGTACAAATCCTACAACTTAGGAATACACTAATCACATGCTTTTAAATTTTAATCATACATATTAGGCTTCCAGCAATCACTTATACAGTCCAGATGAACCTAATACACGTCAGATATGAGACTCAATGTGCATTCACACAGCTTTCTCACACCATACAACTTGAGATATGCCATAACTTGAAGACGTGCTAGCCACGTCTATATAATTTTCCCAAGGATAATTCATTATTGGACCACCCTTCAATCTCTTACGTAGTCTTGAATGATTTGGCATACCCTTTTTTTTTGGGCCAAAAGGAGGGCGGCACCTCCGGCACTTTATTAAAAAAACCTCACTTGAAAAGATGGAAAAAATACCCTTGATATGGAACATGACACGTGACTTCATCACAATCCAAATCCTTGAGGTTCTATCCCCGGTCAAGCCTTTGATGTGTCCTAGTCAAACAACCTATGTTGATATTATCGCAAGTCATATTGTGTAATCACATTAGTTTCACTACCCCTATTGTCACAACCCAGAGACATGCTAACCACATTTGCTCACTATCCAATCATAATCAGTCACTCTTATAGCCAAGATTGACTTATGACATGGGCGTCACACACACACACCCACTACATATTGCAGTAGCTTGGGTTCTCGGTTGAGTTCCAAATTGGATATGGAATTAGATTCTTTTGGGATAAATAAACAATTATAGGGAACTGTAATTGTGACTAGTCCTTCGGAGCATTGCACAATGTGGCTAAGATGTCCTTGGATCATAACAATTCTAATCAGAATCAATGTGGTAATGTTAAGAACTCATGTGAAGGAGATTATTGCCGTACCCCATGTCTAGGATTTTGAATGTAAAGGCATTGTGTGGGCTTGTGCCAAGTTCTACATTGTGTGTGATTGACCAATTTTGGCTATATAATAGATTAAAAGGTGCCTCAATCATAACTATTTTGGGATTTTTGTGTAAATATGACTAATATGTCCCCAAATCATGGCAACAAATTCACAAAAAAATTAAGAACATAAGGCTGTAAGTAAATCAAAATTTCAGGAAGCAGTACAACAGACTGAATTTTCAACTACAAGTTAGGTAATGTGAAGAAGCTGTGTATGATGCTTTGGAAAAAAAAAAAGAATCTTTACACAATCAAAATGGTAGATGTTTAACTAGTCATGCCCGAAATCAGCAAATAAAATCGGAATTTACTCGCGGATCAATAGATATTCTGCTTATAGTGACGCAAATGATACAGAAGCTGCTGAGATACACAGCTTTGAAATAGAAAGCACTAGTTAAATTAGGGAGCAGGTGGCATACACTCTTCAAGACAGATTCAATGCGAGCTGGTTGCTTTGCTTGCCAGAATAAGAATCCAAGAACTACACGCTGGATTATTTCCTTCAGTGGCTTTACAATAAACTTCTGTAAGACAGTTTCTTCAGACTCATCAGTTTTTCTATTAGCATTTCCAAACTGTCCTGCAGAATTCAGTAGTGCAACTCCGACAACTTGCTCAGGCAACCCCGTTGCTGCAACCAAAGCAGCAAAGCCTCCAAGACTGAAAAATTACCATGATTTAAAAATTTTATCATTCTCAATGGCACTTATCTATAAGTAAAAGGAAAAATTCTAATTCTCACCAACAAACTATCTTCTCCCCGATTATCATTTCTCGATGTTGAGGAAATTACATTTTGTGCCACCACCTACCACCTATTCTTTAATGTGCACCATAAGCTAATAATAGGATTCATGTGAATTTCAAACTACAAAAGTTGTAGTGTGTACCGCAAACGACTAATAGGTTTTAATGTGCACTCTAAACTCTGAATTAATGACATATTAAAGAAATTGCATATTAAAAACTAGTTGTAGTTTAGGGTGCACATTGCAACTTTTTGTACTTTAGGGGGCATATTAAACCTATTGGTAGTTGAGGGTGCACACTCCTAATTAATCGTATACATTAAAAAATGAGTGGTGGTTCGGGGATGTAAAATGTAGTTTCACCTAAGTAAAATGATCAAAACTATTTATGAGTAATTGCAAGACAGAGATTAGAGGTGATTTGGATGCGTAATATTTTGTTTACCATGTAGATATTCTCCCTTCCCTTGTTCAAAATTGCACAAGCTTAACTTACAAGACCGACATAAAATGAGAGTAGGGCAGTCACAAGTTTTCCAATAAAAGAGCAAAATCATTGAACCAGTCATAAACTTCATATGTGGTTAGACAATTTTTTATGACTAGTCATAAAAAAACAACTGTGATCCCAAACCTCAAGACGAATGTATGGAAGTTTCTATCACAGAGAAATGAAAAGAAGAGGCAAAAAGTTGCACTTATTCTTGGTCATTACCTGTTTCCAACTAAAACTGCAGGCTCCTTCACTATCTCCTTCAAGAAGTCCACTAATTGATCCCTCCATACCAAGGCATCGTACTCAATAATGGCCTTGTCACTCCACCCAAACCCTAACAAGTCTATAGCATAAACCTTGTACTTTTTGGCCAACTCAGGTATGTTGTACCTGCACACATGGATAAGAGGAAGAATTTCATCATACATCTGAAGCCGATGAAACTTTTTATCATCCATAAAAGGGACAGAAGAAAGAACCTATGACTCCAACTCCCAACCAATCGTAAAAATGCAACTTCACAACGAAATGAGGTTTAATCACATCATGATCTCACGTTACAGCAATATTATTCTCTATCTTCCACCTCACAAACCTGGGCGCACGCAAAGACACATGTATATGTATATTCCAAGGCAGAGTCGAAAGGGATGTATGCAATGATAAGCCTATTCAAAGCATCAGTACAATTGAAACAATGAAATGTGGAAATGTGAGCGTACTGACAACACACCTCCAGTGAAATGCAGAAGCACCAAAACCATGAATAAGAACAACCGGAGACCCTTCTCCTTGCACCACATAATGTATTCTGTGACCCTGCCACGTCCAAAAATTGTACCCTTCTGGCTTGAATGGCAATCTCTCAACCCCTGTACAGAAATTCGACTTAAAGAAGTCCCATCTAATTAAGCACCCAGAATTTTCAAATCAAATCTATATGACAAAAACAAAAGAAAAAAAATACCTTGAACGGGTTCGGTTATCAAAGACGAGCCCATGACCGAAACTCCCGAAGCCACAATTCCTTTGAAAGCGAAGCCCCTCCTGTTCAGCTCACATTTGCTTCCTGGAAATACAGAACGGGTTAGTGAATTGAAGAAGTAAAAGAGACAGAGAGAGTAGTGGGCTTACGGTGCTGATATATTGGGGCGGGGGCGATTAATCTGTTGGGGAAGGGGTTGAACAGTCTTGTTCTGAGGGAAGGGGATAAAGCATAGGAAGTAGAAGACATTGAAGCTTTAAAGACTATAATAATAGTGGAGAAACCTCTGGTAAACCCTGGAAATAAATGGAAGATGGTTGAAACTTAGCAGAGAAGCGTATAGTATAGAGATTAATGATTCTTGGAGTGGAGATACGTTCTCAGCCCGCCATTTTTGTGGCTGGCGGACGTTCGGCCTTTGGGCGTTGTGGCCGACTCCAGTCCAAGCCAATCTGGGATTGTTTTATCTTTTTTCTACTTTTTCTTTTCTCAAATCCAATATGAATTGTTTTCAATTTGGATTCAGGAATTTTTGGTTAACAAAACCTTTTATCTTAATCTTTTTGTCCAATTTAAATAAGCAATATGTTAATTTTATTAAAAAAAATAGCCACATCTGTTAAGGCTGACTGAAAATTCTCAGGAATTGTCAAGATTTTCACTAACCATGTACTAAGATCCTTTTATTAACATTATAAATATATGTTGTTGTTTTTACAAACAATTCTTGGATTAATAAAATATCCGTCTCATCTTATCTAAATTATATAAATAAATTAAGCTTAAATATTTCTAAATTAATTTTTGTTTCTAGGTTTTTTTCTTTGATTATCGCAGTGGCATCAGACTATTTAATTTTTCGATTAATTTATATAATTTAAGATTATTTATAAACGTGGGTTGTCTGTAAGATTAGTATATGAGAAGGTATGATAGTTAGATACCATTTCTTATATATTTTTCGTAGCTACATGTTTTAAAGCATTCAATGTTTGTTTTCTCAAGGATGATATCAAACTATCATACCTATGTTGTTGCCTACCATCGGTGATTTGGTTTAAGACCCATTTTCATTAAATTGATATTTTATTTTTAAGTGAAATCAACATGATTTTATTTTAGTTGCTTATAGACATGAGTATGCATTAAGCTTGCAAGATTAAGAAAATATAAAAATATATATATATATATATGTTTTATAACTTTTATATGTGGCAAACTATAGAAAATGTTAATTTTGCTGCTCAAAAATATTTTTATAATTTGTTGTCCATTTTAAATTTTTGGTTCTACCTTTTTTTTTAAGAAAAAATGTGTTTATCATTCTAATTCTCATCATCTTCTCACCATCCCATAACATAATATTAGATGATTGAAAACTGTTTATTATATTTCACTTGAATCTAGCTTATTAATGCTACTTATTAATTTTTGATTGGCTGATAAGTGCCACGTGGCAGTCTTATTGTTTGTTTGTTCGTTTTTTTTTTTTTTTTTATCAAAATCTATGAAAGTACTTAAGTTTGACTTTGTTGATTGTCATATACAAATGTTGCGAAAATTAAAAATTGAGATCTCGTTTTATGACTAAGTTTTGGTCTATCCTCTGCTTAACATCTACTGGCTATGATTCTATCATCTTTAGACTTAGATCATATTAATTGGATCTTTATTGTGAATGTATATAATGACATAATAAAAAATTATGACGCACATTACCATTTTTGTTCTTTGGTTTTTTAAAGTTTCTCTCCAAATTTTAAAATATAAAGTTGGAAAGGTACAAACATATCAAGTTAGCTTTAGAGAAGTGCTAAATTAATATATATATATATATATATATATATATATATATATATATAATTAACCAAAATTGTTTGATCTAATTCATCGTATTTAATTTATAGTAAAAAAAATTATGCAATTAGACGTACCACATCAGTTTGTGAATTTATTTTTGTGCAATCCTTTTATGTAGAGCTAGGTGGCGACGCCACCCTACCCCTCCTCCCCCAACATTAGTTTGGTCGGGCTCAGGCTCGAGTTAGACCAAGCCTACTCGGGGTTTATCCCATCTGCCCCTCCCAGCCCATATATATAAATATATTATATATATACACACACATATAAATATATTAAAAATCAACTTTCTTTAATAAAACGACGTCGGTTGATGTTGTGTTAGGAACTTAGGGATCTCGGTCAAGTCTCTAAACACTCTGATCTTCCAGTCCGTCTCTCCTTGTGATGACCAAATGCACATTGTCTTCTTGCTTATACTTGGCTTGAATATGGTAATGGAGGATCCTTAGGTTAATAGAGGTATGGTATTTAGTGGTGTAATTGATGACGATGATGGGTTAGGGTGGACTAAGTGATGAATTTGGGTGTTAGATGCAATGTGGCATAGCTTGATGATGACCCTTGGTGTTAGCACCACTTGGTTGATGATTAGGATTGGTATGGTAAAATAGAGATGTAAAGAAAATCGAAAAACCAATAGCCACCAATGTGAACCGACTGGCCGCACCAGGAACTGGCCAAAACCGGTGGTGAACTGGTTCGGGCACGGTGGCATTTCTTCAAAATTGACCTACGTCGGTTTGGAAGCAGTTTGAACCTAGTTCAAACCACTGAACTATCCAAACCAATAAAGCTTTTTTTTTTAAATATACATACTCAAAATGACGCCGTTCCACTTAAGTTTAAGTAGAACAATGTCGTTTTCTACGTATAGTATACAATAGATAATTGAAACAATACTGCTTCGTTTCAATGTGAGATGTATGAAAAAAAAAAATTAAAATGACAACATTTGATTTTAAACCAAATGGCGTCGTTTCGATATGAGACTATCTTCAACTTCGAGCTTTTTCTTTCCCCTGCATCCATTTGACCAGCTCTCTCTCTCTCTCTCTCTCTCTCTCTCTCTCTCTCTCTCTCTCTCTCTCCTTTGCAACGCACTCTCTCTACTCTCTCAAGCAAACTAAGCCACTAGGGAAACCGAAAATCGGCCGAGAACCGACAGAGAATCACTAGAGTTGATACAGCTGGTTTTCCTCCTCCTAATCATTACGGTCGATGGCAACTCCCTCTTCAATGACATCGGTTGGCATTGGTTTTGCCCAAACACCGCGCCGAATACTTCGGGTTTCACCCCTATGGTGAAGTGAGGCTAGGGGATGAAGGGGATTACGAATTTGGAGGAATTGTTTTGGAAGTCTGGAGTTTCGGTTAGGTCAAAGATTGAAAGGATCTTAGAGTTTGAATGAGTCTAGGTTTATTCCTAGGATTTAGGAATATGGATATGAAAGATAGGTTTTGGATGATGGATAAGGTGGCTAGGGTTTAATTTTAAATGATAAGATGGATGAGAATTGTTAGGATTTGAAGTTTGACTAAGGGCAAGGGTTGTATTTCGAGTTTTGAGGGATTGGAAGATGGAAGATGAACTCCTAAATTGCAGGAGATAATTTAGGGATAAGGGTATTTCGGCTAAGGCAAGAAAGGAGTGATGGATTTAGGGTTTGAGTGATTTTAGGGTAATTCCTAGAATTTTGCGATTTTTTTTTTCTTTTCTAAGCAAGCGATATTATATATAAAACTATGCGGTTACAAGATACAAAATTTCAAAGGAGTGTGAGTCCCTAACAATCATCCTAAAACTAACAAAATCAACACCAAGAAAAATAAAAAAGCTAGTTTCAGAGCCAAAAGTTTGGTTCTCACCCAATCCCACTAAGAGGATGCCGCTTAAGCGGTTATAAAATAGACTAATGAACATACTATTAAACTACGACTTAAAGTTGTAGTTGAGAAATGTGTGCTGCTTTTTGTTGATCTGGTCCAATTGAAAGAGATTCTCACGACCACTTTATTTTGATAATTGGTTAGGAAAAATGAGAACATAGGGATGTAGCAACCAAAAGATGTGTCGATACACCGACAAAAGACCGTCATCAGCTGTGGTGGAGCATGAGGCACATGAGCCACCCTAGGCAGAGAAAAGGAAGTTGAATGTGAAAGATCTAAGGCCGCAATCCCCAATGGTGCTGCTCCTGGCAGAAGGGGACTCACCTAGGTACGACGGAGGGAGGGAGGTGCCAAAACTCCCCCCTGCCCCTGCTGGCAGAGCGGCTATGGCTGGCTAGGAGTTAAGCAAAGGAAAAAATTGCTAGAGAGCAAAGAGAGAGAGAGAGAAAAGAGTTCGTCATTTTCTAAAATTTAGGGATTTGATATGGCAAGATAGGGTTAGGATTCAAAAAATTTAGGAAATCCTAATGGAACTCTATGAATTTGGTCCAGGGCTTAATGGAGGAAGGAGGCTAGGATTTGAACCATATGAAGACTAAGGTTTTCAACTAAGGCAAGATATGTGTATGGAATGATGGAGGCAATGACTTAAAATGGTGGAATGTATAGAAAGTGGTTTTGATCTTTGATAACGAGGAAAGATGTAGACTTTATTTTTAGTTTATATGGATATTTGAGAAATCATAGAAGTGGAAGAATAAGGTGTAGGATATGTTTAATATGCAAGAAAATGCAAGAAAATCTATATAAACAAACTAGGAAGTATATAAGAACAAAGATAGATAATTGGATGGGAAATATGGGAAAGTACTCATAAGATAGATAAATAATTCACCACCTATTCACGAATTGCAAGATGATGAAATAAGATATATGGAATCACCACCTATTAATGAATTGCAAGGTGATGATCCTCTCTTTGAGATTCACGAATTGTACCCAAGTAGCCCAAGTGCAAAGGTATCGAAATTGATTTCAAGAACAATAAGCCATTCACAAAGGAAATTGTCAAAATATATAAATGAAATGACTAAAGGTCCTATTTAAAGTAATAACATAAGTGGGAAAACCCTAAAAGGTCCCATTGTAAAGTTGGTCTTGGATCAGCCACATGATGACCTGTGGCATGCATTGGCCCTTGGTTGGCCTAGGCTAGCCCATGGCATGGTGATGGAGATGCAGGAAGGACCAACCACTCGCCACCTAGATGTTAATCGAGTTTGTTGGCAATTCCCTTGATTTTAGGGGCTGATGCGATTAAGATTAAGTAGGGCATTTGAATGCTCTTTAAATTAGAAAGTTGAATAATCTAGTTTGAATATCAATTAATTCATTTGTTGGATTTTTTTCCCTTAATTTTAGGAATTGTTGGGTTTGTTTTGGAATGTTATCTTGAAAAAGGTTGTTATCTTCCCTTAATTGGGGAAGAACTAATCGAACCCTAGGGTATTAAAATATTTTGTAACTTTGTATTGGATTATTATGTTATTTTTTGAATAAAAGTTTGTCATCTTATTTTCAAGAATTGAGTGCTAACCCGAGTTAATTTTGATTTTCAGACTCCAAACAATTCGAATCTTAGTGTTGCCCCGAGGTAACCCTTGATTCATCCATCCAACACAACCATAAATACCTAAGCGTGAGTGAAGCTTCCATCACATAGGTGCTGTGTATGGCTGGCATGGCCCAGGCATGAGCCTAAGCTTGAGCATTGGGTTGCCTGCTGGTGCTGTCAACCGTGCATAGCTGGCATGGCCCAAGCAAGCGCTTGGGCATCGGGGCTGCTAGCAGGCATGGTATTGTTGCTACTACTAGGCGTGCTGTTGATGCTGGTGTTGCTGGGCGTGCTATTGGGCAAGTTGCTATTGCTGCTGGTGCTGCATGCTAGTTGGCCATGGGCCATGGCATGCCTATGGTGCTGTCAAGGCCATGGCATGACTGTGGGGCTATCAAGGCTTGTTAGCGACAGTGTCGAGACACGGGCCGTGAGGCTGTCAAGGCTTGTTAGTGACAGTGTCAAGGCATGTGCCATGGGCCTGTCAGGGCATGTCAATGGCAATGTCAAGGGACTGTCATGACATGTCAGCAGCACTGTCATGGGAATGTTAGGGCATGTCGCCTGTAGTGTCATGGGACTATCAGGGCTGAGCCATGACACAGTTAGAAGGAAAAACGTGAGCCATATTTCTATTGACTTGTGCATTTTCTACAAGCTTCCTAGGCAAACACTAGATCCTTAGGGAAGTCCTCCAAGGCTGAGCTTGACCTCAAAAGTGGCCCAATCTCAATTGTTCATGCATGCCTAGGACCTTGTCCTAGGACATTTTTTATTGGGGTCTTGACATGTTGTTCATGGTTAGGTTTAACTTCTTAAAACCTAATTGTCCCCCCACATTTCTTTCTTTGCCCCCTCTCCCTCTCCTCTCTTAGTCTGTCTTCTTCCCCATTTCGTTGTTTCTCTTTCTCCTTTTCAATGCATAACGGTGCCCTCATTAACTGTCCCCCCACATTTCTTTCTTTGTCCCCTCTCCCTCTCCTCTCTTAGTCTGTCTTCTTCCCCATTTCGTTATTTCTCTTTCTCCCTTTCAATGCACAACGACGCCCTCATTCTCTTCTGAGTATCCTCTCCTCTCCTATTCTCTTTTTGCTTATTAATATATCATTTTGTGTACCAAAGATTTCTCTTAGCTTTAAGACCTCTAATATTAAAATAGTTAATCTAAATAAGTTTTTTTTTTGGGTAAAATTCACTTATTTATTTCATTGAGTAAGAAATTTATAGAATCTCAAACCTTTTAAGATATATTAGTCAAGTTGAGCTTTGTTACTTATCATTCTATACACTATATACTACATATTTTTTTAATCATATTCCTATTTTTTTTTTTTGAAGAGTAATCATATTCCTATTAAACTATATATTTGGTAACGTAAAAATAAATAAAAAAATAAAAAATTATATACAGAATGATGAATATAAGAAAGGGTTTAGTCCAACCATATAAAGTTAAATTAAGAAAAAAATAAAATTTTAAAACTAAAAAAATTATAAAATTGACTCAAAATGTCCAGATTCTTTGAACCTTAACATATCCGTCGCACCAAACAAATGCCCAAAAAATATTGTAATAAATTATTAATATTCCTAGAAAGTAGTTGGGTTTCCATAGGCCGGACCCGCAAACGACAACAGCTACGGGCTTTTTTAGGCCTCCTGTCTGAGCCGAAGGAGAGCTGTTAAAGCAATGTCGTTTCCACAGGAGCCGGTGGCGAAGTCTGAGATTTCTCCGGCGAATTCATATGCAGCTTTGGTTCTGGGCGGTACCTTTGACCGTTTACATGAAGGCCACCGTCTCTTTCTCAAGGTCCCAAATCTCTCTCTGTAGTTACCATCGTCGATTAATTCATGTTTTGGCTGTTGCGCTATTTTGTTTGTGTTATATGTACCTTTTCAAAAACTATATAGCAACGTACCTTCCTCAGACGATGCTCGATTAAAACGAAATCCATTGCCCACGTCGCATGCTGGCGACAACTCTCGGGGGTCAAACCCCACTCTCGTCCTCTATAGTGTGTCGGAAAAGATCCTACATATTCGAGTGCAACCTGCCATCTAATTCCCCAAAAAGCTGCTTCTCTTCCTAGACCGTACGCTTCTCTCCGCTTAGGCCTAGCTATTCTTCTTTCACCGCCCCCCAAACCCTTGTCTTGTGCAATCTCTCGCGGCGGCACTTAATCGAACACGTCAGGGACATTTTTTCTCACACCATCCAGGCGGTTCTTATTTTTGCTATTATTATCAAATTTTTATTGGTAGGGAGTTAACATCAATAGTTATTTAAAGTAAAATACTTCAATTTTTCTTTTTCTTTTTCTGCGAAATTTGTTGTTTGTTTGTTTATTTAGTCTAAAATTTTATATTGGTTTCTGGGTAATTGTCAAATTCTGAACTTCTGTGAGAAGCATTGCGACCAACTGCCTATGTGAATCTGCATTGAGTTCCTGACGTTGCTAATCATTAATTGCTTCAGCAATCAGCAGTATGAATTACATCCCCCTTGTATGGTATAGTATTCATTTAGCACCGCACTAGTGTACCATACGAAACCAATACCTTATTCCTTGAAGAGATGTCTGGACCACTTTCTGGTTCCTAATCCGTGGAGATGGAACGAGGTTTTTCTATTTTGTGAGGGTAATTTGGACATTTTAAAGGTTGGATATGAGTTTCAGTTGCGTAGGCATTAGTAGACACAAACAGCATTTGTTAGTCAACTTTTTATATTTTTCCGTTGAATCACACTGTCAAAGTGCCTTGCTACCATTCTTTCAATTGGACTCAATTAAGCAAATTGACGGTTCGGGGCATTTTAAATTGGGGGTTAGTTAAGGTGATAAGAGTAATTTGTCTATGTTGTTATTTTGCATTTGATGATGTTGAAGAGGATGAATTTGTAAATCAGGCAGCGGCAGAGCTGGCAAGGGAACGAATAGTGGTTGGAGTTTGTGATGGGCCTATGTTGTCTAACAAACAGGTAATTTTATTTTGCTTTAATGCTTCTATTGGAGCTGTGCATTAATAAGCTTGTACGAACTGACCTTTTTTCTTTGTGTCTGTGTGTGTATTTTATGGATTGCCTACATAGTTATTTATGCTAACCTAGCAAGGTAACTGGTTTTCTGGGGCAGTTTGAGTTCTGGTTCATGTTGCATTTAGCAATTTTACCTCAACCAGCTACATTCTTTATAAAATTTGCATAGAGTTTGTAAATCTATTTGAGTTCTCTCCGTCATGAGCAATGCTTTCACGTTTATTGGGAGATGAGGAAATATTGCTTCCAAAGTACTTGATATTTTTTTAGGATTTGAAAGGTGCCCATTCATGTTGCATTTAACAGTTGTACCATAAGCAGCTTTTTGAGATTTGCATAGAGTTTGTAAATCTATTTGAGCTCACTATGTCATGAGCAATGCTTTCATCTCTCAAATAATGTAGATCTCATGCTGTCGTTACCTTTATTGTGAGATGAGGAAATATCACTTCCACGGTATTTGATAGTTTTTGAAGATTATAAAGATGCCCATTTATGGTAATTGATGATTTTTTGGTAGCTCATGTTTTGTGTCTTGTTGACACTTAGGAATCGGGCTATGTCCCAAAAGAAAGAAAGGGTAACAGGCAGCATGCAGCTTTGAATTTTATCATGGTGACTAGGCTTTCTGTTGGAAGGGAATATTTAAGGGTCAACTAGATTTGCAATTTCTAACTTTTTTAATACTTCTTTTTGTTATAATGTTTATTTATTTATCGGATGAATATCCCTTTTTCTATTAACCAACAGAAAATTTATACCACAAATGAAAGAATTTTTTACTTATAAAAAAATTCTGTAATTTTTTTTCGTGTTAAAAATGTTCTATTAGCGGTTCATTTTCAAGGTATTACGAAATCTAAACAACTTGTTATTCAAAACTGGTATTGAAAACCATATGTGGTAATTAGCTGCCTCTATTAGTGTGAGCTCACAATCCACAGGAACAAAAGTTGTTTTCCTTGCAATAGCCATTCTGAAAGAATAGGATATTAGGCACATGTCACAAGGTCTACCTGAATTTTACATTACATTTCTTTTTTTCATTTCTTCTAGGTTTAAGTGTAGAAATAGGTGTTAGGTTACTTCCTGTGTACTTGGCTTTGCCTTGTTACTTGTCTCAATAAATTTTTCTTTTTCATCAAAAAAAGGAAATAGGTGTTAGGTTGCGTGTCTGAGTATACCCCAGAAGATAAGGTGGCCTCTTTTATGGCAAATTGCATTTATTTTTTTCAAGAAGCATGCAGCTAGTATTTGCTTGTTTGGAAAGACTTTGTAGTAGAGACTTTGTTGATGACAACCTTTGCCCATATTTTCTTCTCTGACATTTCATCTGAACAGTAGAGATGATATGATTTATTATCTTTCTTCCCTGTTTTGCAGTTCTCAGATTTAATACAATCCATCGGGGAGAGGATCCATAATGTTGAAAACTTTATAAAGGTATTTAATACAATATGCATGTTCGTATGGGCTATATAGGAATGTGTATATATTATAGCTAAAATGGTGGACTGAGTAGGTTCATGTTTCCCTCAACTGTTACCATGTTCTCCTGTATAAATCATAGCATGATGGCTACCTGGCAAGTGTCTGAAAGCTGGATGTCTGTTTTAGCTAGTAATTAGGCGTCTCACTTTGTATACTTCCTGTGTACTTGGGCATTGCCTAGTTTCATTCTATTCAATAAATATTATTACTTATAAAAAAAAGCGGGGGATAAAAGGGAAAAATGGGGGTTGAATTTTATTCTGGTGGAAGTAATTGAACTGAAAATTGCCGTGATTGGACTGGCCGTCGGGCCTACCACCCCAAGCACAAAGTATCATAAAATTTCCCATAATGTTTCTAACAGGATAATTTTGTACTTTCTTTTACAGTGAAAGTTTCAATTCTCATTTTCATGCATATATGTGTGCAGTCTATTAAGCCAGAGCTGGTTGTTCAAGTTGAGCCTATCACTGACCCATATGGCCCTTCAATTGTAGATGAAAAATTGGAGGCTATTGTTGTCAGGTTTGTTAGTTATGAATATATATATATATATATATTGCATCTATTGTTCTAAAATAAGGCCTTAGCTTAATATTTTATTTGAAAAACCATCTGAAGGCTATTTAAATGCCTCTAGTTTTTGACAAGTCTGTTTCTTTCTCACCTTTTGTACATGGATGTGCTACTATGGAGTCGATCTAGGAGTCCTGTTAGGAAGCACCTCATTTGACAACCATATTTGCCCAAATCGAGACAGATTATTTTTCTTTTCAAAATTTGGATTTCTGTTAGAATATGGTTGTCAAATGGGCTGCTTAAGTCTCACTTTCCTTGTTCTAGATGATTGCCTCTTTGGAAGATTACAAAGTCTCTGGCTCTGAACCTGGCTTGGTGGGGCAAATTTCTTTGGTCCCTTGTTCTAGAGACCTTTGTGATATTCATCAATTGTGGGAAAGGAAGAATAAAAGAAACAGTCAGTGTTACATCGATCTACCTGGGTTTCAATAATCTTCTAATCTTCTAATAAAGTGGTAGCAGATAATTCTTGATTACTAGAAATGGTTTTCTGGCAGCAAGGAAACATTACCAGGTGGACTTTCGGTTAATAAAAAGAGAGCTGACAGAGGCCTATCACAACTAAAGGTTTGAGTTCCCAGTTTCAGTGTTGATTCTTGTAGAAAATTCTGAAAACGAGATATGTCATCAATCTATATTCTTCTTGATTCCTCGAAAAACTGTCCAAAAACAGAGGCCTTAGCATCATAGATCTATTGCAGATTGAAGTTGTAGATCTGGTTTCTGAAGAATCTAGTGGAGAGAAAATTAGTTCAACAACATTAAGGAAGCTTGAGGCTGAGAAGGCCAAGAAACAACAGGCGGAGTAAATTAGGGACATGAAGAATCTGCTTGTGACTGGTTGAGTTCAATAACATAGAGGAAACCTGTGTCGGAGAAGTCCAGGAAACAAGAGCTAAACTTGTATCCTTGTTGGAGTTTCTTTTTTATTAGAGTACCGGTAATAATGTTGGTATATGATCCCAGCATTTTGAGGAAACTTGAATACACTGTAGACTTGCCAAATGTACAGGGATTTCATTAAAAGATTTAACACTCCGCTTTAAAAGCAAAGAAAGCATTTTTCCAACATTGCCTGTGGGCGGCTGAGATGTCTTATAAATTAGTTGGTTGTTGGAACACGAACAATGTTTTAACCTGTAAATAATAATAGAAAACAATTGGTCTTTTGTCAATTATAAAATGCTTGCAAGTAAAAAAAAAAAAAAAAAAAAGTATATATATATTAAATGATCAAATTAATTCGAGATATGGTGACGTGGCTTCATAGAGAAGAAAAGATGCTTTGAGAATTATATAGGTAACAAATTACTCATCAAAAGTCCTATCATGTTATGTAAACTCTGACGTAGGGAGGAGAGAGTGAAGATCTTTGGAATTTGATGAGCGGGAGAGGAGAAATTGATTCCGGATTCCTCCAAAATTTTGAGGAAAGGCACTTTGTTAGGAACCTGCTAGTTATCTGGAAATATTGAATGAAAATTTGCAAGAACAGATGGAAGAAAGGATAATCTCATAAGCTTGGGATTTATTTGAGGTCAAATATCCAACCTCCAAGTTTAGGGTTCATTCAAGCTGGAAATTCTGCATGAGGATTATTGTTCTTAATTCTACTACTGATATATGGGATGACAATTCCTTTCAGGAAAACAAAATAACAGTAAAATATGAAAATTACAGGAATTATTGAAATCTTATTAGAACGTGTGTCCATTGCTGGTAAACTAGCTGCTGCTTCTAGAATAGTCTTCAAAACGATCTTGTATAAGACTATCTTGAATCACCTCGTTCGTTCCTGCCATAAGACCAAACGTTGCGTTGCATGCCAAGTCCTCTTCACCCAAATGACACCGCACCATACGTTGATCCAAACGCGGCATCACAGCAAGATCATAACAATCCCCTTCCCTTAAAGAATCTTGCCCACAAGGTGTAAGTAAAGTTTACTCAATTTCCATAGCGATTCCCAAGTGTTGTTGTCTCAGGTTAGAGGTGACAATATGTTACATGATTCGTTAATTCAACACGAATATGACACGATAATATCGGGTTAGGGTTTAGTCTTAACGGGTTCGGGTCAAAACGGATTGACCCATTAAGATACGATTGCTAAACGAGTTGATAACAAGTTAACCCGTTTTGACCTGTTATAACCTGTTATGACACATTAAGAACGTTAAAATTACAATTATAACCCTATACCTAAAAGTAAAATTGTTAGAATTTTAATTTCGATATTTTATTATTTGGATTGTAATTTTGGACTTATAGTTAGTTTTATAATTTTTATAGATACTGTGATTTTAACATTTATATAAAATTTTTCTAAATTTAATAAGGTCAAATGAGTTAATTTTGGACTTATTCAACTTATTTACATAAACAGTTTGAAACAGGTCGTATCGTGTCGTGTTAATCTATTTTGTAATATTTACTAATGGGTCAAAACAGGTTGACACGACACGACCCGTTATATTAATAGGTCATGTTAGGGTTTGAGATTTTGATATGATAAATTTAACGGGTCGGGTTAGGGTTGACCTATATAGTGTAATATATATGCTTTAGCACAACACGAACATGACTCGTTAACACGATTTAATATCTCTATCTTAGGTTGTCCTTGCCCACTTAATGAGGACTTTGTTGTAGCACCGAAAATAAAAAGTCCTCTCCTTCCAGGGTGAGGTTTGGTCTCTCTAGGAAGAGTAGTGTCCCTTAAGCTAGCTTGGCTGGTTTGAAGTGGAGCCATGGATCAGATCTTGCAAGACAGTGGGAGGATTTCAGCCTAACTGAGAAGGAGAAAGGTGTGGTAATCCTACCATCCAAAGCAACACAGAAAATCATGCAACAAGGCAAGTTTTGCCTACTGGCCATGATAGTAGCAGAAAGACCAGTCAACCGAGAGGCCTTCAAAACAACTATGTCCAAAGTTTGGAAATGCAAGAGCTGGATTCAGTTTTCAGAAGTAGGAACCAATAAGTTTCTGATAGAGTTTAACCATAAGCAAGACCTGCAGCAGGTTATCAGTGGCAGACCATGGTCATTCGACAGATGGTTAGTATGTCTACAACCTTTTGAAGGCCACAGGTCGATTAATGAAGTCCTATTCCATACAGAGGTGTTTTGGGTGCAAGCTTTTAACATGCCATTTGCTAGCATGACACAGGAGGTAGGGACTCAGATTGCTGAACACATTGGGAGAGTCTTAACTGTCCAAATAGATGAGAGGGGAATAGGCTGGGGGAAATGCATGAGGATGAGGGTGGAAGTTGACATTTCCAAGGCACTCCAAAGGGGGATCTTCCTGACTTTCGAAGGGAAAAAAACTTGGGTTTTCTTCAAGTATGAACGACTTCCCAACTTTTGTTTCAAGTGTGGGGTCATTAAACATGACCAGAAGGGGTGCAATGAGGCATCCACAAGCAAGGATAAGCTGCAGTATGGTTCATGGATGCGTGCACCAGCTGTTAATGAGCATGAGGTAACAAGGAAGAGGTATGGCAATGAAACTTGCCACCAACCTGAAGAAGAGCAACCACGGATGGAGGAGGGGAAGGTCAGGGATGAAGGGCAAAACTGTCAAGAGAAACCAACAAAGGAAAACCAAGACTCCAAGCTACCTGATGTTGACAAAGCAGAAACAAAAACAGAAAATGCAGACATGCTTTCCAAATATCAGCTTGCAGAGTCTTTTCAATTTCCTATTAAGGAAACTGGGAGGGTTCCACTTATGGACATACCAGAAAGTAACTTTAATGTTGTAAGGAATGGTCTGTTACAACCCTCTGACAACACTATGGCCTCAGTCCTCAATGCAGACACAGCAAGGCACTCAAGGGACCAAGTGGGCTCCAAGGGCCTCGAGAGAAATAATGATCTGAGGTCACAGGCCCCATCTCTAGCCCATTTTGTCTCAAATCAGGTCCAGGTCTTGGAGACTATGTAGAAAAAGGGCTACTTGGAAAAGGAAGGCAAGGGATAAACATATGGAATGTCAACTAGCTGGCCCGGAGGAGGACAAAGGAAACAGGCCTAAAGGGATTAAAAGAGAGGGGCCTCTCTTGATGACAGAAACAGAACACAAAGTACTCAAGAAACCAAAGACTGAGCAAGTATGTTTCTCACTTGCTCATATCATAACTGAGGTGGAGGCTGACTTTCAGCCCTACCCAATTAAATGAGTTGCTTAAACTGGAACTGTCGAGGGCTTGGGAACCCTCGGACAGTGAATAATTTGTGCCTTATGGTGCAAAATAAGTCCCCATCCTTTGTTTTCTTAATGGAAACAAAATGCACAAGACCAAAAATGGAATCAATTAAGAAATTGCTGAGATATGAACACAATTTTATAGTAAACTCAATAGGGGCTAGTGGAGGCCTTGCTTTTTTCTGGAAAGAAGGAATAGAGGCAGAAATCTCATCCTACACTCAGTCCCACATCTCACTCCTTGTTAAGGAGGTGAAGGAAAATGTGACATGGCATCTAACTGGTTTCTATGGAAACCCAGTCATAGCAAAAAGACATGAAAGTTGGCAAATCCTACAAGCCCTGACACCTACTACAGCTGCTGGTTGGCTGTGTGTGGGTGACTTTAATGAGATCCTGAATTATGGAAGAAGGGGGGGGGGGCCTTTGAGACCTTATAACCAAATGGAACTATTTCGAGAAGCTGTGTACAAGAGTGGCCTCAGTGACATGGGCTTTTCAGGAAACAAATTCACATGGTCAAATGGCAGAACAAGAGAGGCTTTCACCAAGGAAAGACTTGATAGAGCTTTCTGTAATGCAGCATGGTCAGACCTCTTCAATGACTCAAGGGTACACACACTCCCTGCCATGAACTCAGACCATAGTCCCATTTGGGTTACTTTTGATAAAATGCAGACCATGGACAACAGGAAACTCAACTTTCAGGTTTGAAGCTAGGTGGTTACTACATGAAGAGTGTGCTAAGAAGGTAGAGGAAGCTTGGCATGCACCCAGGTTAAATGGAAGCATCATGCAACGCATGTCAGAGGGCCTGAACTCTTGTAAACAAAGGCTACAAGTGTGGAGCAAGCAGGTTTTTGGCAATCAAAACAGAATGATTAAAGAACAGATGGCACTTCTCTCTTCTTTGCAAGAGAGGAACACCGGGCAACTAAATGGAGAGATTAAACAAGTACAAAGAAAGGTGGATGGGATCCTAAATGGAGAAAACCTCAAATGGAAGCAAAGTGCCAAACAAAAATGGTTGATGGAGGGGGATAGAAACACAAAATTCTTCCACCAAACTGCCTCTAACAGGAAGATAACCAATACCATTAAAAAATTGGTGGATTGCAGTGGATAGATTATAACCTCAAAGAGGGGGATTAGTACCCTACTCAATGATCATTTTTCTGAACTCTTTTCCTCCTCAAATCCCAACAACCCCACAGAATGCCTCTCTTCCTTGCAGACTCGTGTGACTGACTCCCATAATGAGTTGCTCAACAAACCATATTGCAAGCAAGAGGTTGAAGAAGCCCTTTTCCATATGAATGGCCTCAGCTCTCCAGGACTAGATGGTTTTCCTGCAATTTTCTACCAAAAGAACTGGTTAATCGTGGGGCCTCAAGTATGCAAAGCTGTCTTGGATGTTCTGAACTCAAAATGCAGTATGGAAGCAATTAACAGCACCTACATAGCACTCATCCCAAAGAAGAAGGTACCTACCAAGGTGACAGAATTCAGACATATATCTCTTTGTAATGTTACTTACAAGCTTATCTCTAAAGTTATTGCAAACAGGCTGAAAAAAGTGCTGCCTAGTATAATCTCCCCCTCTCAATCTGCTTTTGTTCCTAATAGATTAATTTTTGACAACATAATTGTGGCTTTTGAGACTTTGCATACAATGAAGTGTAAGATGGCAGGCAAAGAAGGGTACATGGCTCTTAAATTAGATATGAGCAAAGCCTATGATAGGGTGGAATGGTGTTTCCTAAGAGCTGTCCTCTACAAGCTAGGCTTCAGCAAAACATGGGTAGAGCTAGTGATAAAATGTATTGAAACCGTATCATATGCCATCCTTGTAAATGGAGAACCTCAAGCTTCCTTTCTACCCTCTAGAGGTATTAGACAAGGAGACCCCTTGTCACCATACTTATTTATACTGTGTGTAGAAGCCTTGAGCAATTTAATTCAAAAGGCTGAGGAAGGAAGGCTCATACATGGGGTCCCAGTTGCAAGAAGTCAAATAAGAATCTCACACCTGTTTTTTGCAGACGACAGTCTCTTGTTTTGTAAGGCAAATGCGGAGGAGTGGAGTAGGTTGATTGGTCTACTAAGGGTTTATGAAATGGCATCAGGCCAAAGACTAAACCTGGACAAGACATTAATTATTTTCAGTAAGAACACAGCAAGACCAACCCAAGACTACATTCTCTCTATTGCAGGGGTGAGATCAGTCATGGCATATGAAAGGTATCTTGGCTTGCCCTCTATAGTGGGCCGTAGCAATCTTAAGTCTTTCAATAGCATCTTGGACAGCATAAGAACAAGGTTGAGTAACCAGAGAGTCAAGACACTCTCTCAGGCAGGAAAGGAAATTTACCTAAAAGCAGTTATACAAGCACTTCCAACCTACACAATGAGTGTTTTCAAGCTTCCCATCACTCTACTACAGTCTATTAATAAGGCCATTCAAAGGTTTTGGTGGGGCCAGCAAGACAAGGAACGCAAGATACACTGGATTTCTCTAGAAAAAATGGGGCAAACAAAGTCAGCAGGAGGCATGGGATTTAGGGACCTTGAAGACTTCAACAAGGCAATGCTTTCTAAGCAATGCTGGCGCCTAATTCAAGACCCTAACTCACTGGCCTCAAAAGTCCTCAAGGCCAAGTACTTCCCAACAGCAACCTTCTATACAGCTAAGGTAGGATCAAAGCCATCATTTGTGTGGAGAAGTCTTCTGGCAGCCAGGCATGTTGTAGAGGCAGGTTCAGGGTGGAGAGTGGGGACAGGAACCAACATTAAGATTTGGGAAGACAAATGGTTAGGCCATCCCAAGCAAAACAAGCTCAAAAACCCAGTTAAGATCCTAGAGGCCAAGGCTACAGTAGCAGAATTAATTGACTCAGCAACAAAAAGATGGAAGACAGACCTCGTGCAAGAAATTTTTAAGGAAGAAGAAGCCAAATTGATCCTGCAAACCCCTATTAGTTCTAGAGAATCAAAGGATAAAATCATATGGAAAGGGACTAAGGAAGGCTTATTCTCAGTCAGGAGTGCTTATCATTTGGAGAAAACAAGGGTAGTGCAAGATGCAGGTCAAGCCTCAACAAGCAACAGATTCCAAGCAGTTTGGAATACCATTTGGCAGACCCATGTCACCCCGGCAGACAAAGTTTTCCTATGGAGAGCATGCCATGAAGCTCTCCCTACTCAATCCAATCTCTTCAAAAGGAAAATAGTGAGGGACCCTTTATGCCCCATATGCCAAAGAGAGGAAGAAACTGTGATCCATGCCTTGTGGAGCTGTGAAGCAGCAGTGGATGTGTGGGGCTAGTGCTCCAAGAAACTCCAGAAGTGCATTTCCTCTCAAGCTCCCATGCTGCTGTTTTTTGAAGCTGTGTCTAAGGCCCTTTCTGAAACTGAATTGCAAGAATTTATCCTAATTGCTAGGAAGCTGTGGTGGAGAAGGAATTCATTCATTTTCAATAAGGAATTCTCTCACCCTAGTGTAATTGTTAGAGAAACTAGGATCATGATGGAAATGATGGCTGAAGGGGAGGAGACTCACCAGAGCAGCAGGAGAGACAGTCAAGTATGTACCTCAGAAGATGAATGGAATGCTCCCCCATCGACATGGTTCAAAGCTAATTGGGATGGGGCTGTGGATAAGGCTAAGGGCCCAATTGGAATAGGTGTCATCATCAGGGACTGCAATGGCCAAGTAATTGCCCCCATGCGTGATAAGAAGCAGATGTTCCCTGACCCTTTGCTAGCAGAATCGTATGGAGCACTAGCAGCTGCTCAACTAGCACTGGATCTGGGACTACAAAGAATTGTACTAGAGGGGGACTCATTGCAAGTGACCAAGACCTTACAAGAAGAGAAGGAAGCCTGGAGCTGTGCTAGCATGATCATGTCTGAAACTAGAACTTGTCTTAAACAATTTGCTAAGTGGGATGTTTCTCATGTTAGGAGAAATGGCAACAAAATTGCCCACTTACTTGCAAAAAATGCTTTGACCATTTCTGAACTCATTGTAACCATGGAGGACTCTCCTTCTTGGATTTATCCACTACTATAATGAAATGGCATAAGGGTTTTCCCCTTTCAAAAAAAAAAAAAATGAGGACTTTGGTTGCTAGTTGATTTCCACAGCGAACAAGGCATGTGTCAACAATTAACTCCAGTTCAAGCCCTATGTCCCCATCTTTGTTCACTGGCGGTAGGGTGGGAATCGGCTGGATGTTGTTTCCCAATTTTCTCTTGAGGCAAGACACATGGAAGACAGGGTGGATCTTTGCTTCAGGGGGTAGATTCAGACGATATCCAACTGAGCCAAGCTTTTGGAGGATCTGGAAAGGGCCATAAAAGTGTGAAGACAGTTCCAAGTTGCGATGGAGGGTCACGGAAGTTAGCCTATAAGGCTGCAATCGCAAGAACACCCAATCTCCAACAGCAAAGTGATGCTCGGTTATTCTTTTATCAGTCATCAGTGCAAGTCTTCATTCTCTCTTGAGCAAGTGTGAGATTTTCCTTGAGCAGCCCTCTGATTTGTTCTCTGGTTCTTAGGGTTTGATCGACTGCTTGATTAGGGGATGCACTCAAGACATGGCTGAGTAATTTGGGAAGCGGATACCCATCGAGGGCTTTGAAAGGTGAGACCTTTGTTGATGTGTGAAATGAATTGTTGTATGACCATTCATCCATAGTGAGCCATTGGCTCGATTCCTTCTATTAAAATCTAACATAGCGGTGAAAATAACCCTCTAGGCATCTGTTCAGAGCCTTGGTTTGACCATCCAATTGTGGGTGGTAAACTGAGTTGAAACTCTAGCTAGTCCCCTGTAATGTAAATAAGGATTGCAAAAGATTACTTAGAAAGGTTTGATCTCTGTCAAATACAATGGTTCTAGGCAACCCGTGGAGTTTAAAAACTCCATCCATGAAAATCGGAGCAACCTTCTAAGTTGAGTATGGATGAGAGAGGCCAAAGAAATGACCATACTTCGTGTATCTGTCAAATACAACCAAAATTACTATGAGGCAATGAGAAGGGGGAATTCCTCATACAAAATCAAGGGAAATGTCCATCCATGCCTGTGAAGGAAGGGGTAAAAGGGTTGTAGTAAACCTGCTAGTAATAAGGTCTCAGATTTGTTTACTTGACACAGATAACATTCCTTGACAAATGTCTTAATATCTTTCTTCATGCCCACCAAAAAAAAAAAAAAAAAAAACCCTTTTTGCTTGATGATAGGTCTTTAAGTACTCGGCATAGCCTGCCTGTGGGTCTCCATGCATAAATTGCAATACCTCCCATTTAAAGGGTGAGTATGGTACAATTAGTAACCTGCCCTTCTTTAGGATGGTATTATTAAAAAGGGAATACCCCTTTGGCACCTCCTGGGAGTCCTAGGAATAAGCCTCATAAAGGTCGTAATTTATGCAATCATCTGCATATATATATATATATATATATATATATATATAACACGAAGAGAATTCCATAATCCATCCCCTCCATGATCTTGAGAGGGAGTGTTGATGACTTGACGTGGCATCAATTTAGCCTTAATTTCTCTCAATATTTTTTCTCTATATTTTCTATTGGCAGAGAGTCCCAAAATTGAGAATTGTAGCTAATGAGATGGAAAGCATTGAGTCATAATTAGTTATAGATAATATAGTTCATTATTTATGATTAAAATCAATTATGCTACTTATTTGAATGTGTTGTAGCTAATTAATGTATTCATGTCCTAATTAATTGAGATTTTCCGCTGATTGATGAGATGAAAAATGCTCGAGTTTGAAGGTCCTCTCTGTAATTAAGTTCGTTTGGTTGTATGTTTCTTCAATAACCTTGTATTATATATTCTAAATAAGGTTTGTAGCGCTTTGACATCATGATATCATGTGGGTGTTTGAAATGGGTGCTTGAAATTTATATTTATTTTGAACTGTTGTGAATTATGGACTTTTTGTTGTAAAATTAAAGGGAAGTAACATGAGAATTGAAAGGCCACACAATGTATGAAACTAGTTCTTCAGGAACTCAATGTTGTTTCTCTCAATTTAAGAATTTCATATCTTAATTCCAAAACTCACCAAAATTTACACTTCTCATGTAAATTTGGTCTTAAATCCAATTACTTAATTAGAAAAATTTTAAACACATCACAAGTGTGTCAAACATGCCTAGGTCGAAACATACATAGGCCAAATCTCTTTATTCATGTTGCAATTCTATCAAACCTCATTTCTCATGCTTAATCGAAATATTGCAACATTAAAAATCATATTCTATGTTCAAATAGCATAATAGAAAAGCCAACAAAACTCACTTCACAAAAATCACAAATTTTTTCAATACAAAACTTCAAGTTTTTTAACCTTAAGCACAACCCTTGATTCTCAAGGTTTTATCTCATTTCAAAACAACTCCAATAACTCCAAAAGTTAAAAAATAATACTTTCAATACATTCATAACACGCTCCTAAGAACTATCATGCTTTAAATTACCAATTAAAAATCACAAAAATCTATCTTAAATCATTTATCCATAACACTTTCACCAAAACCGATTCCTATATAGTTTGGTTTTGATCAAACCATTTGATCTAAAATATATCATGAATTAAATCCCCAATCAACAACATCATGTGGTTAAAATCAAGGCCTAGAATAGATACAAGCATCAAACTCAAGATCACATGGCCNGAAATTAGGGGTGTCAAATCGTGTTAACGGGTCGTGTTCGTGTCGTGTCAAATCGTGTTAACGAGTCATATAGGTCAACCCTAACCCAACCCGTTAAGTTTATCGTGTCAAAATCTCAAACCCTAACAAGACCCATTAACATAACGGGTCGTGTTGTGTCAACCCGTTTTGACCCATTAATGAATATTACGAAATATGTTTTTTTTTAATAAGTAAACAAAGAAATTAAAAAAAATATTACAAAATAGATTAATACGACACAATACAACTTATTTTAAACTATTTATGTAAATAGGTTGAATAGGCCCGCAATTAACCTTTTTAACCTGATTAAATTTAGTATAATTTTATATAAATGTTAAAATCACAATATCTATAAAAATTATAAAACTAATTATAAGTCCAAAACTACAATCCAAATAATAAAAATATCGAAATTGAAATTCTAACAATTTTATTTTTAGGTATAAGAGGATAATTGTAACTTTAACTTTCTTAATGTGTCATAATGGGTCAAAATGGGTTGACCCATTATCAACCCGTTAAGCAATCGTGTCTTAACGGGTCAACCCGTTTTGACCCGAACCCATTAAGGCTAAATCCTAACCCGCTATTATCGTGTCGTATTTGTATTGGGTTAACAGGTCGTGTAACATATTGCCACCCCTACTTGAAATTTATATTTATTTTGAACTGTTGTGAATTATGGACTTTTTGTTGTAAAATTAAAGAGAAGTAACATGAGAATTGAAATGCCACACAATATATGAAACTAGTTCTTCAGGAACTCAATGTTGTTTCTCTCAATTTAAGAATTTCACATCTTAATTCCAAAACTCACTAAAATTTACATTTTTCATGGAAATTTTGTCTTAAATCCAAATACTTAATTAGAAAAATTTTAAACACATCACAAGTGTGTCAAACATGCCTAGGTCGAAACATACATAGGCCAAATCTCTTTATTCATGTTGCAATTCTATCAAACCTCATTTCTCATGCTTAATCGAAATATTGCAACATTAAAAATCATATTCTATGTTCAAATAGCATAATAGAAAAGCCAACAAAACTCACTTCACAAAAATCACAAATTTTTTCAATACAAAACTTCAAGTTTTTTAACCTTAAGCACAACCCTTGATTCTCAAGGTTTTATCTCATTTCAAAACAACTCCAATAACTCCAAAAGTTAAAAAATAATACTTTCAATACATTCATAACACGCTCCTAAGAACTATCATGCTTTAAATTACCAATTAAAAATCACAAAAATCTATCTTAAATCATTTATCCATAACACTTTCACCAAAACCGATTCCTATATAGTTTGGTTTTGATCAAACCATTTGATCTAAAATATATCATGAATTAAATCCCCAATCAACAACATCATGTGGTTAAAATCAAGGCCTAGAATAGATACAAGCATCAAACTCAAGATCACATGGCCAAATTTGTATTAAAACATCAATATACTCGGAAGCCTCAAATACATGACCTATCCAAATCTTTTCATGTATAAAAAATCATATCTTTAAAACCAACACCATAAATCCTCAAAATAACATTCTAACAAATAAATCAAAGTCTTAGCCTCATCATATATAAATATTAAGGCCATTGGAGCATGTTTTCACAACAAAATATTCAAACTAAGTCAAAACAGAAATTGTTTTCAACCTTGTAGTTCTCAACTTTTTTTTTTTTTTTTTTATCTTAGTAAAACTCTCATCAAAAGCTTATAACATGCAACTAATCTTCATTGAACTTATATATTAGCATGTTAGCTATACTTCATAAAAAAAGTCAGTGCAAGATCTTGTCAATAACTTGGTCAAAATCATCAAATATCATACATTGTCTAGATTGTCGCCTAGAATGACCTCTTTATACTTAAACCAACTTTTGGTCCATCAAATGACCATGAAAATCGATATGAAACACCAAAAGAAACTAAATTCAAAGTGGAACAACTTTTTTGAAATGCTTACAACATATTTAAAAAAGTCTATCAAAGTAAGCCAGAAAATCTGTCAGAGAGCTTCCCTAGTTTTCTCTCTAAGAAAAGTGTTGGAAAGTGATAAAATGCAAGAGTAATGGACATGGACACCAATTAAACATCTTAAGGGGTGATAGGAGGTTGTGAAAGACACTTTGGGTGATGGGATGTCAGCCAAAACTGTGGGTAAAAACAGTGGGCCACAGTGAAAGGTTTTCAAGCAAGGAAGCTTCCTTGTGAAGAGTGGTACTGAGGTGGCTCTTGGTCATCCCATTAAGCACTGTTTGGGCTGATTTGGGCAGTGATAGGATTGCCATGTTAGGGGGGAAACTTCCTCCACAAGCCTTTCTTTGGTAGCTCAATTTTATGGGTCTTAATCTAAAGGGCTTCCATTTAGGATTTTAATGGAGGTTTAGGTTGCTATCAAGCTCAAATATAATATTTTTTGGCCTAATAAATTACCAAGGTTTAAAAGAAAAATAATTATTTAGGTTTATATCATTTGAAAGTGATTTAATCAAGTGATTAAACGCTAAGCTAAAGCCGGGTCCAATTAGGGTTTGGAGGCAAACTTTGAGGTCTGAGAAAACTATTTGGGGTTTCAGTTTTCACCAAAATTTTGAGATCTCAATTGAATTCTAAGTATTTAAGGTTTCTCTAGAGTTGAAACTCTCTTTGGTTTGGCATAAATTAAATGGTAGGATGGAATATGGGTTTTGCTTAGGTGACATAATCACAAAACTTGATTTCCTTAACATTTTTCATCTCATGGTTCTTGTTGATGCCAAATGTCCAATATTTTTCATCAAGTTTGGCTAAGATCTTATCAAGTGTTCAAATAAAACTTCTCTAACCTAATTTGGACATTCCACATTGTAATTTTGAAAAAACTTATCTTAAGTGCTAACACCGAAATTATTATTCACTTCGAAAAGTGAAAAATAAATTTTGCATCGTAAAATTCTAAATAATCATACTAACCTTAAAATGCAAATCATTTATCAAAATTTGACTCTAAAGTGCTTCAAAATAATCAAAATGCATTTTCAAACACTCGTTATTCTGGAAATAAAAAATTGTTTTATTGCACCATAAGATCCTAAATATCCCTCTGAGTATAATGGCACAAATTGTTTCTTATTTTAACACTTCTAAGTGTCTCAAATAAATAAAATTGTATTTCTGACACCATAGTGAGTGGTAACACTGACCATGCTCATAGATTAGAACCTATGCAATGGGTTTTCACGAGATTCCTAAAGCATAAAGAAATTCATTCCTGATGGGATGTTACATGCTAAGTACACTTTCTTGTAGTGTGCCTTTGATGCAATTTTTAGTTGGAGGAGGTGGGATTGCCCCTGGCATACCATCCGGATATGGTTCGAATCTCACCCAGGGGGTTGTTCCCATGAGTAGGGGTTTGCCAGGGAGGGCTCCCCACGAGTTCTCGCTCCTACCACTACCTCTTAGGGCTCTTGCTCAGTCTTGGCCTCTGGGTCTTCCATGACCTTGCTGCTCTAACTCCTCACTCTTTCTCCTGAAGGTGTAAAAGTCCTCAATGTTGGGGTTCCATTTCGGTGGTAGGTACAAATATGGCGGTTGGAATGATCACGACTGCTAATTTTTTGGGCATTCAGCTTACCTTCTTCCTGCACACTCGGGCTAGCCTCGTAGTTTCGTAAATTGTACCCACAAGGAGGCGGCCTCATCCCACCTTTTGTCTGGCTACCCCCCTTTTACTTTTTTTGGGGCATTTGCCTGGCCCCACACATTGGACTTTCTGTCGGCTTGCTCCAACTCGGTCTTCTTTGAGGCAGTCAAAGCCTGGAGAGTATCCTCTGCATTGATTAAATCGTCTACCTTATCCTTGAACTCCCACAATGTGGTCAAGTTTTTCCTACCAACTCTGTCATGAATGGGATTCAAGGCCACACACATACTAGGAGCGCTGCCAAGGTGATTTTCTCATCTTGATCATGTATCTTCATGCACTATTTGTTGAACCTAGTCAAGTACACATTTAGACTCTTATCCATCCACTGCTTAACAGTTAAGAGGTAGGTAGCCAGATGTCTTCTCCTTCAACTTGCCATAAACTGCGTCAAAAATACTCAAGCAAACTCATTGAAAGTGTCAATTGAACAGGGCTGCAGGGCCCCTGTACAGCCCTGACCAGCATCTCACAACCCCCTTTAGGGTCAGTGGGAAAGCTTGCAAGCTATCTCCTCGGGAAACCCATGTAAGGTCATATGAGTCTTGAAAGTCTCCAAGTGCTCGAGGGGATCTTTGGACCTATCGTACATCTCCATTTGCAAGTTGCCTGAGAGTGTGTTGTAGGCGATATATGAAGGACACGCTATTTTTATAAAGATCCCACAGATGACGTCACTGTTAACAATATGTTTTATAAGTCGGGTACTAGGCTTAGTCACCTGCAACATAGAGAATATGATGGGCTGAGAGGAAAGTACACTTTCGGTGCTTAAATTAGTTCTTGAATCTTTAGGTTGAATTTTTAGCAAGTAAAGGGGCATGGACCTTAATTCTAACCATGTGCTTGATATTTATACTACCTATTGAGGGGCCTTCTATTCCTCATGTCAAAGGCGACTTCCTTTCATTTGGCCTTTACATCGTCGTTGTTGTTATGGTTTAGCCTTCCCGAGTCAAATCCTTGTGACACATTAGTGAGTGCGGCCACCTTCTATGCACTTTGCCAAGGGCAAAGGTAGTGTCGCAAGCATTGTTAGGGATAGAGCACTTCACTGTGACCCCTGTCTATGTCTATGCCAGTACATATGAGCGACGTGGCCCTATCATTACATGTGTGTGTAGGATGGTGTCAGAAATGTCGTTGCCCTATCACCTGACATCTACTTCCCTTTTAACCGAGCCTTGAGCCTCTTTTTACTTAGCTCGTGGGTTGACTACCCTATTGGTCATTGAGAGCCCCCTAGATAAACTTGGCCGAGCTCGGGAGGGGCATAAATATCCCTCCCAATTATGCCCAACCGAATAGGGGAGGTAACATCCCCTCTAGGAATCATTAGATGAATATATGAATTCTTTATTATCATGTAGATTAAATAACTTTGTGGGATGCTTGAAGAATGATATGAGATGATAAATTTATAAATAGTAGTGAGATAGCTTGAAGAGTAGTAACATAATTTGAGTTATGATGTTTTATGGGGTTTTGGAAAAGAGAGAGAAAAAGTTTAATAAAAGTATTAGAAAGTTAAAATATTGTTAGATATAATTTTTTAGTATAATATTTGTTTTGAAAAAGTTGAATTGTTTTTGTTATTTTGTTTGAAAGTTTGGGAAAGTTGTAATGATTAGTTTAAGAATGTTTGTATTAGAGTGATGTTTGAGAAGTAAATAAGATGAAAAATGTTACTAAACATCCCCTAAATGTTCATGACCTGTTGAGACCAATTCTATGGTTATGATCATGGTGGACAATTATTATTCATAGCTTTTAACCGATCTTAATTCTCAAGTCTCTTTTAACTATGATCTGTAATCAGTTATTTACTATCCGATCCTTGCTAAACCTGCTATCCATGCCAAGGTTCTTTGCCTCTTAAATAATAGAAATCTTTTGTGAACAAAACTCATTGAGGATTACTTCAAAACGTAGAAATATATGCATTATGTAGGAATAATAACATCTGATTTATCCTAGCTACTTTAATTCTTTCTCAAAGAAAATAACAAAAATAAAATTAAATTACATCACATGCATGGATAAAGAATAATTAATGACGGATGGGAGTTTCATTGAACTACTTTCCCTCTGTCATAGTACAGAGCTGTTAAGACATGGTAATTTGAAATCATTCCCCACTTTAATTCAATATGTGGAATATTTAATTAAATAAAATATAATGTAAAGTTAGATTTCAAACTAGAATTTCTACTTTGATCAATTTAAAATCATTAATTATCTTAAAAATTTAATATATATAAGAAGAACTAGATTTTATTATTTATATTGATGTCTTAACAAGATTCAAATTTGTTTTCTTGTGATTGAACAACTATAAAAGCAATTTTAAATTAGTCCTTGGATTTATAATGCATTGTGCAGGATACATATGAAAGAATCTCTAAGAGCACTGATATTAGCTTAGCTAAATGCCAAGTGTATCTCTAAAGTTTGGCTAAATATCAATAAAATGATTTGGAATGCAGAAGTCAAAATGAGCTACAGCATCATCAAAGTTTTCTTCAAATTTGGAGATATACTTTCATCTTTAAAAGAATTATTTTATTTTAAAAATATACACTAACTGCATATTGGGACATTGCTCATAATTTTCTTGCTACTCGGTTGGGCATTTCACGTTGGGATGCTAGATATATAAAATATTAAATTATTAATTAACATATGGTTAGTGTGGTTTTGATTTTATGAAAAAATATTTACTTTTAACTAAATTTTGAAAATGACTTTATGAAACTAATACGAATGCTCTTACGCCACTAGATATCAAGTTTGTTTATGAAAATGTCATTGAGTCATTAATTGCACAACCCTATCATACTTCCATATTATCAAATACAAAAATGGTGAATTACATGTATTTTTACACATATATAACTGTTACAAACATATGTCCAAAAAATCAAATACAAAATATCAATTCAAATCGTCGGACCGACTGCGTTTTCCTTTCTCAGCTTTCCTTCCAATTGGTCGGTCGGGCTCGATAACTTCATTCTCTAGCATTTGATCCGCGTCGATATCAAAAACAGAATCAACAGAAGCGCCAGAACATCGAGTTGGGGTCGGGGATGGGGACATCGTCTTCCTTCGCTTTGGATCAGGATTTGTGGCTCTCCAAATCCACTTAGGTTGGTCCTTCAATAGGTGCCAACAATGCTCGAACTGGAAGGAGGATTTTTCTAGTGCTTGATACATAACCTTGGCCTTCTCAAACTTGCATGGAAAAAAAAAAAAGCTAATGTTAAACCAATGTAGGTGACAAGAATTTTTAGAGTAAAACAGACAATGATTTGGAAATTGTACCTTGTCTTGGTCGGTCATGCCACTTTGATTTAACCCTTCAACTTGGGCTAGTTTCGCACAAAACTTGTTTGTCGCCTTTTGGATAACCGACCAACGATGAATTAAAGACTTTATTGTCCGCTCATGGCTGGTTTCTTTAAATTGTTGGAAGTATTCAGAAATTTTTTCCCAAAGTTGAGAGAATTTTTGATCTGTTCCCTGAACGGCATCTAGGCTACAATTTAACCATGCGGAGACAAGTAACTTGTCTTCTTCGGGGGTGAAATTCGCACCCCGCACTGATTTCCTATTGCCGATAGGCTCGTTAGGGGGTAGGGGTGGAGAGTCATCAATGGTTAATGGAGATGTTCCACTATGCCCGGTCAAAGTGGGGTCGAGTTGAGGATCTTGACTAAGGAGATTGGTGAAGTACATGTGTCCAGGGTCTTGGGAATCCATCTCTAAAAAAATAATGAAAAAGTCGATCAAATTCCCATCACGAAGAATTATGGGTTTCAGTGGGGGCTCAGGAACCGAATGGAAGTATTATGGAAATATGGACACCCACTCATGGTAGCAACGACCGGTTGCCATGACATGTTGGCCGTTCGGGTTACCTAACCATTGAGGAGATGGCCATAAATATCCCTAATCTTCACATACGATTTTCATCATCACAGCCGAGGGGGTTTAATTTACACATTACACATCTATCGCAACAGAATAAAAAACAACAACAAACAGCATGCAAATCACAAACCACAAAATAAGAGCATTCCCATCCGGTTCCCCATATTGAGTAAGACAATAGAAGTGGCTCAGAATGGTGTAACAAGCTTCAACATGGGTAATCTTGGAGTCCAGCATCGATCGGCTGCAAAACATCACCCGAACCCCGATTGCAGTTTATGGAGAGTACCACAAACTGCAACTTGGCCTATTCGAGTAATGATTACCCCGCCATATCGATGGGGCCCCAATTACACTTTTGAATTAACCCCATCATCACAGCCTAATTATATTCCCCCCTCCCCCGAATGACACGAAACACTGCAAATGACCCAATTCTAAAGAAGAAATTACTCAATGACCAACAAATGGTAATAGCAAAGTGACAAAAGGTTAGACCAATGAATATGTGATTAGACCAACTCATAAAGTTCCATTTTTATAACAAATAATATAAACTTGAAAACCATCCCAAGAGGCAGTGCACACATTATTGATAGATGGGGCCCCAATGTGTTATACTACTTTTTAACCAAATTGCAGTATTTTATATTAAGTTAAATGGCTGATCGGCAGAGTATATACAACCAAAAAGTACAAACAAATATAGAACAGAATAGCATATGGGCCTATCATTAAATCATAGATATGGAAGATCCTACAAAAGAATTTTCTGCCTCTTTCAATGAAAGGGGAATCCACCAAAATAATACCAATGAAAGGGGAAAAAAGGGACCACGAGGGAGCCTCACAGAACACATTACACATCCATAGCTGAAGAGATTATTGTACATTTACAATAAAAATGGGAAATATGCAAAATAGAAATCAGGCAAGACTCATATAATTAATAGGGGACATAATTTTGTGGTTTTTTCTCAACCAAAAAAGCATTGACAGATTTGATATAGTTTCTGGAATGTTCATAGCAGTGTTCTAAAAGAGCATGCATATTGGAAATAATCGAATCAACAATCAGAAAAGTCCCAAACAGATGTATGTGAATAATTTCTCACAATCTCACAATTACAGTGAACCAAAATCTTGACAATCAGTGTGCACAGAGATACCAAAACATCAACCGAGAAAATGCACAGAGATACCAAAACAAGAACATCGAAAATGCACAGAGATACTTCAACAACATCCTCTAGATTTCGCAAGGTATTCAATGGCAATAAGTGAACAATAATACGATTCAAATAGAGAGCATAAACGATTCCATCAAATAAATCCTCAAAAAAACAGAATCATGATCAAAGGATTCGGACCGAGGACCACATGTGTTATTCGGACATTGCAGCAAAAAATCCCAAAAATGCAAACTATCGATCGAGATTCAAACCCACGAAATACTATTCAGACCAAGATCTAGATCATGAAAATTAAACATCAATTCGAAGAAGATCCCTCACAGACTTGAGGAGAAGAGAAATCGGTCATGGCGTCGTCGCCAATCTCAACAGAAAACCCCAAATAGAGAACCACAAAAATAATCGAAGCAGAAACCACAAATAAACCAAACGGAAACTTACAATCCTGGAGAGAAACCGTACCGATGGAGATGCGAACAGAAAAAGGGGGCCAACCGACGGAGAAGAAGACGCGGGGGAAGGGGAAACCGATTGGGGTTTGTTGGGGATGGGGACGCACAGTAGATTCGCAAAAATGGGGATATACTGTACAGATCGTAAACGGCAACCGCATAATGGGGAACCGGATGGAGTAGGGTTTTTCAGCTAAACCGTAAAATTTTCCCTAAAATTTGAGGATAGGGGAGATATGGGGAACCGAATGGGGGTGCTCTAAGCGTAAGGATATATTGGCCCCAAAATTTCTTTTTCACAGACGATCAGAAATGCATTCAAAGCTGTGAAAAACAAGCAAGAAATGATAGACCTGATGAACTAGATCTGGAAACGGGTTTGAAGCTGTGAACAACAAGAAAGAAATAATAGACCCGATGAACCAGATTTGGATGCAAGGTGGAGCAACAACAGAGGAGAGCATTAACGGAAGGTCGACGACGAATGGAGGAAAGGTTATAAACATTTCTCAACTTTCTCTTTCGTCTCTTTCGCTGTCTTCATTCTCAGAGCTGGGTTACGGTTTCACCCGATAAATGTCGAGTTGGAAGATGTCGAACCCGTAGTTAAGTTCAACCCGACTTTATACGGGTTAGGCGGATCGGGTCTTACGGACGGACGGGCTATGAGCTTATTTTGCACAGGCCTACTACTTACCCTCTATAATGGTACAGAGCTATTAAGAGCATCCCCATTGGATTTCCCATTCCCATCCCTATAATTTAACTCAAATATTCATTTCCTCAAATTTTTCCCTAAAATTTGTTTATCTTCTAAAAACCTCCTACATCCCATTCCCCATCCCTATCTCTATTCTTTTATATAATATTTCTCTAATTTTTTTTTATTACTTCTTTCTCTCTCTTCCATTTACAATCTTAACTACTAACTATTTTGTCTTATTATCTTTTTTTTCAAATATCATTTTCTACTAAATATTTATTGGAGATTTTGACTATCCAATACAATATTTTATATTTAAATTGAAATTCGAATTATAAAAATTAGCTATTTTTTTTTAATTAGTGCATTTTGTAACGTGATGGAAAATTTAATTAAAAGAATACTCAATATCTCTAATGAAAAACCATAATTTCACGTATTGATGATAAAATTTATTAATTTTATTAAACGGTAATATTTTCTGTCTTTTCTCCAACGGTAATATTTTTTGTCTTTTTTCAAACGGTAATATTTTTTGTTTTTTCTCCAACGGTAACTTTTTTTGTCTTCTCTCCAACGGTAACATTTTTTGTCTTCTCTCCAACGGTAATATTTTTACTCCTTTATAAATACGCAAACTCAAGCCTCATTTCCTCCATAGAACCAAACAGAAATATTATCATTTGATCTCCTACTCCTTTCATCAAATGGCTCATACTTTCTTTCGCAAATTATTAACATACGTTTCCTCTGAAGATGATAGCGATGTTCAAAGCATGGAGGCGGATGGACAGTCATCCAGACGACGTGGCAATAGCCAACGTCGTAAGTTTATTCGACGTGATCATACTCAGGGACACGAGCGCCTATTTCGTGATTATTTTGCTGAAAATCCAGTATATCCCTCGAATCTATTTCGAAGGAGATTCCGGATGAGTCGTCCCCTATTTTTTCGTATTCTAAATGAAGTAGAGTCTTATGAGCCGTACTTCGTCCAAAGAAGAGATAATGCCGGCTGACTCGGTTTATCTTCTATGCAAAAAATCACCGCAGCACTTAGAATGCTGGCGTATGGAGTTACTGGAGATTTTATGGATGAATACATACGTATTGGTGAAAGCACCGCAATGGAGAGCCTCAAAAAATTTACTGAGACAGTAGTAAGTGTTTTTGGAGAAGAATATCTAAGGTCGCCAACTGCTAATGATATAGCCCGATTGCTTGCGGTTGGTGAATAACGGGGATTCTGCATGCATTGGAAGTGGAAAAATTGTCCCTCAGCTTGGAAAGGCATGTACTCCGGCCACATCCGTGAACCAACTATTATTTTAGAAGCAGTTGCTTCATATGATCTCTGGATATGGCATGCATTTTTTGGTATGCCCGGTTCACATAACGATATTAATGTGCTAGAGAGATCTTTTATTTTTACGGAACTTGCCCAAGGGCGTGCTCCTCAAGTCAATTACACTATCAATGGTAACGACTATACGATGGGCTATTACCTTGTGGACAATATTTATCCTAAGTGGCGAACTTTTGTGAAGACGATTCCATCACCACGTGGGAATAAGAAGAAAAATTTTACGAAAGCACAAGAATCCGCAAGAAAAGATGTCGAGCGTGCATTCGGGGTACTTCAACAACGATTTGCTATCATTCGTGGACCTTCTCGAATGTTCAAAGTGAAGGAACTAACAAATATAATGAAAGCATGTGTTATTCTACATAATATGATAATTGAAGACGAGCGTGATGATAATGAGAGTCTGAACATTGAATATGATCAACTTGATGATGATCTCCCCGAATTGTCGCGCAATCATACAACTGAGTTTCAAGACTTCATCCAGCGTCATCATGAAATTCGAGACAGCTCGGCACATCATCAGCTTCAAGAAGATCTAATCGAACATCAATGGCTTAGGTATTCACAACATTAGTCGGGGTTGCTTTAGATTTTATTATTTCCTTAATGTAATTGGTGAACTATGTTTAAGTTAATCTGATTTGCATTTGTATTTCGTTATTGTTATCAATTTCCCGAATATATTAATGGTAATCAAGTTTGTTTATGAAAATGTCATTGAGTCATTAATTGCACAACCCTATCATACTTCCATATTATCAAATACAAAAATGGTGAATTACATGTATTTTTACACATATATAACTGTTACAAACATATGTCCAAAAAATCAAATACAAAATAATCAATTCAAATCGTCGGACCGACTGCGTCTCGCCATGACCTCCCTCTGGAGTTGCTGGAAAAACTGCCGCTGCAATTCTGGCATGACACTCACATCCATCATCATAATGCGCTGATCTGATTCCTTCTTCGCGAGCTCCACTTTCTCAGCCTCCAACCGCAGCCGTTCGTCCTCTTGACTCAATTTTCTGGCCTCCGTCTCCTTGTCGTGCGCCATCTTCTCGGCTTTAAGACGAAAAAACTCCTTCTCCTGAGCGCGTGACTCCTCCAACAGAGTATACTTCAACTTCCTGAGTTGGAAGTTCTCCTCTGCATGCTGGCCTTGGACCTTTCGTTTTCCTTTCTCAGCTTTCCTTCCAATTGGTCGGTCGGGCTCGATAACTTCATTCTCTAGCATTTGATCCGCGTCGATATCAAAAACAGAATCAACAGAAGCGCCAGAACATCGAGTTGGGGTCGGGGATGGGGACATCGTCTTCCTTCGCTTTGGATCAGGATTTGTGGCTCTCCAAATCCACTTAGGTTGGTCCTTCAATAGGTGCCAACAATGCTCGAACTGGAAGGAGGATTTTTCTAGTGCTTGATACATAACCTTGGCCTTCTCAAACTTGCATGGGAAAAAAAAAAAGCTAATGTTAAACCAATGTAGGTGACAAGAATTTTTAGAGTAAAACAGACAATGATTTGGAAATTGTACCTTGTCTTGGTCGGTCATGCCACTTTGATTTAACCCTTCAACTTGGGCTAGTTTCGCACAAAACTTGTTTGTCGCCTTTTGGATAACCGACCAACGATGAATTAAAGACTTTATTGTCCGCTCATGGCTGGTTTCTTTAAATTGTTGGAAGTATTCAGAAATTTTTTCCCAAAGTTGAGAGAATTTTTGATCTGTTCCCTGAACGGCATCTAGGCTACAATTTAACCATGCGGAGACAAGTAACTTGTCTTCTTCGGGGGTGAAATTCGCACCCCGCACTGATTTCCTATTGCCGATAGGCTCGTTAGGGGGTAGGGGTGGAGAGTCATCAATGGTTAATGGAGATGTTCCACTATGCCCGGTCAAAGTGGGGTCGAGTTGAGGATCTTGACTAAGGAGATTGGTGAAGTACATGTGTCCAGGGTCTTGGGAATCCATCTCTAAAAAAATAATGAAAAAGTCGATCAAATTCCCATCACGAAGAATTATGGGTTTCAGTGGGGGCTCAGGAACCGAATGGAAGTATTATGGAAATATGGACACCCACTCATGGTAGCAACGACCGGTTGCCATGACATGTTGGCCGTTCGGGTTACCTAACCATTGAGGAGATGGCCATAAATATCCCTAATCTTCACATACGATTTTCATCATCACAGCCGAGGGGGTTTAATTTACACATTACACATCTATCGCAACAGAATAAAAAACAACAACAAACAGCATGCAAATCACAAACCACAAAATAAGAGCATTCCCATCCGGTTCCCCATATTGAGTAAGACAATAGAAGTGGCTCAGAATGGTGTAACAAGCTTCAACATGGGTAATCTTGGAGTCCAGCATCGATCGGCTGCAAAACATCACCCGAACCCCGATTGCAGTTTATGGAGAGTACCACAAACTGCAACTTGGCCTATTCGAGTAATGATTACCCCGCCATATCGATGGGGCCCCAATTACACTTTTGAATTAACCCCATCATCACAGCCTAATTATATTCCCCCCTCCCCCGAATGACACGAAACACTGCAAATGACCCAATTCTAAAGAAGAAATTACTCAATGACCAACAAATGGTAATAGCAAAGTGACAAAAGGTTAGACCAATGAATATGTGATTAGACCAACTCATAAAGTTCCATTTTTATAACAAATAATATAAACTTGAAAACCATCCCAAGAGGCAGTGCACACATTATTGATAGATGGGGCCCCAATGTGTTATACTACTTTTTAACCAAATTGCAGTATTTTATATTAAGTTAAATGGCTGATCGGCAGAGTATATACCAACCAAAAAGTACAAACAAATATAGAACAGAATAGCATATGGGCCTATCATTAAATCATAGATATGGAAGATCCTACAAAAGAATTTTCTGCCTCTTTCAATGTCTATACATCACAATACATAACAGATTTCTTTTTAATAACCAAACAAGTTACAGTTTTGAGTTTGGGACCTGTAACACAAATCAATCTCATGGCTGATAATGGCGGCAATCCACCAAAATAATACCAATGAAAGGGGAAAAAAGGGACCACGGGGGAGCCTCACAGAACACATTACACATCCATAGCTGAAGAGATTATTGTACATTTACAATAAAAATGGGAAATATGCAAAATAGAAATCAGGCAAGACTCATATAATTAATAGGGGACATAATTTTGTGGTTTTTTCTCAACCAAAAAAGCATTGACAGATTTGATATAGTTTCTGGAATGTTCATAGCAGTGTTCTAAAAGAGCATGCATATTGGAAATAATCGAATCAACAATCAGAAAAGTCCCAAACAGATGTATGTGAATAATTTCTCACAATCTCACAATTACAGTGAACCAAAATCTTGACAATCAGTGTGCACAGAGATACCAAAACATCAACCGAGAAAATGCACAGAGATACCAAAACAAGAACATCGAAAATGCACAGAGATACTTCAACAACATCCTCTAGATTTCGCAAGGTATTCAATGGCAATAAGTGAAAAATAATACGATTCAAATAGAGAGCATAAACGATTCCATCAAATAAATCCTCAAAAAAAAAAAACAGAATCATGATCAAAGGATTCGGACCGAGGACCACATGTGTTATTCGGACATTGCAGCAAAAAATCTCAAAAATGCAAACTATCGATCGAGATTCAAACCCACGAAATACTATTCAGACCAAGATCTAGATCATGAAAATTAAACATCAATTCGAAGAAGATCCCTCACAGACTTGAGGAGAAGAGAAATCGGTCATGGTGTCGTCGCCAATCTCAACAGAAAACCCCAAATAGAGAACCACAAAAATAATCGAAGCAGAAACCACAAATAAACCAAACGGAAACTTACAATCCTTGAGAGAAACCGTACCGATGGAGATGCAAACAGAAAAAGGGGGCCAACCGACGGAGAAGAAGACGCGGGGGAAGGGGAAACCGATTGGGGTTTGTTGGGGATGGGGACGCACAGTAGATTCGCAAAAATGGGGATATACTGTACAGATCGTAAACGGCAACCGCATAATGGGGAACCGGATGGAGTAGGGTTTTTCAGCTAAACCGTAAAATTTTCCCTAAAATTTGAGGATAGGGGAGATATGGGGAACCGAATGGGGGTGCTCTAAGCCATGGTAATTTGAAATCATTCCCCCTCGTGTGCGGACAGACTTCGGTTAATTAGGTAGAATATTTAATTAAATAAAATAGAGTAGAGAATTAGAATTTAAACTTAAAAATTTTTTACTTTGATCCATTTAAAATTATCGATTATCTTAAAAATTTAATATGAGAAGATCTAGATTTTATCATCTATATTGATGTCTTAATAAGATTCAAATTTGTTTTCTTGTTATTGAACAACTATAAAAGTAATTTTAAATTAATCCTTGGATATATAATTCATTGTGTGGGATACATATGAAAGAATTTTTAAGAACACTGACATTGGCTTAGTTAAATGCCAATGTATCTGTAAAGTTTGGCTAAATATCAATAAAATGATTTGCAATGCAGTAGTCAAAATGAGAAAGCTCTACATATGAGTTACAGTACCACTAAAGTTTTCTTCAAATTTGGAGATACACTGTTCATATTCAAAAAAATTATTTTATTTTAAAAATATACATGACTAACTGTAAATTGGGACATTGCTCATAATTTTCTTTCTACTTAGTTGGGCCTTTCACGTTGGGATGCGGGATAAAATATTGAATTATTAAATTATTAATTAACATATGGTTGGTATAGTTTTGTTTTTATGCAAAAATATGTACCTTTAATTAAATTTTGAAAATAACTTTACGAAACTAATACGAATGCTCTTACGCCATTAGATACGACCTTCATATCGAGGTTTTTATTTTTATTGTTTAGGTTTATATCGAATGAAAGAGCCATCCCACATAACCCATCTACTCAAACTTTATTTTGTTAGCAAAAAGATAGCTTTTGTGCTTTAAAATTACTGGTACACCTACATTGTGATCAATAAAAGTCTTCAAAATTTATTTGGAAACCGAGTTCCAGTTAAGAGAAAATCGGGTGGACCCTCCTTGCTGGACGATTAATTTGTTTGACGCAGTTTTGGTTGAATCCTCTCGTCGTGATACCAAGCGCCGTTGCACATCAATAGCATGATATTTTCTTGCAAAACTTGAGCCGAGAGTTGCATCCAAATCTCTGGTATATCTTCTTCTATTATTGATCTTATATTTTGTGAAATGCAGAAGAGAAATGGTAGAGGCTATCGTCTCTATTGTGGTGGAAAGGCTTGGTGATTTGCTCTTACAAAAAGCAATATCCTTGCACGGGGTGAGTAACCAAGTTGAACAGCTACAATATGAGCTCAAACAGATCCAACGTCTCCTAAAAGATGCAGTCATGCAGATGCGAGGCAAAATGAAAGAGAGTGTATGCCAGTGGGTTGCAGATATGAGAGATGTTGCTTATGACGCCGAAGATATTATTGAGAGGTATGCCCTCAAAGTTGGATCCAGAAAGGGAGGAGGCATACAGAATGTCCTCAAGAGGTTCGCTTGCATCTTGGGAGAAGCAAAAACCATTTTCCATACTAGCTCAAAGATTGGTAAAATAACAAAGAGAATTTCTACTTTGAACTCAAGTTTACAAAATTATGGCATAAAATTTGATTTGATGGAAGTTGGAGGCCCGAGTGCTTTGAGTGAGAAGATAAGAGAGCAAAGGCAAACTTATGCCCATGTTGAACATAATGTTGTTGTTGGATTGGAGGATAGCCTGAAGGAAGTGTGGCATGTTTGACAGAAGAGGTCAAATACAAGTATGGGGTCGTTTCCATATGTGGTATGGGTAGTCTTGGAAAGACTACTCTTGCTAGAAAGGTTTACAATCATCAACAAGTGAAGAGTCACTTTGAATGCCGTTCCTGGGCTTGTATCTCTCAACGATGTCAAAGGAGAGATGTTTGGGAAGGAGTCTTGATTAGTCTTATCTCTCCATCTAAAGACCAGAGAGATGAAATTCGAAGCTTGTGAGATGAAGAGCTTGCTGAGAAAATTTTTGAAATTCAGCAGCGAAAGAAGTGTTTGGTGGTTTTATATATGGAATGTTGAGGATTGGTACAATTTACGTGCTACCATGCCAACCAATGATACAAATAGCAGAATATTGGTTACCTCTCGTAATGAAGACTTGGCTTCGAAAGTAGATCCAAGTGGCCTCCTTCACAAATTACAATTTCTAAACTATGAAATCAGCTGGAACTTGCTTCAAAATTTACCAATATCATGGAGATCAGAAGGTATATAAACAATATCTAATTCTCATCCGATAGATTATTTAAAAGTAGCGTTTGATATGAAAAGATTGCTGGTTTAGTAGTCGAGGAAATATTCCACTCCCCCCCCCCNNNCCCCCCCCCCCCCCCCCCCCCAACACCCCCGGGGCCCATTATTTAACTTAACGTTTTGAATAGGAATTAAGAGAGAAAAAGTATTCGTTTACAGCTTTAGCCTCTCTTAAAAGAAAAAAATTAGTTTGCTACCAAATGATTGAGAAGCTTTGCAATCTTGCGGCTATAATTGGTTTACTTCACTACGGAACCTTAAATCCTCTGAAAAAATGACCAAAAGATGAAAAAAAAAAATTGTTAGGTAGGTCAATGATCATGAGTTTATTGTATTAGTCTGAATGAAAACTCGACATGTTTGTAATTTTCCAAAATTATGTCAAGATTTTGAAGATCTCAAGTGGAAGAGAAACATATGAATTAGGTCCTATAATATTTATGTAAATACTGAATGGCTCACTACATATGTTTGTCTCTCCTAACTGAAGGGATATTTTTTTTAAATATAAGACAACATTAAATTGGCTGAAAATAAAAACCATAGAACAGCGTAAGTATTGAATGGGCCAGGAGGGACAATCTTTTTTTTTTGATAAATAAACAAATTTTATTGATCAATGGCAAAGCTAGTATTACATCTCTAACGCCCTAACTAGGTAGGCACATTAGATACAAGAAAATCATGCATGGCCATGCCATTAAAATCCACCGCAATCGTCCAATTACAAAGTGTTCTAAAAAATAAAAGTTTAAGCTCCTCCACTGGTCTTTCTGGTCCTCGAATGTCCTCGCGTTTCACTCCTGCCATACGCACCACATAATGCATAGTGGGATCATCTTCCATGTAGCTTTAATTGGTTTGCTGCCCCTTATATTTGACCAACTGGCCAACGCCGCCACCACGGTATTAGGCATCACCCAAGATATATCCAAACGCGAGAAAACCTCGTTCCAGAGAACCCTTACCGTATCACAGTGTAGAAGGAGATGATCCACTGACTCACCCCCTTTTCTGCACATGCAACACCAATCTGCGATAATGATCATTCTTTTCCTCAGATTATCTGTGGTAAGTATCTTTCCCAGAGAGGCAGTCCAAACAAAGAAAGATACTTTAGGAGGAGCCTTGTTTCTCCATATTTTTCTCCATGGGCATAGGGGGGTAGGCCCATGGTTGAGAGCCTTATAGAAAGATCGCACTGAAAAGTTACCTTTGTCTATTAGAGACCACCACAACATATCCTCTTGCTGGCTATTTGGTCTTATGGAATATATGAGGGTATAGAAGTCTACAAAGATACTTAGTTCCCAGTCTTGTGCAGGCCTACTGAAATTAATGTTCCAAAGGCTTTGACCCCCCGCCATCTCCATAACATCTGCCACTGAAGCTTCCTTATCTCTAGCCAACTGGAACAATGACGGGTACAAGTCTTTCAAAGTCCTGCTGGCACACCACACATCTCGCCAAAACTTGATCCTTAATCCCATGCCCACTCGAAGCTTTAAAACCGTCACGTCCTCTTCTTATATGTTTCCATAACCCCACTCCATAGGCTCCCCTTACTTCTCTAGTACACCACTCCCCCCATAATCCGCCGTATTTCTTCACAACTACCAATTTCCAAAGCGAGTCATGTTCCTTAGCAAATCTCCACGCCATTTACCTAATAGCGCACGGTTGAAGGTCTTTAGATTTCTAACCCCTAAACCTCCCCCTGAAATAGGGCGACACACCTGCTCCCACTTAACTAAATGGAACTTGAACTCCTCTCCCAAGCCCCCCCATAAGAAATCACGTTGGAGCTTCTCGATACGAACTGCCACACTTGCTGGAATTGGGAAAATGGATAAGAAATAAGTAGGTAAATTAGAGAGTGTACTCTTTATCAGTGTTATCCTACCTCCTTTTGACAAATACATCCTTTTCCACCCAGCCAATCTCTGCTCTATTTTTTCAATTACTGAATCCCAAACCGTGAGCGCCCTCGAGGCACTCCCTAAAGGAAGTCCCAAGTAAGTCATAGGGAATGAAGATATTTTACAGCCCATCGTTCTCGCAAGGTAGCGAATATTGGATACATCCCCAATTGGCACCAACTCTGATTGTTCCAAATTCACCTTTAACCCGGAGACCGCCTCGAAACAGAAGAGTAGGGACTTTACCACTCGCATCTGGCTTTGCTTGGCTTCACACATTATAAGTGTATCATCTGCAAACAGGAGATGAGAAATGATAATATAGCCCCTATCTGAGTTACCAATTGGGAACCCTTCTAGGAGACCATTTTCAACCAAAACCGTTAGCATCCTACTTATTGCCTCCATGACTATTACGAACAATAGGGGTGATAACGGATCCCCTTGTCGCAATCCACGAGAGCTTTGGAAAAAACCAAAAGAGACTCCATTTATCAACACAGAATACTTTACCGTAGATATACACCAGTGTATCCACGCCCTCCACCTTTCCCCAAAACCACATCTCCTTAGCATATGTAGAAGGAAATTCCAGTTAATATGATCATAAGCCTTTTCCATGTCTAGTTTACACATGATTCCCGACTTTCCATCCTTCAGCCTACTATCAAGGCATTCATTGGCAATTAACACTGCATCCAATATTTGTCTACCTTTTACGAAGGCGTTTTGGGGTTTTGTAACAAGCTTCCCGATAACCTCACTCAATCTGTTTGCAAGTACTTTGGAAATTATCTTGTACAACCCATTCACTAAACTGATAGGCCGAAACTCCTTTAAATCCATAGTCCCCACCTTCTTAGGTATTACAGTGAGAAAAGTAGTGTTTAGGCTTTTCTCAAATTTTCCAGCGATGAAAAGTTCCTGAAAAACCTTCATAAGGTCCTCCTTTAACACTTCTCAACAATCTTGAAAAAAACCCATAGAGAAACCATCCGGTCCTGGAGCTTTATCCCTAGCCATCTTCCTCACCACCTTAAAAACCTCTATCTCCTCAAACTCCCTTTCCAAATGGATTACGTCATTTGGCCAAATAATGTCAAATTCTGTCCCATTTAGAGGAGGCCGCCAACTCTCCTGCTCTGTCAGTAAGTTCTCATAAAATTCAACTACATGGTTGTGCAATGCCTGCTCATCGCTACACTCCACCCCATCCACTATCAGCTTCTCAATGTTATTATTTCTTTTATGAGAATTTGCAATTCTGTGGAAGAAACTAGTGCTTCGATCACCTTCCCTCAATCACAATACCCTTGACTTTTGCCGCCAAGACATCTCTTCTAACAGGATCAGCCTTTCAATCTCAGTGACCAGCTCTGTTCTCCTGTCTTGTTCTTCCTAAGTGAGTGTACGTACCTCTTGGAGCCTCTCAATCTCCTGGAGTTCCAACAGCTTAGTTTTCTTGTTAATTCCCACATTTCCAAAAGACTCCAAGTTCCACTCTTTTATGTCTCTTTTTAGAGCTTTCAATTTACCTGCGAAGATGAAACTGGGAGTACCTTGAATTTGATAGGAGGACCACCACCGTTTGACCCTCTCCACGAACCCTTCTGATTTTAACCACATATTTTCAAACTTAAACGGCCGACGACCATTATGAACTCCTCCACAATCAATTAAAATAGGCCAATGGTCGAACCCAATGCGGTGCATACGTTTTTGCCAAACATCTGGGAAGTGGCTTTCCCAATCTGGAGAAATTAAGAACCGATCCAATCTAGACCAGGACTGATTGTTTGACCAAGTCGCACTGCCCCCAGCAAGTGGTAAATCCACCAAGTTCAGATCAAAAATAAACTCCGAGAATTCCTCCATTGTTGGTCTCAATCTTCTAGAACCCAAGATTTCACTAGGAAATCTTACCACGTTGAAGTCTCCCCCTATACACCATGGAAGTCCCCACCAGGATTGGATCTCTGCTAATTCTGTTGGACGTACCCCCCCAAGTGTGAAATGGGGTTGTGGATTTACAGCCACCAACCCCTCACCCACCCACTCCACCGTCCAAGTTAGGCCACCCACCATGGAATTTGCATGTATTTGTTCCCCATGGTTCTCCTATAAAAGGAGATGAATTCTGAAGGGGAAAACCATCCTCACTAAGGTGGGAGATCGGGCAGAGGGCTTGGGGCAAAATTTGGGTTCTGGGGAAACCCAGAACGGAGTGCCATTTGAGAGATAGAGAGATTGTTGATGAGTGTTTGTAATTTTGTACAAACATATTGAAACATTGAATTTCCGCTTCAGTGGACGTAGGCAAGTTGCCGAACCACTTAAATATTGTCTCTATCTATTGTGGGTGTGATTTCTGGGCGGCTCGGCACAACAATTGGTATCAGAGCCACTAGGTTCTTTTTGTGGGGTGGAGTTTTGGTGTGGTAGTGTGGATACGTACAGTCTAAGGAGGTTCTGTCTAGGAGATTGGAAATTTTAAGTGTGTCCATTGTGACCCTCCAATCTTTTCCTGGGAACTGACTTTAGTGAGGTACTATTCATTTCTACGGTAAATTCATCAAAGCAATGAAGGAAGTAAGTCATCAAATCTTGTCAGATTCGAGCTGTCCAGAAATCAAAGTGCTCAAAATTAAATTTTGACCACTCCAGGGTGTTCCTCGCGTCGAGACGAATCCGTTGCCGCAAACGGAATCGAAAACGGAGGTCGGAAGAGCCCGCACGCGCCAGTAGAAGATCGGAGCATCGATACACTCGCCCACGCGCCCCTCACTTGCACAGCTCCGCGCGTGCATCTCACGCGCCAGATGATCTGGATCGTCCGTTTTTCTAGATCATGTTGGGCTAGATCTACGCCCAGTTTAGGAGTCTAATTGTGATGATCAAATGGTGATGTCAAACTATTTGGATCATTCCAGACTCATTTGTACGGTGGGAATGTGGAGATTCGCCATCGGTACAGCCGATCTGAACTGTCGATGAGTTGCAGATCATGTTGGGCTAGATCTACGCCAGTTGGAGTCTAATTGTGATGATCAAATGGTGATGTCAAACTATTTGGATCATTCCAGACTCATTTGTACGGTGGGAATGTGGAGATTCGCCATCGGTACAGCCGATCTGAACTGTCGATGAGTTGCAGATCATGTTGGGCTAGATCTACGCCAGTTGGAGTCTAATTGTGATGATCAAATGGTGATGTCAAACTATTTGGATCATTCCAGACTCATTTGTACGGTGGGAATGTGGAGATTCGCCATCGGTACAGCCGATCTGAACTGTCGATGAGTTGCAGATCATGTTGGGCTAGATCTACGCCAGTTGGAGTCTAATTGTGATGATCAAATGGTGATGTCAAACTATTTGGATCATTCCAGACTCATTTGTACGGTGGGAATGTGGAGATTCGCCATCGGTACAGTCGATCTGAACTGTCGATGAGTTGCAGATCATGTTGGGCTAGGTCTACGCCGGTTGGAGTCTAATTGCAATGATCAAATGGTGCTGACAAACTATTTGGATTATTCGAGACTCATCCGTACGGTGGGAATGTTGTGATTCGCCATCGGTACTGTTGATCTGAATTGTCGATGTGTTGCAGATCATTTTGGGCTAAATCTACGCCAGTTGGAGTCTAATTGCGATGATCAAATAGTGCTGTCAAACTATTTGGATCATTCCAGACTCATCTGTGTGGTGGGAATGTTGAGATTCGCCATTGGCACTGTCGATCTGAACTGTCGATGAGTTGCAGATCATTTGAGGCTAGATCTATGCCGGTTGGAGTTCAATTGCGATGATCAAATCGTGCTGACAAACTATTTGGATCATTCTGGACTCATCTGTGTGGTGGGAATGTTGAGATTCGCCATCGGCACTGTCGATCTGAACTGTCCAGGAGTTGCAGATCATTTTGGGCATGATCTATGCCGGTTGGAGTTCAATTGCGATGATAAAATAGTGCTGACAAACTATTTGGATCATTTCGAACTCATCTGTACGGTGGGAATGTTGAGATTCGCCATCGGTACTGTCGATCTGAACTATCCAGGAGTTGTAGATCATTTTGGGCATGATCTATGCCGATTAGAGTTCAATTGCGATGATCAAATAGTGCTGACAAACTATTTGGATCATTCTGGACTCATCTGTGTGGTGGGAATGTTGAGATTCGCCATCGGCACTGTCGATCTGAACTGTCCAGAAGTTTCAGATCATTTTGGGCATGATCTATGCCGGTTGGAGTTCAATTGCGATGATCAAATAGTGCTGACAAACTATTTGGATCATACCGGACTCATCTGTACGGTGGGAATGTTGAGATTCGCCATCGGTCCTAATGATCTGGACCGTTCATACTTCAGATCGGTTTTGGGCTTGATCGCAACCAGTCGGAGTCGTGACGGACTCATTTGCTGTGGGCTTGATCGTAGCCAGTTGGAGTCATGAGGGACTCATTTGCTGTGGGCTGTGGGCTTGATCGTAGCCAATTGGAGTCGTGACGGACTCATTCGCTTGGGCTTAATTTAAGCCAGTTGGGATCGTGAAGCTTGATGGAGCAAACTTCAGATCATTGGACGATGCTGATTAACGTGTTATATCAGCAGGTTTTGGCAGTCATACAATTCATGGAGCATATTGTTATTAAAAGGAGAACCGCACCGGATCTCAGTGTGGCTTTCTTTGAAAAGCCAGTTGCAAATAACAAAGTGCTGATGAAGAAATTGTTCAATTTCAGAAAAGGCAGAAGGTACTATTGTTGCCCAATAGTATTTGGCGTTGCGGTCAAAAAGTTGGGAGGTCATGAGAATGAATATGAGTAATTCTGCAAAGAAGACAAAGTTGAAGAGATCTTATCCTAGATGAGGAGGTGCGCAGAAGAGATTCTGGCAAGATCTCAAGTTTGTGGCAAGACAGGCCACAAGAGACTGCTAAAATTAGGATAAAACTGAGAATGATGTTGTGAATACGGTGACTGAAGAAATACAAGACGTTGTATTTCTTGCAATGCACGATGCTGTTAAAGACAGCTTGAAGACAACAGTCATTCAGGTTTGTTTTCTCAGAAGGTCGTGGAAGGTCACGAATGATTCGTTGGTCTTGGCTTGTGGTAATGGTCTTGTGAATTAGATAAGGAAGTAAAAGGAAGTCAATTTTACTTTTCCTCATCTAAATCTGAAGAAATCTCCCTAGACCACGACATGAAGCAAATGTGTGAGAGATGGGAACAAAACGTCAGATGTTCCAGGGATATCTACACCTAAAGTTAATGATCACATGGCTGCCAAGATGATCAGAATTCCATGGTGGGTGGCCTAACTTGGACGGTGGAGTGGGTGGGTGAGGGGTTGGTGGCTGTAAATCCACAACCCCATTTCACACTTGGGGGGCTACGTCCAACAATCACCCCCTCCACCCAAGTGTGCCATACTAGGATGTTACAAACGGTTGAGACAGAACCTCCTTAAATGGTGGTTACTACCTTAAATTGTATCCTGCTGAATGAAGGTAGTGAACTACGATATGAAGAAAAATCTTGCAAGAAAGGAGATTATGCAAGTCGGAGACTGCACACAAGATGGACACATCGACTGATGACAGCAGCAGGATAATCAGTCACCCAGATTAGAGAAGAAGACCTCAGCAACAGGTTCTCTGATATGTGTCAAGGTCCGTGCGAGACCATTGATTTCCAGTGCAATGGGAGATGAGCTGCCCTATATAGATATGTTGATTAAGGGCATTGTACTTGATGAACTAAAGTTATGCATCACTTTAGTTGGTCTTCTAAGTTGAAGACATGAGCTGTAAAATTGTATAGATGATAAGGGATCATGCTGGAGATAGAGCTCGGCATGTTGAGAACCAATCTCCAAGTTGGAGATTGGTGTGATTGAAGGATTATGGAGCCTGGTTTTGAAAGCTGTAAAGGCAACCAGGAAGATTGTTCGCTCGGCTGTGGTACGAGCGAAGCTCAGTTTGCTCAAGGTGTACATGAGTGCGGACTCATGGACTTGAGCGAAAAGAAGAATCCTAGAGAGTTGAGATTGTGCGGTAAAGCACTTGTAAATCTCCTCTGAAGAAAATCCCTTGCAAGCTCCGTGAGTGTAGATGATGCTAATGCATTTGAAGATGCATTTGGAGAGGCATCAGGACATCCATCTGAAGACGTACCGGCAGATGCATTTGATAGCGGATCTCTCGTGGCTGACAAACATTCAAATGAAGGAGTGCAATCATTTGAAGGATGCAACCGTTTGTAACATCCTAGTATGGCACACTTGGGTGGAGGGGGTGATTGTTGGACGTAGCCCCCCAAGTGTGAAATGGGGTTGTGGATTTACAGCCACCAACCCCTCACCCACCCACTCCACCATCCAAGTTAGGCCACCCACCATGGAATTTGCATGTATTTGTTCCCCATGGTTCTCCTATAAAAGGAGATGAATTCTGAAGAGGAAAACCATCCTCACTAAGGTGGGAGATCGGGCAGAGGGCTTGGGGCAAAATTTGGGTTCTGGGGAAACCCAGAACGGAGTGCCATTTGAGAGATAGAGAGATTGTTGATGAGTGTTTGTAATTTTGTACAAACATATTGAAACATTGAATTTCCGCTTCAGTGGACGTATGCAAGTTGCCGAACCACTTAAATATTGTCTCTATCTATTGTGGGTGTGATTTCTGGGCGGCTTTTGGCACAACAAATTCTTCCCACAAGAGTTTTCTTGCTGGATCAAGGTTGGGACCATAGACGCCTGCAAAAGTCCATAGGAAGTTATCGGAGACACACTTAAATGAGCATGCTACCGAATATTGCCCTATACAATCATCCACTTTCTCGACCACCCGTTTGTCCCACATAACCACTACCCCTCCTGATGCCCCATTTGAAGCCAAGAATGACCAATCTACATGACTTCCACTCCAAAGGCTCCTGACCATTTTCCTATCGATCATCTTTAGCTTCGTCTCTTGTAAGCATACAATATCCGCCTTCCACTCTCGGAGTAGATTCCTAACCCGTAAACGCCTATTTGCCTCATTAAGTCCACGGACGTTTCACAACACAATTTTCGGCTTCATTGAGGAACGGACAGCCCCTTCCCTTTCACCCTTCCCCTACTAGTGCTACTCTCCGTGTTCATCGACCAGTTCAATCTTTTGAGCTCCCGTTGCTTCTTCGATTCGCCTTTAGTTTTTTTATTGTGACCCTTTTCGATTGCTGTAAACAGTGCCATAAATTGTTCCTCGTATCCCTCACAATCAATCCCCACCAGTTTTTGAATCTCTCTCACCTTATGGAAGACCCAATCTGACATGTGTGGTTGCGCTGGTAAACGAAAGTTTAAAGGCACCGGTTCATCCACCCTACTGATTTGAAAGCCCATAGGTTCATCTTCTGCTGATATGTCGTCCAAGCCTAACTGTCCACACACGTCAGGGAAGGTAAGCCCTTCAGTGTCCTCGTCCGTCCCCTGCCTTAAATCCTCATAACCCTCCCCCCTTCCTCCACAGCCACCAATGATGTTATAGAGGCCTCCACCGAACCCAAATATTTAGGGCCAGGCGGGATCCTCTGTCCTCCCTGCACCTGAATAAATTCCTCCCTATTTAAGCACGGACTCGATGCTAGGCTTTGTGACTTCGACTTCTCACTTAGGGCCGTCGGGAGCTCGTCGGCGGTCTCCAATATCACCGTCGGCGAGTTCTGTGTCATCGCCAACCCATTCTCCGCCGTCGGCTGCCTCGGAGTAAGGTTGGTAGCCTTCGTGGAGTCGTGGTTAGCCGGGTTGAGGAAACCCGGGTCCAAGAACCCCAGAAACGTATCTGGGACTTCAGAGAAAGGCCTATTGGGCTGAGGGTTTTGTTGGGCTGTTGGGCTATGGCATCCCAAACCCATCTTTAGGCCCTCTTCTTGCTGGATAGGGACCAGCCCTGAGCTGGGCCCAGCTAGATATGTTTCATTTAAACCAGCCCTCTGAAATGCCACCGTTTCTTCCCTCTCCATCTCTTCCTCCCATCTCCTTCCTTTGTCCTTAACCAGCCCGACATATTTTCTGACCTCCTCCATCTCCTTCTGCAGCTTCCTCATCTGACCCTGTAGCTCCAACAGACGTTTACTGGACACCCACGTCTCCTGTCCAACTAGCCTGCCAAACTCTGCATTTCGTGTATGGCGTGGGGCTCGACGTTCCATACTAGCGACGTGGTCTGCACCTCCGGCAGTTCCCCTCTGCTTGTACGTCAGTCCCGTTGTGAGTACCTCCTTGAAAATTCTATCCACCGTATTTGCAACCCATGCCACTCTATTATTCTGCCCTCCTCCGCTTGTCCCATACCCATTTCCTCTGGTCTGCACCAACTCTAGAGCCATCTTCCTCACTTTCCTCCATCCCCATCCATCTTCACCTTCTGGAAAACAGAGTAGGCGGGTTCTTCCTTCCTTCCCATATTCGGCTATCAATAGGTATCGTCCACGCCTATTCGAACATCGTTGAGCAACGAAACTACGATATCCTTCTCTGATAACCGAATAAACCTCCTTCTTTCCCCCCTTCAAGCAATCCTCCGACACTTTTACTATCCATAGAGTTGTGTTTCGTCCCACCAGAAGTTCGTACCTCTCCTTCCAGCCATGTTCTACAAAACGTAGATTATTTCCTTCCTTTGTGAGAGTAAGCAGCTTGGACTCAACAACCACTTCACGTGAAACTGCCATTACACCCTCAAACTTTTACTTCTTGACAATCTTAACAACAGCCATAATCTCGCCGTTGCAAAGACATGCCAAGAAATTCTGATGTGTGACTGCCAAAACTCTCACCGGCTCCAAATAATAAAACTGTCTAAGACCAAGACCAATTCCAAGACCAAAACTGTCAAAACCCGCGCTCAGAACCTCCGAGATAAGCTCCAAGACCAAGCATGCACCTGTCTACCCTCACAAGTTCAACCTCACATCAAATAGAGGAAGAGCAAGTCTGGCGAGAGAGAAAGAAGAGTCCGGCGAAGTCGCAGCACAGTTCCGATTGCCCAGAAAATGCCGATCAGTCATTCCTCACCATATTCGGTGGAGTTCCGGCGTGCTCTGTGATGGTTTCCGGCGAGTTCAGAGCGTGCTGGCGGGAGACCATTTTGAAGCAAGTCCCACAGCCATATGCGATCGTTCCCTGTGGTCAGATCTCGGAAAGAGAAAAAAAACCCAGTGGCCGGAGAATGGTCGACGTCGAAGGGCAGGGAAGGAGTCGCAGAGACCTGTCGCACCTTTCTGTGGGGTAAAGTATACTCGACGCCGCCGATAACCCCACCGAGATCACTGGTGCGAAAAGCTGAAAAAGACGATGCAAAAAAAAACCCAGGTCGCCGGAAGGAAAACCGGCACCGGATACCCTTCAGTGACGTCGCCGTTGTCTGCCGGTCCAAACTATGCCGGCCAAATCTCGCTGCAGTGGTCAGGTGACATCGTCAACTCATCGCTCAGTTACGGTGAACAGTAGGTATCGCGTCGTCGCGTGATAAGGCCACAACGTAAGTATTGAATGGGCCAGGAGGGACAATCTTTCAATAACAATGTATTCTCTGCTTTGATGATGAAAGCTTTCGAGTCACAAAATGGGTTCGATTTTTTATTTTATTTTATTTTTAATTTTTATTTTAATGCATGACGAATGATATTGTTTACATTGTTGTTGGTAATGCAGATTCTTATAAAATCAAGGAAGAAATGAGATTTTTAGGAAAAGAGATGGTTAGATGTTGTAAGGGTTTACCATTGGCCATCATTGTACTAGGAGGACTTTTGGCAGCAAAGCAAGCGTTAGAAGGGTGGAAACAAGTGCATAGAAATGTTCAATCATACCTCCATCAATAGAAATATCTTGGGATAAGCGCGATGTTAGCTTTAAGTTATGATGATTTGCCTGCCCACTTGAAACTGTGCTTCCTATATTTAGGCCATTTCCCAGAGGATTTTGAGATATGGAGTAAGGAGTTAATTCAAATGTGGATGGCCGAAGGTCTTATACTTCAAATGCAACTCACTGGAAGTAACAAGGAAACACTGGAGGATGTTGGAGAACGATATTTACAAGAGCCAGTTCAAAGGTGTATGGTACAAGTAGGACAAAAGAGTTCAGATGTAGGGATCAAAACTTGTCATCTCCATGATCTTATGAGAGACTTTTGTGTGGTANTATAAGACCTTCGGCCATCCACATTTGAATTAACTCCTTACTCCATATCTCAAAATCCTCTGGGAAATGGCCTAAATATAGGAAGCACAGTTTCAAGTGGGCAGGCAAATCATCATAACTTAAAGCTAACATCGCGCTTATCCCAAGATATTTCTATTGATGGAGGTATGATTGAACATTTCTATGCACTTGTTTCCACCCTTCTAACGCTTGCTTTGCTGCCAAAAGTCCTCCTAGTACAATGATGGCCAATGGTAAACCCTTACAACATCTAACCATCTCTTTTCCTAAAAATCTCATTTCTTCCTTGATTTTATAAGAATCTGCATTACCAACAACAATGTAAACAATATCATTCGTCATGCATTAAAATAAAAATTAAAAATAAAATAAAATAAAAAATCGAACCCATTTTGTGACTCGAAAGCTTTCATCATCAAAGCAGAGAATACATTGTTATTGAAAGATTGTCCCTCCTGGCCCATTCAATACTTACGTTGTGGCCTTATCACGCGACGACGCGATACCTACTGTTCACCGTAACTGAGCGATGAGTTGACGATGTCACCTGACCACTGCAGCGAGATTTGGCCGGCATAGTTTGGACCGGCAGACAACGGCGACGTCACTGAAGGGTATCCGGTGCCGGTTTTCCTTCCGGCGACCTGGGTTTTTTTTTGCATCGTCTTTTTCAGCTTTTCGCACCAGTGATCTCGGTGGGGTTATCGGCGGCGTCGAGTATACTTTACCCCACAGAAAGGTGCGACAGGTCTCTGCGACTCCTTCCCTGCCCTTCGACGTCGACCATTCTCCGGCCACTGGGTTTTTTTTCTCTTTCCGAGATCTGACCACAGGGAACGATCGCATATGGCTGTGGGACTTGCTTCAAAATGGTCTCCCGCCAGCACGCTCTGAACTCGCCGGAAACCATCACAGAGCACGCCGGAACTCCACCGAATATGGTGAGGAATGACTGATCGGCATTTTCTGGGCAATCGGAACTGTGCTGCGACTTCGCCGGACTCTTCTTTCTCTCTCGCCAGACTTGCTCTTCCTCTATTTGATGTGAGGTTGAACTTGTGAGGGTAGACAGGTGCATGCTTGGTCTTGCTTCAAATGCAACTCACTGGAAGTAACAAGGAAACACTGGAGGATGTTGGAGAACGATATTTACTATAGCTAGTTCAAAGGTGTATGGTACAAGTAGGACAAAAGAGTTCAGATGTAGGGATCAAAACTTGTCATCTCCATGATCTTATGAGAGACTTTTGTGTGGTAAAAGCTAATTTGGAAAACTTTCTCCATGTCATTAATATTGATCATGAGTCCAATGAAGAAATAGAAGCTCCCATTGGTGAAGTTCGAAGAGTTGCTATCAGTGGTGGATCAAGTCCCGTGAGACTTGGATTTATACTTCCATCGACATCCCAAAAATATTTTCACCTAAGGTCTCTTCTAACATTCTATGTGCCTTTGAAAGAGAAATCTATGCTAAAGAACTTCAAATATCTTAGAGTCTTGAATTTTTCAATGACTACCGATCGCGAAGGCGATGTGGAGATGGATTTCCCACTGCAGTCAAAAGTCTCATCCACTTGAGATTCTTATCTCTAAGGTATACTGGTGTAAGAAGTATCCCATCTCTAGGAAATTTGGAGTGCTTGCAAACACTAGATCTGTGGTCGACATATTGGAAAGTTAATGTGCCAAATGATGTGTTTAGAAATACGGAGCACTACTTGTGACATTTGTTTCTACCTCGGCATTCCAAAGTCATTGGGAAGTTGCAACTAGCTAATGCTAGTAAGATGCAAACACTTGTGAATATTCCTATTTTCATATGTGATGTTAAAGATCCGACGGCTGGATTTGACGAGTTTGGAAAGAACTTAATGCCTTCAAATTTCACATTCAATTGTCTTCATGTTCTTAAGATCTCAAGTCCATATAGTAGAAGGGATAAGAGAGTGGATATAACACCAATGGTAACAAGTTGTCCTCACATATATCAACTACGACTTTTGGGGAAAATAGAGAAATTTCCAGAACACGGCAAAATTTTTCCACATCTTGCCCAGTTAAAGTTATCTGAGACTCATCTTGAAGAAGACCCTATGCTGATTTCGGAGAAGTTTTCCAACATAAAGATTCTCCACCTTACGTTTAATGCCTACAGAGGGACGAAGATTATTTGTTCTGTAAGAGGATTTCCTCAACTTCAATCTCTCATCCTTAGTTATTTATTTAACTTAGAGGAGTGGGAGGTGGAGGAAGGATCCATGCCGAGCCTTTTGAAGATTGAATGTTGCCACAATCTCAGGATGGTTCCAGATGGACTTTAGTTTGTCAGTAACTTGCAAAAATTGGAAATTGTAGACATGTACTCGTCATTATTCCAAGAGAGGCTTCACGAAGGAGGATAGGATTTTTACAAAATACGACGTGTGCCTTCCCTCGAAGTTAGACCTCTAAGGTAATAATGCTAAAACAAAAGTTATCATAGTTAGAAACAGTGTACATATTATATAGTGAAGATTTCATTTCATGAACTTAAAATTTTCAAAAATCTGATCGGAATGCTCTTTATGCTTTGCATACATTTAGTTAATTACGTATCACTCCAAGAAAAATGGGTTTTTGTAGCCAATTTATTATAATGAAAAGACTATTTGCAATTAATTTTTGTTGCGAATAGTCTTTTCGTTACAATAAATTAGTCATAAAAGTCCGTTTTTCTTGTACTTTTTTCACAAGAGCATCTCTAATCTCATCTTTTGGTATCTTTTGCAGTACGAGCTCTATCTGTAATGAAAATATATTGATTTTATTATAAGTACTTGCAAAATTTGAAATCAGTTTTCATGGTACTAAAATTAGGTGTGTTTCATGAAAATTAAAAACTTTTGGGTTTATCATCATGACCGTAACATGAAGGTTTTAAAATCTATTTTGGGTCTGTGTTGATGATTTATCCCAATAAAAAATTCAATGTGTACCGATTAATTTGGGGCATATTTAAGGCATAAACAACTTTTAGTAAATTAAGGTTCCCTCGTTTGAGTTTTAAGTCCCTCGTTAAAGGAAAAATTGAAGAATCCTTATTGATATAATTTATACTTATCCATGATCAGTTTGTTACAAAATTTTAACGTTCCTCGTATATATGTTGTTAGAATTATTCTACTTAGCAATCTTATACCGTATTTCTGTTCAATAGAATAATATAGGGTACGTTGTTGAGTAAAATTTTTCATGATGTTAATATCTTCATCTATATATTGGATTTATGATTAATTGTGATTAAAATCAATTGTGCTACATATTGAATGTCTTGTACCTAAGTACCCCTTTTATTTTCATCCTTTCAGCTTTGCCGCCTTTCAGCTGATGAAATAAAAAATGCTTGATTGTGTTTGGAGGTGCTCTCTGTAAATAAGTTTGTTGGACTGATCACTTGTAGCACTTTGGTATGATACCATGTGAGTGTTTGAAAATTACATTTATTCTGAACTCTGATATTGTAAATTGTGATATTATTTTATGTTTGACAATATTGATAAAATTTAAATTATACTATAATGATCTACTACTAAAAAAAGTAATATTAGATACAGTTTTAGTTAAAGTGTATTTGAAAGAAAGGTGTCCACTATTAGAAAAATAATATTTTCAAATCAATTTTATATTTATTCACTTTTTTTTGAAAGTAATATATGATACTTATACATCCTAAAACTGTAAATCCTAATTTCTATTACTGGAAATGAACTTATTTCAAATTCTTTGTGTTGGAATAATAAGGTTTTATTATTCGTAAATCTGGAAATATGATCGCCTTTTAGTCGAAGTTTTAATTTATATAAAGTGTTACACATTTTTTTAACTAGAAAAATAAAGATAATTTTCTTTCAAAGATAGGGCATTTGGCCGTGGTTGGTTAGTTGGACTTTCAGTGGCTACGAGCAACTAGTGTTTTGTTAAAGAATTGTTAGAAGTTTTGAAAAGTTGTATTGGCTTTTGGGTTACGATGGTATTAGATACTAATTATATAAAAAATTTCAATATTTAAAATTGAAAAATGTTTTATGTTAAAGTGATGTTTAAAAAAAAATATCTGAAAATACCTCGTTATTCAAACATTTCTTAATAATTGTTTTAGGATAAATAAGAAATAATAGAGAAATGATACTTGCAGTCATAGAGTACATAAGCGTCATGTACTCATTTTGAAAAAATTAAGAAAATATAGAATCTACATTAAAAATTAATTTTTTAAATAGTAAATCCTATTCCTTTTCATAAGTAGTTCTTAACACTTGCACAACTCTTAAATAATAGAGAAATGATACTTGTAGTCATAAAGTGCACAAACGCCATGTAGTCATTTTGAAAATATTAAGAAAATATGTAATCTATATTAAAAATTAATTTTTTAAATAGTAGATCCTATTCTTTTTCAAAAATAGTTCCTAACATATGCACAACTCATAACTATATTTAACATTACTTGAAATAATATAATATTTTATGGATCTTAAGATTTAATTTTATGTAAGATGGATGAAACTCTTCTTGGACCATACTTGTTTCATTCAAGTCTATTGTGCCTTGATTGGGTTCTATGAGCCTTTTGGGCTTATGATAATATATCTCTACAGTAAATAATGCAGACCTTATAACAATTATTGTTCTTCTTTTTCCTCCCTATTTTGAGTATATTTTACATCACAATCACACTTCACTCATTCCATATTTGTGCCCTCTTTTTTCTATTTATAGTTCCATTTTCTCTAGAAAAATTTTATTCATTGTTTCAATTATTAATAGCTTGACTGGTGGAAAATTGGAATATGAACGTCTAATTGTCTTAAAATATCACAAACCAACAGTTACCCAAATTTCTTCTTTTTTGAAGAGAGAGAAATAAAAAGATAAAGAAAGATAAATGATGAAGGAATAAAGAATTAAAAAGATAGAGCAATAATACTGAAAAAAGACTAAAGAGAAAGAAATTATATAAAAAAATAAAAAATTATGCAATGTATTATGTCAAGTCAACTCACATGTGATTGGCACGGCATTACTATGTACATTGCCTTTATATAAAGAAAAAAGCTTTAAGTAGTTGGCTGGTGCAAGCGCAGGACAAACGGCATTGATATGGAAAAATAAAAAGGCATCGTTTCAGTGTTTGCCCCCATCTCACCATACGAGATGACTCTCCCTCCTTCCTCTTTGTGTTTCTCTCCCTCGAAGAATTGATTCTGTATTTCTCTCCCTCAACCCCTATTTCCCCAGATCAGATGACGAATAGTAAAAGAACGACAGTTGAAACATAAACCCCTACCAAAAAAGTTGTGCGCTTCTTATTGGGTCATAGTAGTGACAGTAGAGAAGAGAGATCAAGGGCTGCTACTTGTTTATTGATCTTGAAGCTCTAGCCCAAGATGTTGTGTGTGCTAGCGAGCAAACCTATCGAAGCAAAGAATCCAAACTAACATAAATTCTTGAAGGATCTACGAGAGATCTACTTTAAGTGACAAGAGTGGCTTATTGGGTTTTGAAGAAAATGGCAAAACCAAAACGTTGAGGACATTTTTAGCCGAATTGTAGTCGATCCAAGCTAGAATAGCACTCCCGCTCTTGAGGTTAAGGTCTTGTTTGGTTGAATCACACAACTTGAAAACTCCGCTCTTGAGGTTAAGGTCTTGTTTGGTTGAATCACACAACTTGAAAACAGAGGTTCAAGCATCCAATACTCTAATCATATATCTTCTCCATTTGTAAAAATAGAGCTTCAAATATAAACTAAAGTAGATCTCTTGCAAATCCTTAAAGAGATCTTCTAAAAAACAAATCAACTAAAAATTTTCGCGTCGTCGTCTTCAACAAAATGTGAACCACATGAAGAAAAACGACGACCACAAGAAAATAACCTGCTTTTCGTTTGTTTTTTTTTTTAATATAACGGCTGATGTGGCATAGCTGACTGGCCACTGTTTGCAAGGGCTGATTGCCCCTAGAAGAATTGTTATATAAAATTGGATGGACTACTAGATTTTTGAAGACTGGTTTTCTATTTTACATGTATAACTTGCTTGGGTTTTCGTCTCTTTTAGTTTTGCATATGTCGGAGTCAGATTCTCCTAACATCTAACCTATCTAAATCATTTACTGTTAATTTATTTCTATACTAATATTTAACTTATTTTTATATAGGCATATATTATATTGTCTAATTACATATGTTATCATACTATAGTATTACATATTAGTTTTAGTGTCTAATTATATGTTATGATACTTTAATAAATTAGTATTATGTGTTATTAACTTATTATACTAGATTTATTAGTTATTTTTATACTAGTGTCTAATTTATTTTTATACAAGACTTATACTATAGTGTCTAACTACATGTTATTATACATTATTATTACATATTATTATATTAATGTCTAACTTAATTATATAATAGACTATCTAGTGTATGATTACATATTATTATACTTTGGTAGATTAGTATATATGTTACTAACTTATTATACTAATTTAAAAAAATTAGTATTTAACTTATTTTTATTCTTTTTTTAATTTTTTAATTTTTATTTATCAAATAGACGAAATCACATGTCTAAGAGTGACCCCTTACATTTTATTAAGACCCTCAATTATTTTTATTCTCGATTATGTATAATGGTAATAATATGATGTTTTATGTAAGATGGATGAAACTCTTCTTGGATCGGGCTTGTTTGACTTAAGTCCATTGTGCTTCATTTGCGTTCGCTTTAATTCATTCCTACACGAATTTCACGAAATTGTGGAGGCCTTACTAACAATTTTTCAATCTTATCCCTCCGTCTACTCATCTTATTTTTCTCTTTTTGTTTTCTATTTATAATCTCATTTTCCCTAGCAAGTTTTATTTATTGTTTGAATTATTAATAGCTTGAATGGTGGAAATATGAATGTCTAAAATAATTTTGAATAGTTTAAGGTTTCGTTTTGAAAACAAATATTCTCAAATTATTTTATTATTATTACTTATTTTTCATAAAATATTTAAGTGTTCAAAATATCTAACTATTTTTTTTTTAATAATGGCCTTTAAAGATTACAATCCAACCGTTTACCCAAATTTGTTTATACTTTGATGAAGATAAATGAAAAGATGAAGCAAGAAAAATGATGAAGGAAGAAAGAGGTAAAAAGAGAAAAAAATTAGAAAATAAAAATTATGAAATGTATAGCGTTAACTCACAAGTGGAAGGCAATCAACATTTCCTCTGTAATTTTCTACGTGTGAGCTGGGTTGGGTTTAGTTAATCCACGGTTTATTACCAATTCATATCCGTCTCGATCTAATATTATTCGTCTCTTGTATTCATAATGTGTCGATACTTTTCTTCAATGACCACTTTACTGATTATTACATCTACTCTTTATTACCACTTTATGAGCGTCTCTTATACTTCCCGTAAGCTATTGCTTTGTCCATTTTTCTTTTCTTTTATTATTTTTATAATTTTTTTTAAGAAGAGGATGTAGCTCAATTTTATTGAATGTCATCACTTGTAGAGAAGGAAAATCATAATTACAACCCGACACTCGAGAGATACAGATAAAAAGATCAAAACCCAGATGTCAAAAAAAAAAAAAAATCCTTAATAACCGTTTCATTCAAATACAATACGAAGAGAAAAGACAAAATCCTAATACAAAATCAACCGAAGACAAGACAACCTGTAAGAATAATAAGTAAACAAAGATAGAAAATTTAAACAAACCAACAGAAAAACTTACAAAGCACAAAACCTTACAAAACTCTCAAATAGGGAAGATCCAATCCGTGCGAAGGAGACCTTTTAAAAGACTAGGCAATGTTGGGAGATTAAAATAATGACTGAAATGTCCAAATTGGATGCCTCATTTTCTATTTTCTTCTCGTTAAGCGTAACGCTTTACTTTTGACTTGGAGTCTTGCCAGGTGCTTTCGGTGTCCAATTTGGATGCCTCTTTTTCTTTTATTTTTTTATTTTTTTATTTTTGTTGTTATCACTTTACTTTTGACTCTTAGTAGGTGTTTTGATCGGTTTTTAAAGATTCCTGAAGGGAAAAAGTAAAAGGTAATCAATTTAGAGGTATAATTGGTTCGATTATATTTAGGAAGCGGTTGTAGATAAAAAATTTTAGTCCATAATTTTTTCAGATTTAACGAGATCGTTTACTATCGGTCCAATTTGAATAATATGAGTTAAGAATATTTTTTTCTCTTTTCTTTTTTTGAAAAAAAAAATCAATACAAAAAATTAATTAAATTAATAAAATAAAAATTAAGTTAGCTGAATTATGTAACTAATTTATTAAAAAAATAATTATATCTATGATGTTAATAATTACGAATTTAATACTTTAGTGTTCATAATGGTCTATATTAAAATTTTAATATTTTATATTAGGTTAATGAATATTAAATAATTTAATATTCATTAACCTAATGTTCAAGACCTTTGGTCTATCTATCCTGTTTTTCTTGATCATATCTGGAGACACTCTGTCTCTCCTTTTTCTAAGTCTTACTACGGTCCAGTTCACGGCCGCCACCGCAGCCGAATACACTAGCGTCCAGAAGGGCTCCTAGATTGCCGTGTTTAGCCTAGGGACAGGCATTTTAGGCATGAGGAGTGAGGTTGGGTTAGTGTTGTGGCCCTCCGGTATGTGCGGAGGTTGCTGCTGGGAGTAGTTTTGACCTAGGTCTAGGAAGGACCCCGAGTCTTGCTTCATTTGTGACCAAGATGAACAAGATGTTTAGATCTAGTTCATCAGTTAGTTCCAGGTCGGCTTTGCCTCCTGATATAATTAACGAAGAAGATTGTGAAATCTCAGAAAATGAGACTGGGATTGATGATATAGATCAATGGCATATGCCAAAGATCAAGGTTAATTCCTTGTATCACCAGTCTTGGTTTAATTTCAAATCTAAAAACCTGTCCCAAGTGAAAACTGTGGAACAGACTTTTCCAATATCCGATACGCAAGAACAATGCGTATTATTTAAAAAAGAATTAATAAAATCTTTTAAAGAAAAAGGTTTTAAATTCATGAATATTGCATCTGTTCAGGTAGCAGTGAAACCTTTGATTAGAAAAGGTATCAATGCTTCTGTTCTTTTATGTCTGCGTGATGGTAGATTTATGAACTTTGAAGACAGTGCCTTAGGAGTAGTTCAGACTTCTCTTATGGATGGTCCAGTTCATTTTGATTGCTATCCTGACTTGATGGTTGATTTGTATGACGCAAATGTTCTTTCTGTTTTAACTCTAAATGTTCTAACTTCCGGTTTTAACATGAAACCTGGCAGTAGACCCATATCCTTAGTTTACCGTATATATTACAGAGTCTTGAGTTCTAGCCTTGAGACAAGGGCTAAGATTAAGTCTCCAAAAAATGAGACTTTATTGATGTGTAGTTCTACCGAGAACGCTAATATCAGAACTCCCAAGAGACTCTATTGGAAGGATATCCAACTTCCAACAGAATGGACCCTTAAGGAAGAGCTGCCACCAATGGCAATTCAACCTAAGGAAGATCTTAGTTATATTAAGCAGTACTTGGATGGTACTGTAAAGATATCTTTTGATACATCTAGTTCTAATGAAAGAATAAATTTTTTTGCTGGATCTAGATCCTCTATCAGTTCGGACCCAAGTATTCGAGATGCGAATATCAATAAATATCTAGAAGAACAACGTTCTTCTCGTCCGGTTATTATCCAGGAGTTTCAACCTACTGTTACTCCAAATAACCAAGATCTAAGGGATCTAAAGTTGAAAGGGATTTCAACCCAGTCCCAGGTTACATCTGCCATGTATTCTGCAAAAGATAAATCCATACAGGAAGAAGCACAGGAGGAAGAGGACGATTCTTTGTCCCCTACCGCTTCTGATATGGTCGCTCCAGTTCATCATCAATTATGTATGATGAGCAGAACGAATTATCTTGATCATGAAATTCTAACGCATGATTCGATTGACTTAGCTTCTTTGCTTGCTGAGTTTAAATCTTCTGAAAATCGTGATAAGAGAAAATCTTATTACGAGATTTATTCAAATCCTGAGAAACAAAAGATTCGAAGAAAATGGATGGATAAGATGGTTTCCATTAATAAACACATCTTATTCTTTGATTTTCTTGAGAATCATTATGCTTCTAAGAAGGATGATTCTAAAAAGAATTTAAATGTTTTGAAAACAAATTTTATTAAAGAAGAAGGCAGGACTGTTGTAAAAACCAGCCACCCTCCTTTGGAAACTATCATGATTTCTCACCAAGGAGTAGAATTAAAAGCCACTCCTTTTAAGATCTCAAAACCAGGTGAAAATGTTTTGCTCGAAACAAAAAAGATTATTGAACAAAACAATTTTGTTAACCAATCTCTCCATACAATAGGTCTACAACTAGATCGTATCGAAAATATGGTTGAAACACCTATTTTCCAAAAACCTGCCAAAACTATTGAAAAACCTTTGGTTATCTTACCTGAGAGAAGACCTAAAATTGCTTTTAAACCGGTCGATAATACTCTCGATAAGATTGATCGAATGCTTACTGAAATTAAGCAAGAAAAACTCTCTGTCAGTGTTTTAAAAACAGACAGTAAAGGGGTTAATTTTGATGATTCTTTTTCTGTGAAAACTTTGGATGATGATGGTTTGTCCGAGGACACTTTGTCTGATAATTCCCTAGTACAGAAAATAGACTTAATTCAAAATGGTTTTCAGGATCTTTCTCTGGAAAGACCCACTGTTGCCAGACTTTATTCGAAAGGACCTACTCCCATTGGTCTTACGAAAAACTGGTATTCTAGACCCACACCCCCTGACTTGCAGTTTGAGGAAAGAGGTTTCCAATCTCAATTCTCAGTATCTGCTGACCAAATGTATGAATGAAATATTGATGGATTATCTGAGCAGGAAATCCTCAATAGTGTCCAGCGTATGTCTATGGTTGCTAATGCCTATATCAACAACAATCTTAGTTAGCCTAACATTGTTGATATCTTGACCACTGGATTTTCAGGCATGCTTCGTTCTTGGTGGGGTAAACATCTTACCGACGCGGCAAGAGGTGAAATCCGTTCTGCAGTCCAAAAGACTGAAGAAGGTTTACCTGTGTTTGACGAAACCATAGGGCAAGGGACGCCCGATGGAGTCAACACCCTGATTTACACCCTTATTAAACATTTTGTTGGAACACCTTCCAACATAACCAATCGGATCTCTGATTATTTGAACAATATAAGATGCAATAAGATGTCTGATTACCGCTGGTATAAAGATGTCTTTATGTCCAGAGTTATGCTTCGGGATGACTCTAATATGCCTTACTGGAAAGAAAAATTCGTGGATGGATTGAGATAGAAAATGATAGATAATCTGACCCGACATAAGATCAAGAAAGGTAAAGACAATAGGAGGCATGGCCTTCCATAGAAGTAAACATGAACATAGTATGTGGAGGCTCGGCCTACCAATGCATGAGATGTTCAATTGTAAAAACAAATAATGAAGCAAAACTTTCAATTATATATTTACTGAAAGTAAGCGTCAAATAGATACAAGTTTTAAAAGGATAGACTTATAAGCTTAAGAATTCAAAAGAAAACAAGTTTGTAAGGGAGATAGAGGATAATCAGGGAGTTGGGATTCTCTCTGGGATAGTAGTCAATTTGCTGTCTTAGGTTGAGAGCTAAATTGGCCGTGCTTTACAAATGAAATGAGGAGTCCTTTTATAGAATAAGGAAGCTCCTGTACATAGAGAATCGTCCCGTAAATCAAGGGGTGAATAGTGAATAGTGACTTTTGTCACCATTTGCTCATGCTGGCAGACAATCGTCGAAAGTAGTTTGTCTTCTTCCGCCGAAAGTGAAATATTCCTTTTGCACCGAAAGCATCTCTGTCTTCAATAGTGCAAAGTGGTCAAAATGCAATTATTCTATCACCTTTCTGCCCCTAAAGTAGAAGCCGGTGGAGTGACAGGTGGATAGTGCGCTGGAGTCTCTGTAAAGAGTGTCGGCAGCGCTGGACAGTTTGGTCATTACTCAATCATCTCCCAAGTGTGGGGAATAGTCTTCTGAGTCATGGCCAAAAACATTGTTGTAGGGATCCGAGTCTGATGACGCTTGTGATCCTTCAGCTGATTCTTCACTGTTGCGGGCCTTCTCTTCTTCATTGAGCTTGGTCTGCAATAGTTGGAGTATTTCTGTGCTCGAAAGGTCTGTAGTTGACTTGTCTTTCGAGGATACTGATTCTGCGGAATTCTTCTTCTTTGCTGAAGATGACTTCTTCTGCTTGGATGAAGAACTCGGACATTCTGAAGCCTGTTCGCCACCTGTCAAAGTAGGGTAGGGTACTATGGCTTGGATGGGTGAAGGAGAAGGGAATTCCTCCTTACATTTCAGATTTGGCACAATGGGTGGAAAATCTACGGATACTCTGGAGATAATTTCGTCAGAATGATCGAATTTATCCCACCATTTAACGAAATATTGTCTGACCAATAAATCGCTATGCTTTTCATACGTCCATCCACAAATCCATGGTGGTTTGTATTTGGCGCAGAAGTGGATAAGAGAAGGTAATCTGGCATCTCGCCCTTTTACCTTGTTAGATATGGAAAAGTGTTTGATGACCTGCTGAAGATCATCGGGAAAAATTTCAATGCTGGAACCGAAATAGCCCCACCACCGTTGAAACCACAGAGGAAAAACATTTTTGCTTCTTCTATTGAAAGAGAAGAACCAAGAGTGTGAAAAATCTGGGGTTTGATAAAGAGGAAATTTAAACCAGGCTTGAATATAATCATAGTAATTATAAACAACACCTGTTTCCTGGACAAGGGTTTTGGAGGTAGAAGGGTGGGTGACCCATTCTTCTTCCGTCATGACATGGTTAATCTGACAGTTATGAAAAATGATTTTTGACTTGTCAAACTTATCAAAAATCGGTTTGATAGAAACGGAGTTGGTTTTCACCATGATTCCGAGATAAAATTTGAGATCTTTTGCTGGATTGTCAGGGATCCAGTGAAAGTCTCGTGGAAAATATTCAATGGCAAGTAGGTACGGATCCGTTTTAATCGATTTCTCGATGTAAAACAGGTTGTCAAACCATACCTTCTTGTGATAGGGTGCCTTGTTGGCACGGATAAAGTTGCCGACCGGTCGCTGTCCTGTTACTGGCAGTGGATTGGCAAAGGGGTCACAGGGTGTGGCTAAGGTTGAGGCAAAAGAGGCATGGGTTACCAATCTGGGAACTCGCCCTAGACTGGTAAATCTATTGGCTATCTCCAGTGGGGAGGAAGCCATGGTCAAAGAAGCTGTTGGTACCGGAGGTACAAACAACTTAGATACTGAAGAGGTAGAGGAGGAACTGGGAAGTCCTCCTGGTTTCTTCTTCTTACTCATGGTTTATTCTGCAAGAATTCACTGGTAAGAAAATCAGGGATGGAGTTATCCGATCCTTTAATATATTCAATGTCAAAATCAAAAACACTTAAAACAGCTTGCCATCGTGCAAAAATCTGTTTTGATGCAATGTTTTTAACATCTTTTTCTAAAATTTCCTTTGCTGACTTACAATCAATCCGCAAAAGGAATTTTTGGTTAAGCAAATCAGACTGAAATTTGGAAATACATAAAACAACAGATAGTAGTTCTTTTTTAACAGTGCTGTAATTATGTTGTGCAAGATTCCAAGTTCCGGAGTGGAAACGAACGATTTGTTCGGAGGAACCTGGTGAAACAACTTGTTTCAAGATGCCGCCATAGCCTGTGTCACTGGCGTCAGTTTGGACAATCTTGAAGCTATTTAAAACAGGAATACCAAGACATGAAAGAGTTTTGACATGTGTCTTGATTTTCTGGATAAGCTTGGTGTGAACGTTAGTCCACGGAGCAGGATTAGTTTTCAGCCTCGCGAATAGAGGGCGACACTGTTTTCTCATATCCTGATAAAAGTCAGAGATGTAATTCAAAGAACCAAGAAATCTTTGGAGTTGGTTCTTGTCTAGAATAACATCTGGGAATTTATCAGCAAACTCAATAGCTCGCTGGATAGGCTTGATTTTACCTTCGAAAATGTCGAAGCCAAGGAATCTGATCTTGGTCTGGAATAGTTTCATTTTCGAGGCTGATAAGACAAGTCCATTTCTTTTGATGATCGTAAGAAACGTTTCAAGATGTTTCCAGTGTTCATCAATAGATTTGGAGAATACAAGAACATCATCGATGTAAACGATGGTAAATAGAGTGAACGGTGAAAAGATATCGTTCATGATATTTTGGAATTCACTAGGAGCATTTTTTAGCCCAAATGGCATGACATTCCACTCATAGTGACCCAAAGGGGTGGTGAAACCAGTCTTGTATCGGTCTGACTTCCTAATTTGGATCTACCAAAATCCAGACTTAAGGTCAAACTTAGAAAACACGACTGCACCTTCTAATCTTTGAATTAAATCTTGTTTATTGGGCATAGGGTACCTAATCCACTCTAAGACTTCATTCAAAGGTTTATAATTTATGACCAGACGGGGTGTCCCTCGCTCAATCTCAGCTTTTTTCTGGACATAAAATGCTGCACACGACCAAGGTGACTTGCTAGGCCAAATGATATTTTTAGCAAGAAGATCCTCAATCTCAGTTTTACAAAACTCAAGGGTTTCCCGATTCATTTGAATGGGTCTCGCCTTGGTGGGTATTTTGGATTCTGAAAATCCTTTTATATAAGGCAAAGAAACTTCATGTTTCTTCCTATGTCAGAAAGCAGTAGGAAGGTTTGAACAAACAGAAGAAACCAAAACCTTTTGAAAACCTACGATCTTTGCTTGGAGCAAAGGATCCTTTAGATTTCCTGATATGCGTTTAAAACGAATTTCTTGTTTTAGAAAACCAAGATGTTTTCTTTTTTGAGAAATCAACGTTAAAGATTTTCTATGACAATCACGTTCAAACTTAGATGCAAATTTAAATTTAACTTTCTGTCCAAAGGGGTCAGTGGTGATCCCATCATGTTCAGAAAGAAAAGGATAAATCAAGTTTAAGAAAGGCATCCCCAAAATTACATCATGGGAAATGTCTTTAACTAAAACAGATGGAATTTTAAAGCAGACATTGTCCTGGCAGACATGAGCGTTATTTAACTCATAACGAATCTTCATCTTAGATCCGTTTGCCGAGAATAAATTCTCTTCGGACTTTTCAAAGTACTGAGTAGGAACTAATCCTTCACGGATACAGTTCAAGTCAGCACCTGAATCAATTAAGGCAATAGCAGAGAATTTGTAACTACGAGCAACAATAATCTCTACCAAACAAAACCATTTCTGTGGAACAGAATGGCGAAGCACACAAACATCCTTATTAGAATCAGATGGTTCAGAATGGTCTGAATCGTTTGATTCATTGCCAGAAGGATTTTGATCATATTCATTTTGTATTTTTATTTTGAGTAAATCTTGTTTAAAAGATTCATTCTCAGATTTAAGGGTTTTAACCTCTTCTCTAAGTTCTAAAATCTCTTTTTTGACAAGAGAAACTTCATTTTGTAAATCTTTTATGGAAATTTCTTTGGGTTTTTGTTTCTGAAAGCGTCCCAAAGTTTTTTCAAAAGAAACAGTCCCTGAAGACGTAGACTCTTTGCGAGTCATGTTCTTCTTAAGCTGTATGAGATATTTCTCTTTCAGCTCAGGGTCCTGTAATTGAGCAATAAGAGATAAGAGCATGTTTTCATGTTCTTCCTCTTTTGTTAAAATCTTTTTCCCATTGGGGTCCTGATCGAGAACATGGATTATTTTCTTCTCAGGTTTACAACAGGAATCATTACAACCAAGCTTAATATTAGGTGAGTTGGAATGATCAGAGTCTGAATGATAACTTGAATCATCAGAACTTAGTTCATCCTGGTCCGAAGACATAGGAGATCTATTTTCGAGGAGTCGAAACAGATCTTCCTGGTCAGCGGCGTTAATATGCAACTCATTAAGCTTTTTCTTGATCTTGGGCTTCTTGGGGCACTTGTCTGCAAAGTGTCATTTCTTGCCGCAAGTAAAACATGTTCCCTTGGAGGGAGTTTTAGAAAACCATTTTTGAAAGGGTTTCTTTTTTGAAACCGATTTTGAAACTGGTTTTTGATAAAATTCATCGCGGGGTATTCTCCTGTGGCTCCCACGAGGTTTGGAAAACTTTTTAATAGTTTTCTTTTGTTGCCGAGATGGAGCAATAGGAGGAAGGCCAAATTGTTCACAAAAGTTTCCCATTTCATATTTGGCTTTCTTTCTATCATTCATCTGTTGGGCAATCATCCTTTGATCATTACACATACTAATACCAAGCTTCTGAATAAGACTAATGATATCACCATAAGTATAATCATTATAATTCAGTAGACCCGAGGCCTTATGTTCAAGACCTGTTAAGACCAAATATTTCTATGGTTATCATGAACAAGTACTATTATTCATAGCTTTTAACCGATCTTAATTCTCTTAAGTCTGTTTTAACCGATCTTTGCCTCTTCCATTAATAGAAAATTTTTGTGAACAAAACTCATGAAGGACTACTTCAAAACGTCGTAGAACGTGCATAATGTACTAGGAATAATAACATCACATGGATGTATGAAGACCAATAATGAAAGAGGAATTGGAGTGAGTTTCATTGAACCTTCCCTCTGTCATAGTACAGTCTTTTTGTTATTATTATTATTGAACAACTATATAGTCAATTTTAAAGTCCTTAGAAAAAAGTAATACCTAGTGCAGGTACATAATAAAAAAGAAAATGCTATTTTTATTGAGATAATTTATCGAGATAATCTATAGGTTGAAGTGGTTATGGATGATGCTATTGGAACCGATGTCTCAATTGATAATCATGACCGATAAGTGCAATTTTAATTTTTTTTATCTTCTTTTAAATATTTTTTTAACATCTTTAAATACTTTTTTACAAAAAAAATATATAAATCATTAATAATATTCACTTCCTTAATCACTAATCACTAAGAAAAAACTCAAAAAAAAAAAAAAGTATCGATCAAAATCATGGGTATTTCATTGGTTCAACAACATTACTCTTTAATGAAAAAACAAAAAAAGGAAATTGAAACATCCTCACCTCAAGAAATTACGCACCGTGAAAACCCTCTCTTCATTTGTTGACATAAATTATTCCCAGCAGAGACAAAGACACATGCAATTCCAACGGCAGCAAGATGAAGAGAGACTTTCGATATAAAATAATAAAGTCTTGAGTAGATGGATTAGGTGGGATGGACCAAGACCTCGATATAAAATATTGTACGTATCCAATGGTCGCCTAAGAGATTTTCTTATTTTTGAAACCGTGTGGACCCTCCTTGCTGGAAGATCTGTTTGCACGCAGTTTTGGTTGAATCCTCTCTGGTCGTGATACCGAGCGTTGCACATCAATAACATGATACTTTCTTGCAAAATTTGAGCCGAGAGTTACATCCAAATCTCTTAATATATATATATTTTTTTTCCTTCTCTTTTGTCAAATCATGACCATAAATAATAGGCCCTACATATAGATCATACACATAAAAGTTGATCAACTCACCCAGTTCATAATACAACATTAATATCACAACAAATCTTACAAAACTCCACAAACAAAAGCAAGAATGTTTTTTTTTTCTTTTTTCTTTTTCACAAAACAAAGATGCACAATATGTATACAACAACAATTCCATGAGATTTTGGAAAAAATTTGCAACAATCACCCTTAAGGAATTCTTCAGATTAAAATGGTCATCATGTCCAACATCTAGTTCTCCATCATTAGCTTCTCAGCTTCTCCATAGCAATGCATCTCTGTAACTCGCTTACCATAAAATGGCAGGATGGTATTGTTCTTGGTGGTTCATCTAGCTTGAGAGGGAATGACATAAGTGGAAGAACAGAGAGATTTTGACAATTGCATATTTCAACCATGTCTCCATTAGTGTCGTGGAAGAAGAGCTGATCAACTGTAATCCCACCTTCCTTCACCACTGCCGTAACATACTCTATCATCTGCTCTAGTTTCCGAATAACCCTGTTCATGTCTGAGCATTGGAATGAAATTTGGTTGTCTTTTGGGCCAATATCTTCTTCTAAACTGCAATGGTCACAACCCATAAGAGGTTGCTTTCAATTGTCACCGAACTCCTTTAAGCAAGCCTTCCTTCATTAGGATCTGTTGGCAATACACCCAAAACAAAATCTCCTACTACCCATGTAAGTAGTACTTGAACTGCTGGCCTCAACCAAACTTACATTAACACCTGCATGTCTTAGTACCTCCAATGGGTCTTAGGAACAATCAAATAAAATCTCAAAAATATATATATATGCAAATCTAAGTACATGAATCCAGTAAATCATCCACTTTTTATATCATTCTACCACAAATGTCAAAGTAATTCATGGTCCTTGCATCCACTACAAATTGCCATTCAATTACAAAAAGGAATGACTCGAGCTATACACACTGTACATTGGACAAAGAGAGCAACTGCATGTAGGGTGATTTTTTTGCCCAATACTACTCCAAAAAATTATCGTCTTCAATAGAACATACTCATCTCCACCAACATTTGCCACATTGAGTAGTAATGCTTCCCTTGTTGCTTAACTCCATTCGGAGGCTCAGCCAGAGTCGCCATTGTCCTATAAATTTGCCACCCCAATAACTACAATTTACTCAGCAGCAATCAAACCAACAAAAATTATGACTAGTTCTTGGAACAACAATACTATTAACGACAATAATCACGGATAGTCCTAGTTATAGCAATCTATACATAGATAATTGTAAAAGAGTTTAGAATTCGATCCTTACTTGACGTTTAAACTTCTGCAGGAGTTTCGAATTTCTGATCTTTTGCAGTTTCCTCGTTTGCGGTCTCACTTTCTCTTCGACTTTTTTTCCCTTATTTTATACTAAAAATTATAACTTTTAACTTTTTACCATCAAGAAAACATTCTCAGACTACAAATTTGGAGAGCATTCGAGCAGGAACCATTCTTGAGCTTTCACATCATTCTTGAAGCCAGTTTTCCAACAACGAAGTTTGGGATTTCACGCAATCCATGAATTACTGGATCCAAACCAAATTCACCCACCCTCCAAAAATCACTTTCTTTTTCATTAAAAAAAAATCTAGGAAAGAAAAAGATTGACCTTTTAGGAACTGGAGATGAACTCAGATGCAAATAGATCAGATGGGTCTGAGAATTAGGAGTGGTGGAATCGGGTGAGAGAGAGGCGAGGAAGAGATGAAAGAGAAGACAAGATGAATTTGTAAGAAAGGTTTAGGGAAAGGAAATAGTAGAGGGTACTGTACTGGTATGAAGAGCCATCGAAGGAGAGGATAGTGCAATGTAGATAAAAGACAGCTACGGATCTTCCTTTGCTCTTTTTCAGACTTGAGAGAGGAGCAGAGAGGGAGGGAATTAGGGGGGAAATGGATTTTGAGCTTCATGTCTGAAAACAAAACGATGAGTGTGGACTAGAGTTAAAATGGTGTGTATGATATTTTTGCCACATCAGTAGCCATTTGTGCGCCGTTTGCAGCAGGTGTGTGGTAGGACCCCATGAAGAGAAGGGCCAACCTAGCCCACCCATGGGCTCATGCATGCCATGGGTCAACTTGGCCCATGCCAATTATATTATTTCTTATTGTTTATTTTAATTTAATTATTTATTTTCCAATGAACCTATTGGGGGTTTCCAAGTTGTAATCATTATAAATAGGACTCTTAGTCTTTGCATTTACGTCTTTTGGGAAATTCCCTAGAGGAGGATTATTTTGTTTAGAAGATCAACAATCGATGCCAGGCACTTGGGCTTTTTGGGTGCAATTCGTGAATCCAAGTTGTTGTGATCCTTGTCTTTATCAAGTTATCAATTCATGAGATTTATTTCAACTATTGTGCAATCTGTGAATCATTAGTAGATTTGTTACCGTTCGTTCATTCAAGTTCTTTAGTATTTTACTTTGTTCTCGAGTGTTCATCATTTTGTTCTTGGTATTCAATATTTCATTGCTCATTTGATCCTTCCATATCCTCATTCTTGACCACTGAAACGATTGTCACTTTCCATAAATTCTTCCCATCATTCCATACACATCTCTTGCCTTAGTTGGCAACTTTAGCCACCCTTCATCTAGTCTCACAAACCCTAGCCGGAGCCATCTAGACTCCCATAAGGTAATTCCTACATTTTAGGAATCATCATCTCATCTTCCAAATCTCATCCTATCCCTTCATCTCCATTTTCGGCCAACCACATTTCCAAATTTAAACTCAAATTCTCATCCCAATATTTTAGGAAATCCCAACAAGTAGGACAAAAGAGTTCAGATGTAGGGATCAAAACTTGTCATCTCCATGATCTTATGAGAGACTTTTGTGTGGTAAAAACTAAATCGGAAAACTTTCTCCATGTCATTAATATTCATCATGGGTCCAATGAAGAAATAGAAGCTCCCATTAGAGAAGTTCGAAGAGTTGCTATCAGGGGTGGATCAAGTCCCGTGAGACTTGGATTTATACTTCCATCGACATCCCAAAAATATTTTCACCTAAGATCTCTTCTAACATTCTCTATGCCTTTGAAAGAGAAATCTATGCTAAAGAACTTCAAATATCTTAGAGTCTTGAATTTTTCAATGACTACCGATTGCGAAGGTGATGTGGAGATGGATTTCCCACTGCAGTCAAAAGTCTCATCCACTTGAGATTCTTATCTCTAAGGTATACTGGTGTAAGAAGTATCCCATCTCTAGGAAATTTGAGAGTGCTTGCAAACACTACATTTGTGGGCGACATATTGGAAAGTTAATGTGCCAAATGATGTGTTCAGAAACACGGAGCACTGGTGACATTTGTTTCTACCTCGGCATTCCAAAGTCATGGGGAAGTTGCAACTAGCTAATGCTAGTAAGATGCAAACACTTGTGAATATTCTTGTTTTCATATGTGATGTTAAAGATCCGACGGCTGGATTTGACGAGTTTGGAAAGAACTTAATGCCTTCAAATTTCACATTCAATTGTCTTCATGTTCTTAAAGATCTCACGTCCATATAGTAGAAGGGATAAGAGAGTGGATATAACACCAATGGTAACAAGTTGTCCTCACATATATCAGCTACAACTTTTGGGGAAAATAGAGAAATTTCCAGAACATGATGAAATTTTTCCACATCTTGCCCAGTCAAAGTTATCTGGGACTCATCTTGAAGAAGACCCTATGCTAATTTCGGAGAAGTTTGCCCACTTAAAGATTCTCCACCTTACGTTTAATGCCTACATAGGGAAGAATATGATTTGTTCTGTAAGAGAATTTCCTCAGCTTCAATCTCTCATTCTTAGTTATTTATTTAACTTAGAGGAGTGGGAGGTGGAGGAAGGATCCATGCCCTGCCTCTACCATTTAAAGATTGAATGTTGCCACAATCTCAGGATGGTTCCAGATAGACTTTAGTTTGTTAGTAACCTACGAAAATTGGAAATTGTAGACATCTACTCGTCATTCCAAGAGAGGCTTTGCGAAGGAGGACAGGATTTTTACAAAATACGACATGTGCCTTCCCTCGAAGTTAGACCTCTAAGGTAATAATGCTAAAACAAAATTTATCATAGTTAGAATCAGTGTACATATTATATAGTGAAGATTTCATTTCATGAACTTAAAATTTTCAAAAATCTGATCGGAATGTGCTATGTGCTTTTCATACATTTAGTTAATTACTTTTTTCATAAGAGCATATCTAATCTTATCTTTTGGTATCTTTTGCAGTACGAGCTCTATCTGTAATGAAAATATATATATATATTTTTTTGAAAAAAGATCATTGAATTCATTCAATAAATCGAAGTTACAAGTGTGACTTATCAATACAGGAAAATCCAGATTATAAGCCAACCTACACATAAGCTCTTAAGCATCCCCGCACACAAAGTAGCGGACATTGTCTTAACTTCTAAATCTCTCCTAAAAGAGAGAGAACCCCTCCATCCTTCCAAAGAGGCAGAGTACAACACACTATTACTATGGACACCAAGTCCAATAGCCTAAACTACGATATTAAAAACTAAATAGCAAAACTACAAAACAAAACAAAACATAAAATAGAACCCCAAGCATCGGCCTGAGCCCCGACAGCACACCTATCGCAAGTATCAGCTGCACGAGCCCAGAACGGCATGAACACCCAGTTTACGCGTGGATAGCAGCCTCTACCACAGAGACCGGCCATACGACCACCAGCCATAACATCGCCCGCCACTCTCGATCAACTTTTACCCCGGATTGTGACCAATCAAGTAGCTCATCCCTCACTCAGGTACTAAACACTAATGGCCCAAACAAAATAGCTCACTTGGGTACTAAAAAATCTCCCTCGAATATAATCATCAATTTTTTCCGTTTTCCAACCACTACACTGTACTGCCAACATCATGCACTGCCTACAGCGTGCAGGGCACTACACTGTACTGTCCGTTTCCCATCCCATCTACAGGGCACAACGCTGTACTGTCCATTTTCCATCCCGTCTGCACTGCCTATAGCGTGCAATGATGTCCTGCTGCTCGTTTGCACATCCAGCTCGTCTGCACATCTGCTACAACTCGTCTGCAAAGCTTCTATGGATGCGAGCATTATCTTCGTTTCTGCGAACCTGCAAGCATGCGAGCATATAAATGAAACGCTGTAAACCGAGCATCCTCCAAACCACTACCAGATTCCCATTTTGCCCCAGGGATGAGATGCTGCAAACAGATAATCCTCCATTTCCGTTGAAAACGCAGCTACAAGCAAGCCATAGAGATGGAACTCTAACCCTTTTTAAGCTACCCAAAGCCAACGAGGGCCTTATTTACATATAACCAAACAAAAAAAATCTAAGAACGAGATGGAACTAGAAAAACAGCAAACAAAAACTAGACTGAAAGCATATAAAAGAAACCAGAAAATAGCAAACGTTGCGTCACCCCCATTCCGGCCGCCTTCCAAGAGAGTCTCCACCATGAGTTATGCTTGGGATTCACCCCAGAAACCTCCTTAAAACCCCCATGCGTTCCAGCATGCAACCCGAAAACCACCTTTGTTTTTCATGGATAAAACAGAGTCACTGACCCCCGTGGGAGAACACCCCAAAACTACATGCATACCGTAGCTACTGAGCTCAAAAAGCCATGGCTCTACTCAAAACTGAAGACCCTCCTCTTTACCACCACGCCCAACTACGTGGCTTTCTATGGTGGTCCCTCTTTGATAACATACTTTCAACCGAACCACACTCACGGCCAAACAACGACGTCAAAGTCCTCCACCTCCATCATGTAAACGCCTTCATCTCGTCCGAGTGAAATAAAATGGTAGACAGCTTCAATGTCCTTAATCGTGTAGTGAAGCTTTCAGGCCACCATGATCACCGTCATCCGATGCTTATTACTGAAATGGAACCTAGCAAAACAAACAGAGGGGATGGAGGGAGATGGGAGCCGTAGCCCCCACCCCCCTCGGATGGTTTACACCTTTTTTCTTAGAGAGAAGGAGGAACTTCTCTCACTAGGAAGAGTACTACAACTGTAATGAAAATATATTGATTTTATTATAAGTACTTGAAAATTTTGAAATCAGTTTTCATGGTACTAAAATTAGGTGTGCTTCATGAAAATTAAAAACTTTTGGGTTTATCATCATGATCGTAACATGAAGGTTTTAAAATCTATTTTGGGTTTGTGTTGATGATATATCCCAATAAAAAATTCAATGTGTCCCGATTAATTTGGGGCATATTTAAGGCATAAACAACCTTTAGTAAATTAAGGTTCCCTCGTTTGAGTTTTAAGTCCCTCATTAAAGGGAAAATTGAAGAATCCTTATTGATATAATTTATACTTATACATGATCAGTTTGTTACAAAATTTTAAACGTTCCTCGTATATATGTTGTTAGAATTATTCTACTTAGCAATCTTATACCATATACCTGTTCAATAGAATAATATTTTGATTTTTTTATTCAGTAGTTTATGTATGGTGTAGGGTTGTTGAGTAAAATTTTTCATGATGTTAATATCTTCATCTATATATTGGATTTATCATGATTAATTGTGATTAAACTCAATTGTGCTACTTATTGAATGTCTTGTACCTAACTACCTCTTTTAGTTTCATCCTTTCAGCCTTGCCGCCTTTTAGGTGATAAAATAAAAAATGCTCAATCGTGTTTGGAGGTGCTCTCTGTAAATAAGTTTGTTGGACTGGTCACTTGTAGCGCTCTGGTATGATATCATGGAGGTGTTTGAAAATTACATTTATTCTTAACTATGATATTGTAAATTGTGATATTCTTTTATGTTTGATAATATTTGTAAAATTTAAATTATACTATGATGATCTACTTCTGGAAAAGTAATATATTTTTAGTTAAAGTGTGCAAGCTACGTGTACTTTATTTGAAAAAAAGGTATCCACTATTAGAAAAATAATGTTTTCAAATGCATTTTATATTTATCTTTTTTTTTTTGAAAGTAATGTACGATACTTATACGTCCTAAAACTGTAAATCCTAATTTCTATTACTGGAACTGAATTTATTTCAAATTCTTGTGTTGGAATAATAAGGTTTTATTATTCGCAAGTTTGGAAATTGTTATAAACATTTGTATAACCACACATAGCCACTAATAAAGACTATTGAACCATCAACTAAGACTAATATTTAGCCACTAATTAAGACTATTGAGCCATTAATCAAGACCTATCTTTAGCCATCAATGGTGACTTAAGTTACACCTACCCCTTTGTACTCCTATATATTGGGTATCATTCACTTGTATATGTATCAAGTTTTGCATTGAAGAACAACTATTTTTCTTGCAATATCACCTCTCTCTCTCTCTCTCTCTCTCTTTCTTTTGCTCTCTCTCTTTTCATTAGTTTCATAACACGTTATCAGCATGAAGGTTCTGACGATTTTGAAGCTAGTAGTCCTCTACTTCAAAATCATGAGTCTTACTGATGAACTTTTTATCTCTGAGATGAATAATAGAGATGTATGTCTGGCTGACAGTGCTACAACTCACACAATTCTTAAGGATAAAAAAATATTTTCAAAATCTAACATTGAGTAAAGCCTACGTTTATACCATATCTGGTTCATCGAATCTAATTGAAGGCTCCAGAAGAGCTTATATTGTGTTGCCTAATGGCACCAAATTTTGTATTGATAATACTCTATTTTTTTCATTATCCAGAAGAAATTTATTGAGTTTTAAGGATATACGTTGTAATGGTTGTCATATTGAAACCACCAACAAAGACAATAAAGAGCATCTTCTCATTACTAAAATAATTTCAAGCCAGAAGCTCGTATTAGAAAAACTGCATGCTCTCTCATCTGGATTGTATTATACAGAAATGAGAACAATCGAATCACATGTGGTAATGCACCAGAAGTGCATTGATCCCAAAGTATTTATGACTTGGCATGATCGCCTTGGACATCCGGAATCAATAATGATGAGACGAATAATTGATAATTCGTATGGGCATTCACTAAAGAATCAGAAGATTATCTTACCTAATGAATATCCATGCTCTGCATGTTCTCAGGGTAAATTGATTATCAAACCATCTATCTCAAAGGTTGTTTTTGAATCTCCGTCATTTTTACAAATGATTCATAGGGATATATGTGGGCCTATTCAACCATCAAGTGGACCATTCAGATATTTTATGGTTTTAATTGATGCAACAAGTCGATGGTCACATGTTTGTCTACTTTCCATTAGAAATATTGCATTTGCTAAACTTCTTGCCCAAATAATTAAACTACGAGTACAATTTCCTGACTATCCAATTAAAACTATTCGATTGGATAATGCAGGTGAATTTACATTTCAAGCTTTTGATAACTATTGCATGTCAATAGGAATAAAAGTTGAACATGCAGTTGCTCATACACACACTCAAAATGGTTTAACTGAATCATTGATTAAAAGACTTCAGCTAATCGCTAGACTTTACTTTTGAAATCAAAACTTCCTATTTCTACCTAGGGACATGCTATACTTTATGCAGCATCGTTGATTCGAATTAGGCCATCAGCATATCGCAAATATTCTCCATTACAGCTTGCATTTGGTCAACAACCAAATATTACTCATCTTAGTATTTTTGGATGTACGATATATGTTCCAATTGCACCTCCACAACGTACAAAGATGGGTCATCAACGTAGACTTGGGATATATGTTGGGTTTGATTCTCTATCTATTATTAGATACCTTGAGCCTCTTACAGGGGATATGTTTAAGGCATGTTTTGAGGATTGTCATTTTGACGAATCCATTTTTCTAACATTGGGTAATGAGAAGTCGGTGCCTAAAGCACAATAGGAAATTACTTGGAAAAATAAAACTCTTTCCAAATTTGATCCTCGTACAAATGAATATAAACTAGAGGTTCAAAAGATTATTCATTTGTAAAGTATTGCAAATCAATTACCGGACGTATTTACTGACACTAAAGGTGTGGTAAAATCATATATTTCTGTTGTTAATATTCCAGCAAGGATTGTAGTCCCTGAAGGACAAGTTGCCAAAACAGCAATAGATGAGTCTAAGATACGCCTGAAGCATGGGCGACCTATTGGTGCAAAGGACAAAATTCCTCGGAAGAGAAAAATACAAAATGAATTCTGTACTCCTGAAGAGTCCATACCCACAACACAGGCTATAAGAGTAATTGATGCTCCTAAAGAGACTAAATCTCCTGAAAAAGAACCTCCTGAAGAAGTATTTAATGAAATGTCTTCCCTTGAAGAGGGACAGGTACCTGAAAATAACGAGATCTCGATACATTTCATGAGTACTGGAGAAATTTTGGATAGAAATAAAACTGTTGTCGACAACATATTTTCATATAAAATGGCCCTTGACATTACCAGAAGTAATGAAGAAATTGAGCCAAGAACTGTCGAAGAATGTCAACGTAGAAATGACTGGCCAAAATGGAAATAAGCTATTGAAGCTGAATTAAACTCGCTAGCAAAGCGAGAAGTATTTGGACCAATCGTACAAATACCAAAGAGTGTAATGCCTGTTGGATATAAATGGGTATTTATACGTAAGCGTAATGAGAATAATGAAATTGTACGATATAAAGCATGACTTGTTGCACAAGGTTTCCTGCAGAAACCATGGATTGATTATGAGAAAACATACTCTCCTGTTATAGATGCAATCACATTCAGATTTTTGATTAGTTTGGTAGTTACAAAAAGATTGGATATGCAGTTAATGAATGTGGTCACCACATATTTATATGGATCATTGGATCATGACATATATATGAAAATCCTTGAAGAATATAAAATGCCTGAAGCCTCTAATCTGAGTACATCTAGAAATATGTATTCTATTAAACTTCAAAAATCTTTATATGGGTTAAAACAATCCAGACGCATGTGGTATAAACGCCTTAGCGAATATTTATTGGAAGAAGAATTTGAAAATAATCCAATATGCCCATGTGTTTTTATTAAGAAATCAGACTCTGGATTTGTTATTATTGCAGTTTATGTTGATGATCTAAATCTTGTTGGAGCTCCTGAAGAGATCAGAAGAACTGCTACATATTTAAAGAATGAATTTGAAATGAAAGACCTTGGCAAAACGAAATTTTGTCTCGGCCTGCAGCTAGAGCATTTGCAAAATGGAATTCTCATTCATCAGTCAAATTATACAGAGAAAGTCTTGAAGCACTTTTACATGGACAAAGCTCATCCCTTGAGTACTCCAATGGTTGTTCGATCACTTGATGTGCAGAAAGATCTATTTCGTCCTTGTGAAGACGATGAAAAAATTCTTGGTCCTAAAATACCTTATCTCAGTGCAATTGGAGCACTGATGTATCTTGCAAATTGCATTCGGCCTGATATTGCATTTTCAGTTAATTTACTTGCAAGATATAGTTCTGCACCAACTCGAAGACATTGGAATGACATTAAACATGTCCTTCGATACCTCCGAGGTACGGTTGATATGGGATTATTTTATCAACATGGATCAAGTCCACAATTAGTTGGATATGCGGATGCAGGTTATCTTTCAAATCCACACAGAGGTAGATCTCAAACTGAATATGTATTTACATATGGAAATTCTGCTATATCATGGAGATCTGTCAAGCAAACATTATCTACTATATCTTTAAATCACCCAGAGATCATTGCAATTCATGAGGCAAGTCGAGAATGTATTTGGCTAAGATCAGTGATTCAACATATTCAAGAAAAGTGTGGTCTTCCAGTGATTAATGATAGTCCAACAATTTTATACGAAAATAATGCTGCTTGTATTACTCAAATTAGAAGAGGATATATCAAAGGTGATAGAACCAAACATATTTCACCTAAATTCTTTTATACCCATGAACTACAGGAGAAATATGAAATTAATGTCAAGCAGATACGATCAAGTGATAATCTGACAGATTTATTCACTAAAGCATTACCAACTGCAACATTTAAGAAGCTTGTGCAGAACATTGGAATGCGAAGACTTGAAGACCTATTATCATGCACTTTTCAGGGGGAGTAAATGTCTTGAAGACTTATGCTGATTGTACTCTTTTTCCTTCGCTAAGGTTTTATCCCACTGGGTTTTCCTTTGCAAGGTTTTACTAAGGCAATCTTAAAACACTTGGCAGTACACATGAATATTGTACTCTTTTCTTTTGCCATTGGTTTTTTCCCACTGGGTTTTTCCTTGGCAAAATCTTAACGATGCATATTCTTTAAGTATGGTCATCCAAATGGGGAGTGTTATAAACATTTGTATAACCAAACATAGCCACTAATTAAAACCATTGAACCATCAACTAAGACCAATCTTTAGCCACTAATTAAGACCATTGAGCCATTAATTAAGACCTATATTTAGCCATCAATAGTGACTTAAGCTACACTTACTTCTTTGTACTCCTATATATATGGGTATCATTCCCTTGTATATGTATCAAGTTTTGCATTGAAGAACAACTCTTTCTCTTGCAATATCATCTCTCTCTCTTTTACTCTATCTTTTCATTAGTTTCATAACAGAAATAATGTAATTGTTACACATTTTTCAAACTAGAAAAACAAAGATCTTTTTCTTTCAAAGATAGGGCATCTGGCCGTGGTTGGTTAGTTGGACTTTCAGTGGCTACGAGTAACTAGTGTTTTGTTGTTACTTGATGGACCAGGACTTCGATATAAAATATTGTACGTATCCAATGACTGCCAAAGAGATTTTCTTATTTTTGAAACCGTGTGGACCCTCCTTGCTGGACGATTTGTTTGACTCAGTTTTGGTTGAATCCTCTCGTCGTGATTCCAAGCGTTGCACATCAATTACATGATACTTTCTTGCAAAACTTGAGTCGAGAGTTACATCCAAGTCCCTAACATATCTTCTTCTATTATTCCTATTTTTTGTGACGAGCAGAAGAGAAATGGCAGAGACTATCGTCTCTATTGTGGTGGGAAGGCTTGGTGATTTGCTCTTACAAAAAGCAACATCCTTGCACTGGGTGAGTAACCAATTTGAACAGCTACAGGATGAGCTCAAACAGATCCAAAGTCTACTAAAAGATGCAGATGCGAGGCAAAATGAAAGAGAGAGTGTACACCAGTGGGTTGCAGATATGAGAGATGTTGCTTATGATGCCGAAGATATTATTGAGAGGTATGCCCTCAAAGTTGGCTCCAGAAAGGGAGGAGGCATACAGAATGTCCTCAAGAGGTTTGCTTGCATCTTGGGAGAAGCAAAAACTATGTTCCAAACTAGCTCAGAGATTGGTAAAATAACAAAGAGAATTTCTACATTGAACTCAAGTTTACAAAATTATGGCATAAAATTTGATTCGATGGAAGGTGGAGGCCCGAGTTCTTTTAGTGAGAAGATAAGAGAGCAAAGGCAAACTTATGCGCATGTTGCACATGATCATGTTGTTGTTGGATTGGAGGATAACCTGAAGGAAGTGGTGGAATGTTTGACAGAAGAGGTCAAATATAAGTACAGAGTCGTTTCTATATGTGGTATGGGTGGTCTTGGAAAGACTACTCTTGCTAGAAAGGTTTACCATCACCAAGAAGTCAAGAGTTACTTCAATTGTCGTGCCTGGGCATGTATCTCTCAACAATGTCAAAGAAGAGATGTTTGGGAAGGAGTTATGATCAGTCTTATGATCTCTCCGTCTAAAGAGCAGAGAGATGAAATTCGAAGCATGACAGATGCAGAGCTTGCTGAGAAACTTTGTAACGTTCAGCGCCGAAAGAAATGTTTGGTGGTTCTAGATGATATATGGAAAGTTGAGGATTGGAACAGTTTATGTGCTGCCTTCCCAATGAATAATACGAAAAGCAGAATATTACTTACCTCTCGTAATGAAGACTTGGCTTTGAAAGTAGATCCAAGGGGCCACCTTCACAAATTAAAGTCTCTAAACGATGAAAACAGCTGGGAATTGCTTCAAAATATAGCAATATCATGGAGAGACGGTATATAGACAGTATCTAATTCTCATTCGCTAGATTTTCTAAAAGTGCATTTTCGATATGAAATGATTGCTACTTTACACTTGCTTTAACAGTTTAACCTTTGTTTGTTAAAAGAATGGAATTGGCCCATGTTATGACAATACTAGGTAACATATTTATCATTACCGGAGAAGTTGATTGTTGAAATGATAATTTATGCATGGAACGGAAATACAAGATATTATCGTTTCTTTTTATGGAGTAGAATATGTAAACGGATCTAAGGAATTATATGGGGATCACAATTGGCATATTGTCCCTGATTACTCCCGTCTTTTAGGAGTTCTTCATGTTAAATGGATTTGATGAAACTCTATCCGAAATGACCTAAATAACTATCCGAAATGACCGAATAAATTGGCCTTGAGATTTCTCTTCAATATATAAACTTAGGCACCGAAAACTATACATGGAAAGTCAATTATATACATTTACGGTGCCTAACATTCCTATACGAAACGGTGCCTAACATTCCTATACGGTGCCTAATGTTATTCTTCGTTGACAGCCCCCCTCAAATTGATGCCCGTAAATCAACAAGCATCAATTTGTTACTTAGGAAGCAATGTTGATGACGAGTGAGAGCCTTGGTGAAGATATCAACGATTTGAAGTTAAGTGGAAATATATGGAAGAGTGATAACACGAGCTTCAAATGCTTCACGAATAGAGTGACAATCGACTTCAATATGCTTCGTGCGCTCATGATAGACAGGATTGGCTGTGATCTGAATAGCACTCGTATTATCGGCATGTAGAGGTGTAGGATCAGTCTCAGAAAAATCTAGCTCAGCAAGCATACCTCGAAGCCAAATAATTTCAGAACAAGCTAAAGACATTGCTCGGTATTCAGATTCCGTAGATGACTTAGAAACTCTGTCTTGCTTCTTACTTTTCCAGGAGATTAACGCATTACCTAAGAACACACACCAACCAGTGATNGTTTTAGGTGATGCAGAGAACAACATTAAATAAAGGCATCTCTTAAGCTGCATATCATTTTCATGATAGATGGGGTGTGCTTTTATATTCAATACCTATTGCATCTACTTTGAAAATCTACATGAGAGATTGCATCAGTCAACTCTTTTATTCTTCCAAAGATGTTGATCTGCTGGATGTTTAATTGTTATTTAAAACTGTACACAGGTTATATAATACACTTGACAGCTGCATATCATGAACATGCTAGATTTGGGTTGGCAATTCTATAATATTTTTATAGCTTTATATTTGGCCACCAATGAGAGATTGCATGACTCAAGTTGATAAAACAAGAAAGGGAAAGATGTAAGTCTGCTGCTTGTTTAATTGATGACTAATTATGTGCAGGGGGTATGTTAATTTCCAGTCACTGCTATAAGCTACTAACATCTCCTTGTACATGCCAACATGTGAAGTTCCAAGAAGCCATTACTCTAGCTGATGATAGCATGAAACTTGTTGAATCCATGGAGGGAATTGTGAAGAGCAGTCAACAGGTACACTATAATTCAAAGCCTTCAAAGATACAGGGTTTTAGTGAGAATGCTGTTACACTTGAAGACACTAGAATTCCATAGAGTGTCTTTGTTGCATACCATGACTGATAAAAATAGGTGGCAATGATAAAAAGTGCAGTGAGTATACATGTATTTATACATGTTTTGGGTTAGATACTCCATTTAAAAGTATCACAGAATTATATACCACAAGTGCCATCTCCAGGCTTTTGTTTTTCCTCCTAAAGCCAAGGTAGCTTCTTTAACATCTTAAGAGCAGAACCATCTAAATTTCATTAAGAATACCATCCCAATTCTGAAATTTTCCAGTTTTGATGTCAAAAGACATGTTGGGCCATGTGACTAACCTAGAAAAGAAATTTATTATAACAATCTCAACAATTGTGTTCAATACACCAATGGATTATGAAATAAATATGCAATCTTTTTAGGACTACTTATCATCGCAGTAGTTAGACAATATTTTAATTATATTTATTTATTCTATCAATAATGTGAGATGATTGTAAACAATTTTATTTAATGGTTAGTCCTGCTTCTAGTTTCGCTGCATTTTGGGTATCTTGCTTCTAGTTTTGCATTTTGCTTTTGTGTACCACATATTTCCAGCGAGCCTCGCATCTAAATATGTGTTAGCATCAAGCCAAATTGCTAAGTCAATAAGTATCTGCAATCATATGACTGGAAATTTTATTAATTCCTGCCAGGTTGGAGTTGGAGCGAGAGATGTGTACAAAAATGCGATAAGGAATTCTCCCCACATGAGGCAGTTGTGATGAGGTTGTTCTATCCAACCTACAATGCCTAGGTGCACTTGGTCTAGATATCATTTTTAGATATAAAAGAGTAGGACATTGTGAAATATCTAAATGGATGTAGCGACGGTTTCATCTACTGTTTAGAAGTAACAATGTGTGAATATATTTAGTAGTTTGTAAGTTGTATGTTTGAGGTTCCAATTGGTCCACCCCATGTATAGCCCATAACTACATTAATGTGAATTTCCAACTGGGTTTAGATGAATGAATGTGATTGCTTTATTATATATTACAAGGAAATGGTACTTTTTTAACTTAATCCATGAGTCATATTCATCACTGTATATAAGGGAAGTTTCAGGAATACCTAATATGTTTACTAATTTCTAAGCACTTAATATTAGGTTTTGGATATGTGTGGTTGTTGGCATGTAGGTGAAAAAGTATTGTCACAATCATAAATTAGGTTATGATTAAACATTGTTCCATAATTAAGTTTAGTTTAAGGTATTATGATAAAATTAATAAATTAGGTATTTTATTAATTTAAATAATTAGGTATTTTAAATTACTCACTAAATTAGACATTTAAATAATTTAGTGAGTTAAATAAAATAATTTAGTCAACTGAACAAGAAATTTTCCAAACATATATATACCTACGCCGTTACACAAAGAGAATAAAAAAAAATGTACATAAAAATAATTGCGGCGCTTTTTAATCGCTGCAATTAACCATCTACAATGCATATCCAAACGTTGCAAATAATAAATAAAATGCTGCGATAGTTCAATTGCAGCGATTTTATAACGTTGCAATCCCTCTAAAGCAACGACAAAAGCAACACATTGAAATATGTTTCAAGCCATTTGCAGCGCTAGATCTCTTTTTGCAGCGATAATTTAACGTTGTAATAGATTCTTAGAGCAACGACGGATAAATCGTTGCTTTTGATTTAAGTTATTTGCAGCGCTCCATGTCTTTTTTGCAGCGATATTATGGTGTTGTGAAAATGAGCAATAGCAGTGAAATCAACCATTGTTGCTTTTATAGTGAGCAATTTGCAGCGCTTATGGATCAATTGCAGCGTTTAAAATGCGTTGAAAAAAAAGCTCTAAAGCAATGAAACCAAAATAACGTTGCTGTTGTATGTATTATTTGCAGCGAAATATTTGGTAGATGCAACGATAAATATCGCTGTAGTTGAGTTTTTGCAGCGCTAATTTGTGTAATTTTACATACCTTTTGCAGCGCGACATTTTGGTATCTACAGCGATATGAAAACACTGCAATTAATATCTATTGTAGCGTTTTTTCTATTGCGTTCTAATTGATCAAAAATATCACTTTTATACCGGCGAACATGCAAGGAAGTTAATAACGATGCAATTGAGTTATTGCAACGTTTATTAAGACTTTTTGCAAGGACTTGTGACATTTGTTTCTACCTCGGCATTTTGAAGTCATGGGGAAGTTGAAACTAGCTAATGCTAGTAAGATGCAAACACTTGTGAATATTCTTGTTTTCATATGAGATGTTAAAGATCCGACGGTTGGATTTGACGAGTTTGGAAAGAACTTAATGCCTTCAAATTTCACATTCAATTGTCTTCATGTTCTTAAGATCTCACGTCCATATAGTAGAAGGGATAAGAGAGTGGATATAACAACAATGATAACAAGTTGTCCTCACATATATCAGCTACAACTTTTGGGGAAAATAGAGAAATTTCCAGAACACGACAAAATTTTTCCACATCTTGCCCAGTCAAAGTTATCTGGGACTCATCTTGAAGAAGACCCTATGCTAATTTCAGAGAAGTTTGCCAACTTAAAGATTCTTCACCTTACGTTCAATGCCTACATAGGGACGAATATGATTTGTTCTGTAAGAGGATTTCCTCAACTTCAATCTCTCATTCCTAGTTATTTATTTAACTTAGAGGAGTGGGAGGTGGAGGAAGGATCCATGCCCTGCCTCTACCATTTGAAGATTGAATGTTGCCACAATCTCAGGATGGTTCCAGATGGACTTTAGTTTGTCAGTAACCTATGAAAATTGGAAATTGTAGACATCTACTCGTCATTCCAAGAGAGGCTTTGCGTAGGAGGACAGGATTTTTAGAAAATACGACATGTGCCTTCCCTCGAAGTTAGACCTCTAAGGTAATAACGCTAAAACAAAAGTTATCATAGTTAGAAGCAGTGTGCATATTATATAGTGAAGATTTCATTTCATGAACTTAAAATTTTCAAAAATCTGATCGGAATGTGCGATGTGCTTTTCGTACATTTAGTTAATTACTTTTTTCATAAGAGCGTCTCTAATCTTATCTTTTGGTGTCTTTTGCAGTACGAGCTCTATCTGTAATGAAAATATATTGATTTCGTTATAAGTACTTGCAAATTAGGTGTGTTTCATGAAAATTAAAAACTTATGGGTTTATCATCATGATCGTAACATTGAGGTTTTAAAATCTATTTTGGGTCTGTGTTGATGATTTATCCCAATAAAAAATTCAATGTGTCCCGATTAATTTGGGGCATATTTAAGGCATAAACAACCTTTAGTAAATTAAGGTTCCCTCGTTTGAGTTTGAAGTCCCTCGTTAAAGGGAAATTTAAAGAATCCTTATTGATATAATTTATACTTATCCATGATCAGTTTGTTACAAAATTTTAACGTTCCTCATATATATGTTGTTAGAATTATTCTACTTAGCAATCTTATACCATATACCTATTCAATAGAATAATATTTTGATTTTTTTATTCAGTAGTTCATGTATGGTGTAGGGTTGTTGAGTAAAATTTTTCATGATGTTAATATCTTCATCTATATATTGGATTTATCATGATTAATTGTGATTAAACTCAATTGTGCTACGTATTGAATGTCTTGTACCTAACTACCTCTTTTATTTTCATCCTTTCAGCCTTGCCGCCTTTCAGCTGATGAAATAAAAAATGCTCGATCGTGTTTGGAGGTGCTCTCTGTAAATAAATTTGTTGGACTGGTCACTTGTAGCGCTCTGGTATATCATGTGGGTGTTTGAAAATTACATTTATTCTTAACTCTGATATTGTAAATTGTGATATTCTTTTATGTTTGACAATATTTGTAAAATTTAAATTATTCTATGATGATCTACTATTGGAAAATTAATATTAGATACAGTTTTAGTTAAGGTTAGTTAAGGTGTGCAAGCTACGTGTACTTTACTTGAAAAAAATGTGTCTACTATTAAAAAAATAATATTTTCAAATGCATTTTATATTTATCCATTTTTTCGAAAGTAATGTACGATATTTATACATCTTAAAACTGTAAATCCTAATTTCTATTACTGGAGCTGAATTTATTTCAAATTCTTGTGTTGGAATAATAAGGTTTTATTATTCGTAAATCTGGAAATAATGTAAGTGTTACACATTTTTCAAACTAGAAAAACAAAGATCTTTTTCTTTCAAAGATAGGGCATCTGGCCGTGGTCGGTTAGTTGGACTTTCAGTGGCTACGAGCAAGACTTCGATATAAAACATTGTACGTATCCAATAACCGCCAAAGAGATTTTCTTATTTTTGAAACCGTGTGGACCCTCTCCTTGCTGAACGATTTGTTTGACTCAGTTTTGGTTGAATCCTCTCGTCGTGATTCCAAGCGTAGCACATCAATTACATAATACTTTCTTGCAAAACTTGAGTCGAGAGTTACATCCAAGTCCCTAACATATCTTCTTCTATTATTCCTATTTTTTGTGACGAGCAGAAGAGAAATGGCAGAGACTATCGTCTCTATTGTGGTGGGAAGGCTTGGTGATTTGCTCTTACAAAAAGCAACATCCTTGCACTGGGTGAGTAACCAATTTGAACAGCTACAGGATGAGCTCAAACAGATCCAAAGTCTACTAAAAGATGCAGATGCGAGGCAAAATGAAAGAGAGAGTGTACACCAGTGGGTTGCAGATATGAGAGATGTTGCTTATGATGCCGAAGATATTATTGAGAGGTATGCCCTCAAAGTTGGCTCCAGAAAGGGAGGAGGCATACAGAATGTCCTCAAGAGGTTTGCTTGCATCTTGGGAGAAGCAAAAACTATGTTCCAAACTAGCTCAGAGATTGGTAAAATAACAAAGAGAATTTCTACATTGAACTCAAGTTTACAAAATTATGGCATAAAATTTGATTCGATGGAAGGTGGAGGCCCGAGTTCTTTTAGTGAGAAGATAAGAGAGCAAAGGCAAACTTATGCGCATGTTGCACATGATCATGTTGTTGTTGGATTGGAGGATAACCTGAAGGAAGTGGTGGAATGTTTGACAGAAGAGGTCAAATATAAGTACAGAGTCGTTTCTATATGTGGTATGGGTGGTCTTGGAAAGACTACTCTTGCTAGAAAGGTTTACCATCACCAAGAAGTCAAGAGTTACTTCAATTGTCGTGCCTGGGCATGTATCTCTCAACAATGTCAAAGAAGAGATGTTTGGGAAGGAGTTATGATCAGTCTTATGATCTCTCCGTCTAAAGAGCAGAGAGATGAAATTCGAAGCATGACAGATGCAGAGCTTGCTGAGAAACTTTGTAACGTTCAGCGCCGAAAGAAATGTTTGGTGGTTCTAGATGATATATGGAAAGTTGAGGATTGGAACAGTTTATGTGCTGCCTTCCCAATGAATAATACGAAAAGCAGAATATTACTTACCTCTCGTAATGAAGACTTGGCTTTGAAAGTAGATCCAAGGGGCCACCTTCACAAATTAAAGTCTCTAAACGATGAAAACAGCTGGGAATTGCTTCAAAATATAGCAATATCATGGAGAGACGGTATATAGACAGTATCTAATTCTCATTCGCTAGATTTTCTAAAAGTGCATTTTCGATATGAAATGATTGCTACTTTACACTTGCTTTAACAGTTTAACCTTTGTTTGTTAAAAGAATGGAATTGGCCCATGTTATGACAATACTAGGTAACATATTTATCATTACCGGAGAAGTTGATTGTTGAAATGATAATTTATGCATGGAACGGAAATACAAGATATTATCGTTTCTTTTTATGGAGTAGAATATGTAAACGGATCTAAGGAATTATATGGGGATCACAATTGGCATATTGTCCCTGATTACTCCCGTCTTTTAGGAGTTCTTCATGTTAAATGGATTTGATGAAACTCTATCCGAAATGACCTAAATAACTATCCGAAATGACCGAATAAATTGGCCTTGAGATTTCTCTTCAATATATAAACTTAGGCACCGAAAACTATACATGGAAAGTCAATTATATACATTTACGGTGCCTAACATTCCTATACGAAACGGTGCCTAACATTCCTATACGGTGCCTAATGTTATTCTTCGTTGACAGCCCCCCTCAAATTGATGCCCGTAAATCAACAAGCATCAATTTGTTACTTAGGAAGCAATGTTGATGACGAGTGAGAGCCTTGGTGAAGATATCAACGATTTGAAGTTAAGTGGAAATATATGGAAGAGTGATAACACGAGCTTCAAATGCTTCACGAATAGAGTGACAATCGACTTCAATATGCTTCGTGCGCTCATGATAGACAGGATTGGCTGTGATCTGAATAGCACTCGTATTATCGGCATGTAGAGGTGTAGGATCAGTCTCAGAAAAATCTAGCTCAGCAAGCATACCTCGAAGCCAAATAATTTCAGAACAAGCTAAAGACATTGCTCGGTATTCAGATTCCGTAGATGACTTAGAAACTCTGTCTTGCTTCTTACTTTTCCAGGAGATTAACGCATTACCTAAGAACACACACCAACCAGTGATGGAACGACGTGTATCCGCACAACCAGCCCAATCAGCATCACAATAAGCAGCAAGAAGAGTAGAGTTGCCGGCCGGGAAGAATAAACCACAGGCAGAAGTGCCCTGAACATAGCGTATGATCCTACGGACAGCAGCCAAATGAAGATGACAAGGAGTCTGAAGAAACTGACTGACTTGCTGTACAGCAAAAAAAATGTCTGGTCTAGTAATGGTGAGATAAACAAGGCTATCCACCAACTTTCGATATAAACAGGGATCACCAAGTAAGTCACCCTCCTCTTTGCGAAGCTTGACATTTAATTTCATAGGAGTATCAACAGAAGTAGCTTCCTGTAGACCAGCTGTAGCCACCAAGTCACTCGCATACTTATGTTGATTGAGTGAAATACCAGAGGAACTACGATGCACCTCAAGACCAAGAAAATATGTGAGAGATCCCAAATCTTTCATATGAAAGGACTCTAAGAGATGAGTCTTGAGCTGGCCAAGCAAGACAGAATCGGAACCAGTGATCACAATATCATCAACATAAACTAAAAGAACAACAATACCCATGTCTGATTTCCGAAGAAATAATGAAGTATCATACTTGCTTTGCTTGAATGAAAATTGTAATAAAGTTGTTCGGAATTTATCAAACCAGGCCCTTGGAGCTTGCTTGAGACCATAAAGGGAGCGACGAAGCTTACACACATGTGAAGTCGGAGAGGTGAACAATCCTGGAGGTGGCTTCATGTAAATATACTCTTTAAGATCACCGTGAAGGAAAGCATTCTTAACATCCATCTCATGTAGTGGCCAATCATTGGAAGCAGAAAGAGCTAGAATCAGACGAAGAGTAGTCATCTTAGCCACAGGAGCAAATGTCTCTTCATAATTGACACCATATTCTTGATTATTCCCAAGGGCAACAAGTCGAGCTTTGTAACGTTCCAAACGTCCATCAGATTGGACTTTGATTGAATAAACCCATTTGCAACCCAGAGGAACAATGGTAGGAGGACATGGCTCAATATCCCAGGTATGATTGGCCTCTAAAGCGTCAATTTCTTCTTGCATAGCTTGTCGCCAACAGTCTTGCTTGACAGCATGTGAGTAGCATGTGGGAATATCAAAATTAGATAATGTAGCAGTAAGAGCAGAAGCAAACCATCCATACCTATCCGGAGGTACTGACACTCGATAAGAGCGACGTGCCAAGTGTTCTGAAGGTGTTGCAACTAACTGGTCCTGGAGCATGGTAGGATCAGATATCGGTTGAGCCACCGGAAGAGACTATGGACGGGAGCGTCTCGTATACACAAATCCTGGTCTAAAGCGAGAACTGACGGGATGAAGATCTGAGAATGGCTGTTCAAAGAAGGGGAGAATCACAGTAGAAGAGAATGACACAGAAGACACAGGAAAGAAATGTTGATTTTCAAAGAAAATAACATTTCTAGATATCCGCATACGATGTAAAGTATGATCATAACACACAAATCCCTTTTGACACACATTATATCCCAAGAAAGCACAGCGGACAGACTGAGCAGATAATTTATGTCGCTCATGAGGAGGCAAACGCACAAAACATACACAACCAAATGTACGAAGGTTATCATAACTAGGTTGTGTAGCAAATAAGCGGAAATAGGGAGACTCCATATTTAAGACTTGAGAAGGCAAACGATTAATCAAATAAGTAGCTGTTTTCAGAGCCTCGACCCAAAACATGGATGGAACAGACGATTCTAACAAGAGAGTACGTACCACATCAAGGAGATGACGATTTTTGCGTTCGGCTACTCCATTTTGTTGAGGAGTAGAGGGACATGAATGTTGATGAATAATACCCTTAGAAGCCAATAATGTTTGAAACTCAGTAGACAAATATTCACCACCAGAATCTGTACGTAATGTCTTAATAGAAGCAGAAAATTGATTGTCAACATACGCTAAAAATTCAGTAAAAATATGAAAGACCTCAGATTTAGAGCGAAGAAAGTAAACCCAAGTAAATCTGCTATGATCATCAATAAAAGTCACATAGTATTTAAACTTTTCATGTGAAGAAACAGGAGAAGGTCCCCAAACATCACTATGGATAAGATCAAAGCAGTGAGATGCTCTACTAGCATGTAAAGGAAAAGGAAGAGTTTTGCTTTTACCAAGTTTGCAAGAATCACATTCAAGAGATAAAGAAGAACAATTTTTATTACCAAGTAAACCAGAGTTCAATACATGAGATAAGATTTGAGTATGAGGATGACCTAAACGACGATGCCATACCATACTAAGATCCGAAACATTATTACAAGCAAAAGACTTAATAGAAGAAACTGGAGAGAAATTGGGAACAGACAAAAATAGTGGAAACAAGCGTCCCACTTCTTTAGGTCCCTTCGCGATCGCCTTCCCTGTTACCTGGTCCTGCACAACACAACCGTCACCAGAAAAATTAACAGCACAATTATTATCAACTAATTGGCCAACAGATATAAGATTTGTAGAAAGCTGACGAGCAAGAAACACATTAGTGAGCTTTGAAGAGGCATCTCCGACAGCAGCTATGGGCAAAGAGCTGCCATTGACCAGCATAGGGCCGGACATGGCATAAAGTAGTGGGATTATTTGTCATGTGATTGGAGGCCCCCGAGTCCACATACCAGAGTTTAGTAGAATTGTTACCTTGGAACCCCATTGCTGATAAGGTCGAAATTAGCATCTGTTGCACCATGTCGGGGGTGCAGTAGTTCATTGCAGGAGGTGCAGAATCAGAGGATGCATTGGAAGGAGAGCCATGTGCTGTGTGAGGAATAGTAACCGAAGTCTGAAATGCTTGGGCCGGACGATGCTGAGGGCGAATACGACACTCTTTGATAATGTGACCCTTCTTCTTGCAATAAGAGCAAAATTTCTTAGAACAATTGGCAGCAATATGCCCATATGCCTTGCAGCAGAAAGACTGCAAGTTTTTAGAATTTATAAGTGGTCCTTGTCTGTGGGCAGCATAAGCTACAGTAGTCATCTCAGAACTGCCATGAGATTGCTCTAAAATAGCTTGAGTATTAAGACGTTGTTCTTCACGAAGTAACTCTCCAAAACAAATATCAAGAGAGGGAACAGGAGATCTGTTCAGTAAAGAGGAGCGAACAGATTCATATTCCGAACGTAGCTTCATAAGAAACTGATCACGGCGGCTAGTCGCATAAAGAGTCTGAATAGTGGAAAGAGCGGCATCGGGAACCTCCGTTGTAACTAAATCAGCATATTCATGCCAAAGAGTCAGAAAAGCCGAATAGTAGTCCTGGATAGAAAGACTACCCTGTTGAAACATGGCAATCGCATGTTCTAACTGAAAGCGACGAGCATCATTATCCTGATGGTAAACCCTCTTCAAATAAGTCCACATAGATTGAGCGGAGTGATGGGGCCGCAAGTTGGTGACAATATGTGGCTCCACTGAACCAAGAAGCCAGGACATGATGCGTGCATCAAGCACAGCCCATGACGGAGAAGACTTGTCATCCGAAGATTTTTCAGACGGAGAGGGTTTGGCGACATCCGTGCCATCAATATGACCCCAAAGATCTTTTCCCTTAAGAAATAGTTCAAATTGAAATGCCCATGTAGAATAATTGTTGCCCGTAAACTTGATACATACAGGTGCAGTATCCATAGAGAAAAAAATTAGAACTAACCTGAAAAGAAACAGACCCACGTGAAGGATAATAAATTAATCAACACGTGCCGACTATGGATTAATCAACACGTGAAAAAAAATTAATCAATGTGCCGAAATTAGTGGTTCTGACAACCACGTTAACTCAGCACTAGAAGCAGTTCACGTGAAGCTGCTGGAAAAAAAATTAGTGGAGAGAATTAAATATAGTTGCTTGATGGAGAGAATAAAATATAGTGCCACTAATTAGTGGAGAGAATAAAATATGGAGAGAATAAAATAATTAGTGGAGAGAATAAGATATAGTGCCACTCCAGAATATGTAGAGAATAAAATTAGTGGGGTTTGCCGAGAATCACTCCAGAAGGCTCCTGCTGGAAAAAAAATATTGATGGATGGAGAGCACCGACTGATGGGGTTGCCGAGAATCACTCCAGAAGACACTGAGAACCTGCCGAAGGTAAGTGATGACCAGCTGGATTTTGTGATCTCCTTCAAGGGTTCACTCGGGCACAGCAATCCGAGCTGGAAAAAAAAACAGCAATCAACATGTGGGTTGCTGATACACTAAAACCGAGAGTGAGAGGAGCTCACGGACGACAACCACGAAACCGAGAGAGAATAGATCACTGTGCCAAGAAGGACAGATCCAACAAGATTTCAGAACCACCGAGGAGAGGAGCTCACGGGCCACCAAGTCTCAGAGTGCCGAAATGCACAGAGCAGAACCGAGAACCACCGAGAATTGATCTGAACTGAGAAGAACTTCTGTAAGAATTTCTGTAAAAAAATTCTGTAAAACCACAACTATAGAGATAGACCGAAAAATTTAAGAATACTCTGATACCATGTTAAATGGATTCGATGAAACTCTATCTGAAATGACCGAATAAATTGGCCTTGAGATTTCTCTTCAATATATAAACTTAGGCACCGAAAACTATACATGGAAAGTCAATTATATACATTTACGGTGCCTAACATTCCTATACGAAACGGTGCCTAATGTTATTCTTCGTTGACATTTGACACCAACGAACATGCCTTAGATTAAACATCTGGATATGGTCACAAAAACTTTCTATCTACCTAGGGGCCTCCTCCCTCATTCAGCGATAAAACTAAAGACTAGTTTCCTCAAGGAATATGTGCTTTTTATTTATGTCAGAAGCAAATATTCAACGGCTAATTTTTCGTGATGAAGGCTCACAAGAGGTGCTTACCCCTAACATCAAGGCTAGCCTCAAAACATCGTCATCTCTTACATTGGCCAACCCAGTTACTTCAAACTCTTTGCAAGCATATGCCCAAGTAGAACTTATTTTTAAAGGTTTTTTTTTTTTCAATTTCCCAACCCCGAAAGAAAGAAAGATATATAAAGGTCTCAGTTCTTTTAAGTAGCACCAAATTTTTAATCTTTTCAAGTGCAAAAGCAAAATCATTTTTGCGTTTATATACAAACACATACGAATACGTGTAAAATATATAAATTTTCAGCAACCACTCATTTTACCAGAGTCAATTCTTGAAAATGAAGATATTTGGGGTTGTAAGTCATGATCATGCCTCTAGAATCTGGTAATAGCACAGCGATCCTTAACAAGCATCAAGTTTCAAATGTATACCCATTGTGCATTTGTTTTTCCTATAATCTAATCACACCATTTACACGAAAACCTGACCTGCTTTAATGACATTAGCAACTGCATCTTCAGGAGATTTCGCATATTTATGATCTTCATAAATTACAGCAACAGCATCACAGTCTGAGGTGATGTATCTGAAATTTCCATAAAAAGTTTGTTACACAACGCTCACATCACTAATTCATTAAGATGGCAACTTTGAAACACAAGCTTGTGATGTTAGTGCATACCCTTTGAAGCCCCATTCCTTTCGAGCTCTCTGTAGGAGATCACGATGTGCACACGAAGGCATTCCATTGACTTCATTATATGAACACATCAAACAAGTGGCTCTGCCTTCTTCAATGCAGCTCTGAAATGGTGGCTGATATGTATCCTCCATATCCTGCTTAGAGACCTGTAAAATAGCAAAAGCCACCACAGGTCAAAGAAAAGGAAACCAAATCATATCCTCCACTTCATTACCACAAAAAGGCTTTCAGTGTATTTATATATTCAGGACTTTCTGTTTTTACTAAATTCAACATCAAGAAGAACTGTGTTCGCGCTGCCAGATGTGGCTGCATATGATCAAGATGCTCGACAACGATTGAAAGAGGTCAGCGTGGCCGCATAACATTGAGCAAAAGAGAACGTGGTACACAGATAATCAAAAAGTCAAGAGATGACTATTGATGTCTATGACCCTAGAGATTATGAAACGCTATCTTTGCTTGCCTATGGCTTGTGATATTTGGAAATCTCTATCTACGTCTTTCTATGATGGAACGGATGAGTTGCAGGTATATGCCTTGAACCAGAAAGCTTTCTTTGCCAAATAAAAGGGCAGAGCAATTTCTGTGTATAATGGAGAATTGATCAAAATTTCCAGTGAATTGGATTACCGCGATCACATGGAGAATGAGAAAGATGTTGAAGCTTATCGCAAATTAGTGCAACGTCAATGGGTGCACATTTTCCTTGCTGGATTAGATGGTGATTGCGAACAAATCTGTGGTGAAATTCTGAGAAAGGACCCTATTCTTGAACTCAAGGAATGTTATGCCTTGATCTATCGTGAAGCTATCCGATGCATAGTGATGAATGGCGACTTTGAAGATCTTGACGCCTTAGCAATGGTGGCACACAATTGGACATTTAAAAACCTACTCGACCGAACAAAGTTCAGTCATCAGAAAAATGGTGCAGACAAAAATTCCTACAAATGCACTCATTATGATCAGACTGGCCATACCCAAAGTTGGTGCTTTGAACTTGTTGGGTATCTTGAATGGTGGGATCACAACCGTGATTCCAGCCGAAAGAATTCTAGAAGGCCCACATCTACTGCTGTTGTTGTTGAAACCAAAGAGGAAAATGATGCTGTTAACACTGCTTCCGCTCATGCCACGACTACAACTCCGACTGGTAAGGCTTCCATTATCTCTCACCTATTTCTAATAATAAATGGATAATTGTTTCGAGTGCTAGTGATCATATGACTTTTGATTCTAGAAAAATCTCATCCATTCATAACTCTTCACAAAAATTTGTTTCCACTTGTGATACCCCGTATTCCGTGTATTTTAAATAAATAATTATTTAATTAATTAAGATTATGAGCTTTCTTATTTTAAATTTTAGATGATTTACGTGGTATTATTTTATGACTTTTAACTGTGAAATTTAATTTAATGTGTTTCTTGTTATTAAATATTGTTTATTATTTAAATTACTCTTTATTCTAAATTATTTTAATTGTTTTATTATTTTGTTTTATTTAGTCATTGCGTTTAAATTATTTTATTTAACTTGCCATTTTGAAATTCTTTTTGTTGGATTAGTTTTGAGACCTAAGTTGAAAAGACTGGACCTCATTTCTTTCCATTCATTTTTCTTTTTCCCATTTTTCTCTTTTTCTCTTTCTTTTTCTTCCCCTCTACTTTTCTCTTCCCACGCGTGAGCTTCCCCCTCCCTTTTCTCTTTCGCTCGATTTGGCCCTCCCCACCCCCGCCGTGCACCACCCCCCTTTGTCACTCCCAGCTCGTCGGACTCCCCTCACCCAGGCAACCCACCCCCACCAGCCTCAACCCCTGCCTCACCTCCACCTTCCCCCACGCCTCTCTCCAAGCCAAGGTCTCTTTTTCCCCCAACGCCGCCGTGGCGCCAACCTATGCTGCCAGCTCTTCACCACATCTTCGGTGACCCCCCAGCCACCTAACCCAACCACCCTTCTTCTTAATTTGCCCCTCAGGTGGTCTCCCTATCTCTCACTCCGATTTACTCCATGTGGCCTCCAACCGCTACCCAAGCTGCTACCCACGGCCAATGACCACCACTGCTAGCTTCTCCAACATTCCTTAACTCTTCCATGGCCAGCCCAAGCTCTCCTTAGCTCCCTTTCAATTTTAACCCATTTTGAAATCCACAGCTTTGTTTCGAAATACACTGTTATGTTGTTGTGCCGCCACCTTTAGCACCACCATGATCCTCCAAAAATTATATGTCATCACTGTAAGTAATTTTTTAAAGAACTGTTGAGATTTAAATATATTTTTATGCCAACATTTTTTCTGCAGTCTGTTGATTGTGCCGGACTTTGAGTCTGAGAAATATAGGGGTTTGGTTGGATTGGAGGATGGGATTGGTTATTGAGCTTTAAGCCTTCAGAGGCTTAAGACAAGGGGATCCACTTTCCTCTTATCTCTTTATTATTTGTTCTGAAGTTTTTTTAGGGGTTTTTATATGCATGCTAAAAGGTAAGGAGTAATCACAGGAGTACCAATTTCAAGAAGAGTGTCTCATTTATTCTTTGCAAATGATAATTTTTCATTTTGTGAAGTTAATTCAATGGAATGGAGAATGAAGGGCCTTAACAGATAAACTATCCCACAAGGGTGGTTTACTCCAAAAATATTTTATCCAGATCTAATAGTGGTAGAAGCTTGGGGTATATATGTTACAGTGGACTTTGCCTTGGAGCTTTATTTCTACAAAGTAATTTTTGAAGGAGATGCATAGCTGGTGGTCGATGTTATTCATCAAAAAGAAGAGAATGGTTGCAAATCATTTCGTCATCTGATACATGAATGTAAAATGCACTTAACAAGAATGCAAGCCTAGAAAGTGATTCATGTCAAGAGAATGAATATATAGCAAACCAAGTAGCCGCTCATTGTCTAGCAAAAAGTGCTCTAAGTTTGACTGCAAATTTCATTCTTCTAGAATCCGTTCCTGTATATATTCAATCCATAGTGACTGATCATGATTGTCCATCAGTTTGATCAATGAAGTTGATTCACAAAATTTTTAAAAAAAAAAAAAAACTCTTTATTTTCATCCTTTCAATGTTGGCAGAGGATTCCTCCAATTGAGATTTGTACCCGATGGGATGAAAATGCTCGAAATTTGTAATTAAGTTTGTTCGGCTATATGTTTCTACAATAATCTTGTATTATATCTTAAAGAGAAATACTCTAACCACAAAAAGATTATATAAAAGTAGTCCCACAAACTGACGTGGCTTGATGTAGCGCTCTTGTAAATGCTTTAAAACTTAATTAATTAATTTTTTTTTGAAAAACATATCTCATTAATTAGGGTACCATTAACAAACTTCAACTCTATGGTCTAATGAAGTATAGAGAAATGTGATTACATCAAATCTGAAATCATAATAGACTTAATACAAGGAGGACATGTTTCAATGTCATAGACTTCTTCAGCTTCCTCAAAGGCAGCTTTTGCTAGTTGGTGGGCTGCCTTGTTTGCTTCTCGATAGATGTGAGAAGTTTTCCACTTGATGCTTGTATTTAGCACTTATCTTGCATCTTCAATTAGGCAGGTCCTCAAGCTCCAATCCAGACCTTGGCTTAGCAACAATTCCACAACATGGTTAGAGTCATCCTCTAGACAGACTTGTTGCAGGCCTAGCTCTTTGCAAAACATTGCAGCAATTAGTAGTCCATAAGCTTCAGCATCAGATGGGCATCCTTTGAGAGACCTCTGGGCACCGAGAGTACCTACGATTTGTCCTTGGAAGTCTCTGACAATCGCTCTTATGCCAATTCGCCCCTCCCTTTCTTTGACTGCTGCATCCTAGTTGAGTTTGAACCAGTTCTTTTTTGGCTTTATCCATTTGTGGATGACTGTAGGGGCCGTCTCATGTTCTCCTTTTGATGCTTTGAGAGAATCTTTGTAAGTTGAAAACTCATCTGTTGTCCGCTGGAACACTCTTGTGGGGTGCATGAAATCTTTACCATGAAGGACTTCATTTCTCCTGGTCTAAATTCCCTTCAAGATGATGGCACTCTTCTCCAACTCAGCAGTATCTAAGGTCTCTACTAGGATTGACCATATATCAAAGAAGAGATCACTTTGCCACAACAATTTTTGAATTTTCTTATTGCTCTGATTCCATATATCCTGAGTGGCAGCACAGCTCCACAAGGCATGACCCGATGTCTTAGGGTCTTGTTTGCAAATGAAGCATGAGCTATCATCCACAATCTTTCTTCTTTTTAGGTTTCCCAGGGTTGGGAGTGCCTCACTACAAGCTCTCCATATGAACATCTTGAAATTTGGAGGAATTCTCATCTTCCAAATGCTCTTCCACATTTGTTTATCCCGAGCTCTGCTGGATAGTTCTCCTTCCAAGTCATCCTCCAATTGTCTATGGAAATTGTATCCACTTTTCACTGAGTATTGCCCATTAGTAGTAAGTGGCCATACCAGCCTGTCTTCTCTCCCTCCTATGCTTATTGGTATGGCTTTGATGGCTTCAATCTCCCTTGCTAAGAATAGCTCCTGAAGGAGTGAGTCCTTCCAAATTTTGAGGTTTGCATCAATGAGATCACTGACTTGTTCACACCAACAGTCAGCTGGTCGAGGTGAGAGTACCTGGTAGGAGGGGAGGGAAGGAACCCAGCCATCGTTCCAAATGTTTACATGATTTCCATTACCCACCCTCCACAAGAGACCTTTTTTTAGTATCTCTAAACCTGCATGGATGCCTCTCCAAGCAAAAGATGGCCCCAATTGTGCATCTAACAATTCAGCCTTACAGAAATATTTCTGTTTGAGGATCCTTGCAACTAGAGATGTTGGATTATGTAGAATTATCCACCCTTGTTTTGAAAGTAAAGCTAAGTTGAAACTCCTAAAGTCTCTAAAACCAAGCCCTTTATTATCTTTGCTATGACTGATCTGTTTCCACTTAATCCATTGAATTTTTGAGGTGTCCTCATTGTAGCCCCACCAGAACTTCTTGAGTAGCTAATTCAACCTTCTTGTTATGGAAATTGGAAGCAAAAAAATACCCATGGCATAGGTAGGGATGGCCTGCAGCACTGCTTTAAGGAGAACTTCTTTGCCTGTTGCAGAGAGGTACTTTGATTTCCAATTTGTCACACAGGCCCATGTTCTATCAATAAGACCATGGAATTCTACAACTTTTCTTCTACCCATAAGTGATGGTAACCCCAAACATCTTTCAAATTTGCTGCATGAATTGACCCCTACCAGCTTCATTATTTGGTGCTTATCGTCTTGTTTGGTATTTTTGCTAAAGAAAATGGTGGACTTTTCTTTGTTTAGTACCTGGCCTAATGCCTTCTCATATACTGATAGGATATTAAGCACATTAAGGAGCATCTGAGGGGTTGCTTGACAGAAGAGAAGGCTATCATCCATGAAGAAAAGATGATTAACTAAGATGGGGCCTCTTCCTATTGATGCAAGTATTATCATGCCAGATTGTTCAGCTTGATTCAATAATGCAGTGAGGGCTTTAGCACACATAACGAACATGTGGGGGGACATAGGATCACCTTATCTAAGGCCCCTTGAAGGCCTAAATTTTCTTTGTGGTTCCCCATTAACCAGGATCAAGTAAGATACTGAATTAAGGCAAGATTGGATGGGATTGATCCAGTGAAGGGGAAATTCCATCTTTGTCATGACTGCTTTTACAAAACTTCATTCTACCCTGTCATAAGCCTTACTCATGTCTAGTTTTAAGGCCAAACATCCTCTTTTGCCTGTCATCCTTGAGTTCATTGAGTGAAGGACTTTGTAGTCAACTAGTACATTGTTTGAAATGAGTCTATTAGGCACAAAAGTACTTTTATTCAAGGATATAAGATTAAGAAGTATTCCTTTCAATCTATTGGCAAGGGTTTTAGAACAATTTTGTAGCTTACATTACATAAGCTAATGGGTCGATACTCAACAACTTTCTTTGGGTTTTTTACTTTTGGAATGAGTGAGATATACGTGTCATTAATCTCCTGAAGGGAACCATCTTGATTGAGGACCTGAAGAGGAAATTTACAGACATCCTCACCCACCACCTCCCAATGTTTATGAAAAATTGGGCTGGGAACCCATCAGGACCAGGAGATCCTAATGGGTTCATTTGGAAAGCTGTAGCTCTTACCTCTTCCCTAGTGAAGGGATGCATGAGCCATTATTTCATTTTAGCATTCAATTTAGAGTTCATTACACCCAAGCATTCTTCGAATCCAAAGGGGCTAGATGTATTAAAAAGGGAAGAGAAATAACTTGTGAATACCTCCCATATTTCATCCTGCTCAGCAGCTGTCCTCCCTTGCAGGTCCTCAACACTTCTAATAGCATTTGTCCTTCTTCTTTGACATGCCTGTAGGTGAAAGTAACGTGTATTTCTATCCCCAAAATGCAACCGATGCTGCTTTGCTCTCTGGCGCCACTTTAGTTCCTCTACAACCATTGAGTTTTCCACCTCTTTCTGCAATTGATTCATGGTAGGGATATGGGAGCCAGTGCCAATTTGTTGGAGATGTCTTATCTTGTCTAAAGCTTGTGTGGTGGCCTTGTGGTTGTTCAGCTTGTTTCCCTGTTGCCACTTCTGTAGGCCTTTTTGGCATGACTCCAGCTTTTGTCTCATAGTTCCTGCACCATTCCCACCTATAATGAGATCCTTCCACCCATTAGCCACTATTCTTTGGCACTCTTCATTTAAATCCCAGGCTGCGTCATATCTGAAACAATGTCCCATTCTTTTTCTACTATAGCTTGGATTCTGTTTTGTAATATGTAAGGGAGAATGGTCTGATTTTATTGCTGCTAGTACATTGCTTGTTGCATTGCTGAACATCTGATTATATTCCTTGTTTGCCATTGCCTTGTCAATGCGCTCTTTAGTGAAATCCCTCCCACTTCTGTTGTTTGACCAAATAAATTGTGGACCCTGAGAATGAATGTCATTAAGTCCACAGACTTCTACTGCTTGTCTGAAAGCTTCTATTTGGTTGTAGGGTCTTCTGGCTGCACCCTACTTTTCTTTTTGATGCAAAATCTCATTGAAGTCTCCTGGACAAAGCCAAACCATGGGAGAGGGAGGTTTTAACATTTCAAGTAAAGTCTAGCTACTTATCCTTTTGACAGTTACAGGATAGCCATATAAGCCCGTGAATTGCCATGTATGTCCAGAGTCCTCCTCTTTTATCAATGCACTAATGTGCCATTGGGTATAGTTGGTGATCCTGACCTGCCACTCATCCTTCCACAAAAGGGCAATTCCTCCATTCAGTTGTAAACTATCAACTGCAAAGCACCCATCCATCTTCAAATTCATCCTTACTTCCTCTAGTCTTTGTTTTCTGCTCTTTGTTTCCACCAAGAAAACTAAGAGTGGGCTCTTTTCCTTAGTAAGTTTCCTAAGGATTCTAACTGACCAAGGGTTCCCAAGCCCTCAGCAGTTCCAAATTAAGAGACTCATAGATGATGGCAGGGCTAGAGGCCAGCCACTGCCATTGGTAGTTTGTTTTCATTGTTCCCCACCTTCCTCCTTTGTCTTTTATTCTCATAACCCTACTCATCAATGTGTCTTTTGAAGCTCCCTCTTGTTCGAGTCTTTATGGATCTGTTTGAGATATCTACTAAGGTGTTACTGCTACTAAGTCCACCATTGGTAACCCTCCCTCGAGCAAGCCTTTTCCATTTCCTACCCATTGGGACCTCATCCTCCTTGGTAGGTTCCCTATATGTATTAGCAGGAGGGTTGTTAGTAACTAGCCCCTTCCAATTGACCAATCCCTCATGATCTCCATCTGGTTTGGTTGTTGTAACCTATTCTGCAATCTTCTGAGTTGTAGTTACCTGTTCCACACCCTGCTGAGTGTTTGCTGTGTCAAGGTCCAGGTCCATACTTTTATCACGTGTAATGGCTTGAGCTTTAAGGTCAACTTCCAGGATGACTACCTCTTGAAGGTACGACATCTCGTGCATTATTGGGAATTGACTTTCAAGGTGTTCTCCATTGGGAAAGTCAAAAGTAACCTCTGTATAGTTCTCATTGGGTGACGGCTTCCTGGTTTCCTGCTGTTTCTTACCAACTCGAGGGGTCACATCATGCATGTCCAAAGCATGTTCCTGCGAGACAGTCTAGTTTCCTAACATTGGCTCTTCCCTTTTACCTTTTCCACTTCCTCCTTGTTGCCATTGGTGGTGGTTTCCACCATGAGAACCGCCATACTTTCGACTATCGAAGATATTGGTGTGCATTGGTTGTGCTCTAAGCCAATAGCCAAATTTTTGGGGGTGTTGCTCTCTTTCCTGTTGCTCGTAACGCTGCCTCATGCAATTCTTTCCTTTATGATAGAGAATACCACACTGGAAACAAAAACTCTGTAATCTCTCGTACTTGAAGGAGATTCAATGTCTTTGGTTCTCAACCATCATCCATTTTCCTCTCAGTAGGGGTTTGTGAAGGTCTATAGCTATTCGAACTTGCATACAGCGACCCCAGGCACGTCCATCAAACTCGGTTTCCACTCTAATGACGTGAACAATAAAGGCCGCTAGCTTAACACCGATGTCTTTCGTCATTGTGACTAGAGGAAGGTTGTGCATTTGCACCCAAAACGGCTTAAAACGAAATTTGAGACTATTAATGGACACTGCACCATCCAGCTTTTGCAGGGTTAGTAGGCTCCGATCAAAGAACCAAGGTCTCCCACTTAAGACCTTGTCTTTGTCCTCTAAATACTGGAATTCAATCAAGAAGCATTGGTCTCCTAGTTCCTTAAATCTTACCCAGCCCTCCAGCCGCCAAATTTGAGACATGGTGGTTCTCAATGCCTCACTGTTGACATTTTTCTCAGTTAGAGCTCTTCCAACAATGCAATGCTTCCCTTTCATATCTCCATGTTCGAGCCCCTCCTGCTTGACGTGGAAGCAAAAGTTTTCTTCTATCGAGAGATTTAACCTTTCCCAACGTTTGGCTAGCTCCTCAGCCTCCATTACTACAGAAACGCTTGACAAGGAACAAACTCACAAGAAGTGAGACCAAAGACCCTTGCGGGAGGCAAAGGCACTGAAGCCTTACTTTGTCTCATGAGAGTATAGAAGGCACTTCCCTACACAATGACTCATGCAACACTTATGTAATGGGTCTTGGAGTTGTGAATTATGAGACTTTTTATGTTTAAGAATATTTGTGAAAAGAGTCAATTCTACTGGAAAATATGTTCATTGGATCAGTTGGGAACCGAATTTAGTTTAATTCTAATGTTGGAATCATGAGATTTTATATTTCAATTTGTTTGTAAATGGAGAAAAAAATAAATTTTTAGTCGAAATTTGATTTTCTATGGTAAATTATCCCTACAATAAATAGTGCGGACCTTAGTAACAATTTTCTCTTTTCTCCCCCTATTTTCATATATTTAACATTCACAATCATGCTCCGTTTATCATCCCATTTTTTCCTCTTCTTCTTTTTTTTTTCTTTCTTAATTTTTTTTTTAATTTTTGGTTTATAGTTTCATTTTCCCTTGGCAAGTTTTATTTATTGTTTAATTTATTAAAATATAGCTTGATTGGTGGAAATATGAATCATGTGTAAGAGCATTCTCAATGGTAAATATCTAACTTTTCTTTTTTCTATTTTAACTAATTACTTTAAAAAATCACAATCCAGCCGTTTACCCAAATTTCTTCTTTATTTTTTGAAGAAGATAAATGAAAAGATGAAGAGATATAAATGATAAAGAAAGATCAAAGAGGTAAAAAGAGGGATCAGCAATAATATTGAAAAAAGAGAGAAATTATAAAATAAAAAATTAAGCAATGCATATAAACGTCAACTCACATGTGGACCAAATATTTCTTTGAATATCTTAATTATATTCTCTTTGATTAAAAAATATTTTTAATTGATTTTTTTAATTTAATAGAAACCCAAAAATAAAATATATATATATATATATATATATATATATATAATGAAAATAAATAAAAGTGGTCGCTACTCGGTTAATTGGGGGCCGAGTAGTGCCACTTTAAATTCCTATTGAAACTATATGGACTTGGTGGATAATGGGCACCTGTCTCTTGCGCAAGTATATGGGACATATGTTCCTCATCCGATAACGAATTATCCGTTTTAGTAGAACGGGACACAAATCAAACCGTCACATGCATATGATTACGCCACGTCTAGATCGTAAAAATGTTTCATCTTATCTCATCATTATAATTTTCTTATATTTTCATATAAAATATAATAAACAATTCAATTCTTTCAAATCGTAAAATAATATTAATATTAAAAAATAATATTCTAACAATATTTTATTTAACTTTCATCTAAAATAATTTCATCTCATCTTACTATCTAAATCGTACCTAAATGTAAATTGCACAAGCCTTGAAATGCACTAAATATTCAATCCTCATATTGTTAAAATTGATCTTGTAATGTCACATCACTCTAGATATCTGTTTCTTCCACATCTTTTTCTTAATTTGCATCTCCTGTCTCTTGCACTTTCCATGATCAACTTCTATCTTTATTACAACTTCATTAGCTATGATCTCTTGCACTTCTCATTTCTTTTACTTCCTACCAGTTTTCTCTTTATATTTGCTTAAAACTGTTTGGTTTTCAAGGTTATTCAGCTCCAAGTCGCTTGATTTCCAGGTTTCATTTCTTTTACATTTTCGCTTATTTCTATATATATATATATATAGATCTTGTTCTTCTAGAAGTCAATATTGATCCTACTCTGAACAACAATTTCAAGTCATTAATGCTATTCCTAAAACATGTTTCCCTTTTAGAGATGAATTAACTCTCTGGCAATGTTGGTGGCTATGGTGACCATTTCTTTTGTGTGAAAAAGCTATGACAACTGAGACGTATTACACCAGTGTTTAGCCCAAAATCATGCAGAAGTTGTCGTCTTGGTGCCTACTTTCTTTACATCTCTTCAGGTTTTGACTTTCAAGTTGTTCGATCTTTGGATCAGCTATAATGGCCTTGGTCTAATGACCAACATAAATAGGTAACATGACTATGAGAAAGGTAAGAGAATATAATAAAATTAGAAGGTTTATAATCTAGTAAGCCATTCAGTTAAAAATTAAATAATTAATTATATTGACGTGGTACGCCACAAGTGAAAAAACTTTAAAATATTAAAAACTAAAAACCCATGTTGAAAATATAAATATAAAGACAAAATAAACAAAAGAAAATCAAAATTCAAAAATCTTAGAAAAACATTATAACTTTAAAAAATTCAGATTTAAAGTATAAATTAAAAGAAAAGAGGGTACGGGTGGGGAGCAAGAACATGTAAGTAGAAATAATGGTATTGGTATTTACACTTGAACAAACCATGTCATCTCATCTTATATAATCATTATAATTTTTTCAAACTTTCTAATAAAATACAGAAAACAATTTAATTTTTTTAAATTTCAAAATAAAAATTATATTCTAACAATATTTTATTCAATTTTAAAGTTTTATCTCATCGTATTTCATTTGTATAACTGAACAAGGCCTTCGAGGATTACTCTAGGAGTTAACTTTATATAAATATATATATATATATATATATATATATGTATATGTTTTTTGTAAGAATTAAAAGTGGTACACTGCACTCAAACAATTAAGTAGTATTGATTATACATTTCGTGGAATTTATTACATTTTGAGTTTCAAACAAATCTGCAAACCATTTTTTTTTTCCCCCCTAAACTTTACCCTCAAGAAACATCCGCAACTTTTGCAGGATGAAAGCAAACTGTAGGTCCCACATAAAATGATTTCACATTCAAATTAATCGTGTAAAAGCTAACATGGTGGAAGATCCTTGGGCGGAGGCAGAACAGATTGATCTGTTCCTGGTCCATCTTCAACAACAAATGCAGTTTTCAATCCCCAACCTGTGTGGAGCTCCAAATGGCAATGCAAGAACCAAACACCTACATGGACAGTCGCATCAGAATTGGCATTAATATATGCAATGATGCTAATGGCATGTCAAGGTTTCTAATTTTTTGGTGCATTTATTTTTAAATACAAATCCCATCAAGTTTATCAGAGCGTATGAAATTCATGTCGAAGACAGAGCTAAATAATGTCGCAGGTACTGAATATCTTGCATCGTAAGTACTACCTGGATTATCAGCCTTGAACCGGATAGCGGTCCAACCACCAGTGGGAACTCCGACTGTATTTCTTTCAATAGGATCAACCAAGTTGTAATTTTTAGGATCTTTGTCATGATCAAAATTCCCAATACCCGTCCCAACAACATAGAAGTTATAGCCATGGAGATGGAATGGATGTGACTCAACCGTTAGAAGATTGGTGTCTTGAAGAACCAGCTCAACTGTAGAATTAAAAGCAATCTTGCTAACCCTTGTGCCTGTGGCAGTGCCAAGATTGGCTGTAAGTGGTACACCGGTATAGTTGAAAGGAGTTGGTGGCTTGTCAGGGAAATCAGCTCTATACACTCCTTTAATGTTGAAGTAGTGAGCTTGCAGAAGCCCAATTTGAGGCATTGCAAAGGAGATATTATTCAATGAAGCAAGGAGTTTGGTTCCATTGAGGCATGTTGGGCAAGAATTTTTGCCAAAACCAACAGTGTAAAAGAGGTTTCTATCAATTTTGAGGGGAACATTGGCTGGATACTGCTGAGAGTTCAAGCTCCTTAGCTTCTTGACATAGCTCAAAGCAAACTCTGTATCATTGGGTGCAGGCAACTGGGGAAGAGAAGGGAGAACTGAGTTTGGGACGCCTTTGTACTGGAGAATTGCTGTGGCAGTTTTGTTATCTATGGAAAGGGGAACATCCATGAAAACCCTGGAGGCCATGAAATATCTTCCAGGGACTTGGTTAGCTTGGACCAGGACGTTTGTGGTCTGGCCAGGCGCAATAAGTATAGCTTGAGTGGTAAATGGTTTTGTATAAACTGCATCTACCTCCACTACTGTCATGTTGTGTCCAGCAATAGCAAAGAAAAGCTCGTCGTTGAGGGCAGCGTTGACGATCCTCAGGAGGTATGTTTTGCCTAACTCAACCTCGATCACAAAAGTATCTAACACAAGTAAAAAAAAAATGAAGTATAGATTCAAGTACTCTGCAAAATTTGGTTTTATTTAGTGCCAAGAACTACTCCTTAACCAGAAACTGGTAACTTTTATTTTATGGCATGTGAATGCCTCAAAAGCCTTTTTTCAGACAAGTATATATGCTTGCGTACGTTTTTCAGAACATGGAAAGAGTGGCCCAGGTTTTCCATTGATTGTGTGCGCATCGGACATATTTGGAGGCAAGCCCATGGTTGTCCCTTCCTTGACAACCTCTTCCACATCTGCATGCCACCATTCTCCTGCAGAACAAATACAAGAATTACAGAACTTCATGTCTATCGTTTGAAACGTATATTTACTTCAAACTCACCTAACAGAACTTCAACTTCCTGGCGTGGCTGTGGGAAAGGAAATGGGGTCCCTTGTTTGGGCATGATGACAAATGCGCCATAGACTGTGGCCCTTAGCCAAAGAATATGCGCATGCCACCATAATGTTCCCCTTTGGCCTGTGACATTGAAGTCATAGGTGTAGCTATTCCCAGTCTGGATTGGGCACTGAGTAATGTAAGCTGGTCCATCTGCCCAACCATTTCGATATTGCTTCAGTCCATGCCTACAAGAATCACCAAATTAATGACATGAAGAAAAAAGAACAGCAAAAATTTATAATCTTTTGTTGTTCTCTGCTATCGTTATCAGCAAATTGGCCTACCAATGAATTGACATGTTATATTGTGCATGGTTTGTTACGTTGATGAGAACTCTATCTCCCTCTCTCACATATATAGTCGGCCCTGGGAACCTCCCATTAACGGTTACAATTGGTTTTGCATGGCACAGTCTGCTCACATTCTTCACTTGAATCTGAGAAATGGAAAACACCAAAACCTTCATAAATACAACAGCCCGATGCTATATATGCTTGTGCATGTAATAGGAGTGCTCATGCAAGTAACAAACTCACATCAAATTGGTACTTCTTTATCGCAGCTTCAGCTGGACAAATGATTAAGCCAAGAAATGCAGAGAAAACGAAAGTGAACCCAGAAAAAGCTCTACACATTTCGCCTGTCAAAAAGAGCTTTTCGAGTTGTACTGTTTGTATGGATGAGACATGGATCAGAGCGTAAAGCTTTGAGGTATAAATATGAATGTGTAGAGGTAATCAATGGTTCATGATTATCTATGATCAGTTTGTTAAAGGTGAAGGGGGTCATGGATTAGGTAGGAATTGTGAAGATCTGTACATCAAAGCTTGTAAGCAAAATACTGAAAGCAACTACATAGGCTGTTAACTGACGTAGAGGCTGAGATTGCTAAAGGGAGAAGAGGATTTCAGAAACATCACAGTTATGAAACTTTATTATTTTCAACTTTTAAATATTTGAAGATTTTGGGCATGAGAGCTACATTCAGCCAACCAAAACCCCATAATATACAGTCTTAAGCTTTACCGTCAAGGAAAAGCAATTGGCTTTTAGTATCAAAAGGGAAAGAAGTGAAAAGGAGTTTCAGATCTTTGTGCTCAGCTCATGGAATCCTTGGCAATATCAGAATCAGGGTTAATTTTTCACTGTTATAGTCTGCAAAATTAATTCAGAAGAGTTTCCTTTCTTTACACATGATAAAGTTGTGGGCTATTTTTGCTTGGTAAAGGACTCTTATTCTTATCAAGCAGCTTGTTAGAGGAATTTCATATTGCTTCCGACCATTGAATTAAGTATATATGTACTAAAGGTGAAGGAATTGGAATCTTAAAGCAAGAGCCATACATCCTATGCCCTTGCATATTTTTTCAAGTCTCCTACTAATGACGAATGTCCTCTTGAGAACGTTGTTTAAAAAAAAAAATTCAATACTACAAAAATCTTAAGAACTTCATGCATATGAACTAGAAGGATTTACTACACCTTAAAAAAATACCTTGAGAAAGAGTACTCAATTTTATTTTTGTAATAAATAATCATTTTCATCGTAAATATTTCATCATAAATAAATTGTTTTCTTATAGCGACTCATCCAACCTGATCTTTCCCGGCCCTCTCGATAAAACATAGAATACTAGAAGAGAAGAAAAATTATTAAAGTACCTTGGTATTATGTGTTTAGGAGATCAAATTTCATAACATCAAGTGCATATCCTCACTGTAATATTGGGCTGCATGTTTTCAAACCACTGTTGGTTGCGGATCGAATTTTCAATATATAGTAGTATATGACATTAATAATAAATAATAATAAGCTGGGAATTTGTTGGTCCATCCATGGATCTTGCTTGATGCATGATGCATTAAGTCTAAGTTACTACTGAAGTCGTACGTTGCAGATTGCTGCCAAACATTACAAAGGCATCCATATTGATATTCCCTATCTGCCATAAAAATATAATAAATAAACAAATAAAGTGTGTGTGTGATGAAAAAGATAAACTTGTTGGATTGCAACTTGGGTTGGGCCAACTAAGGTCTAGTGCACAAAAAACCTATACTCTTTTCATGAAAAGCCTAAAATAGAGTACGTTTTACCCACTCTATACCCTTGCCCGATATATATATTAAACTAAACTTCTTTTAAATAAAAAATTTAATTGTTGATTGATGACACCAAATAAATATAATAAAAAAACAGTAGTATATCTCCCTTTTGGTGTGCAACAATTCCCGAATCCTCTAGCAAAATACGATGATTTGGTATAGTCCATAGGCTCGTGGGGCANGAATATCTTAATTATATTCTCTTTGATTAAAAAATATTTTTAATTGATTTTTTTAATTTAATAGAAACCCAAAAATAAAATATATATATATATATATATATATATATATATAATGAAAATAAATAAAAGTGGTCGCTACTCGGTTAATTGGGGGCCGAGTAGTGCCACTTTAAATTCCTATTGAAACTATATGGACTTGGTGGATAATGGGCACCTGTCTCTTGCGCAAGTATATGGGACATATGTTCCTCATCCGATAACGAATTATCCGTTTTAGTAGAACGGGACACAAATCAAACCGTCACATGCATATGATTACGCCACGTCTAGATCGTAAAAATGTTTCATCTTATCTCATCATTATAATTTTCTTATATTTTCATATAAAATATAATAAACAATTCAATTCTTTCAAATCGTAAAATAATATTAATATTAAAAAATAATATTCTAACAATATTTTATTTAACTTTCATCTAAAATAATTTCATCTCATCTTACTATCTAAATCGTACCTAAATGTAAATTGCACAAGCCTTGAAATGCACTAAATATTCAATCCTCATATTGTTAAAATTGATCTTGTAATGTCACATCACTCTAGATATCTGTTTCTTCCACATCTTTTTCTTAATTTGCATCTCCTGTCTCTTGCACTTTCCATGATCAACTTCTATCTTTATTACAACTTCATTAGCTATGATCTCTTGCACTTCTCATTTCTTTTACTTCCTACCAGTTTTCTCTTTATATTTGCTTAAAACTGTTTGGTTTTCAAGGTTATTCAGCTCCAAGTCGCTTGATTTCCAGGTTTCATTTCTTTTACATTTTCGCTTATTTCTATATATATATATATATAGATCTTGGTCTTCTTGAATAAGGATAACCAATTTTGATCTTTGAAGTCAATATGATCCTACTCTAACAGACAATTTCAAGTCATTAATGCTATTCCTAAAACATGTTCCCTTTAGAGATGAATTAACTCTCTGAGGCAATGTTGGTAGGCTATGGTGACCATTTCTTTTGTGTGAAAAAGCTATGACAACTGAGACGTATTACACCAGTGTTTAGCCCAAAATCATGCAGAAGTTGTCGTCTTGGTGCCTACTTTCTTTACATCTCTTCAGGTTTTGACTTTCAAGTTGTTCGATCTTTGGATCAGCTATAATGGCCTTGGTCTAATGACCAACATAAATAGGTAACATGATATGAGAAAGGTAAGAGAATATAATAAAATTAGAAGGTTTATAATCTAGTAAGCCATTCAGTTAAAAATTAAATAATTAATTATATTGACGTGGTACGCCACAAGTGAAAAAACTTTAAAATATTAAAAACTAAAAAACCCATGTTAAAATATAAATATAAAGAAAAATAAACAAAAGAAAATCAAAATTCAAAATCTTAGAAAAACATTATAACTTTAAAAAATTCAGATTTAAAAGTATAAATTAAAAGAAAAGAGGGTACGGGTGGGGAGCAAGAACATGAAGTAGAAATAATGGTATTGGTATTTACACTTGAACAAACCATGTCATCTCATCTCTATATAATCATTATAATTTTTTCAAACTTTCAATAAAATACAGAAAACAATTAATTTTTTTAAATTTAAAATAAAATTATATTTAAAATATTTTATTCAATTTTAAATTTTATCTCATCGTTTCTCATTTGTATAACGAACAAGGCCTTCGAGATTACTCTAGTAAATGAGTATATACTTACTCTGATTAAATATATATATATATATAATATATATAGTATATGTTTGTAAGAATTAAAAGTGGTACACTGCACTCAAACAATTAAGTAGTATTGATTATACATTTCGTGGAATTTATTACATTTTGAGTTTCAAACAAATCTGCAAACCATTTTTTTTTTCCCCCCTAAACTTTACCCTCAAGAAACATCCGCAACTTTTGCAGGATGAAAGCAAACTGTAGGTCCCACATAAAATGATTTCACATTCAAATTAATCGTGTAAAAGCTAACATGGTGGAAGATCCTTGGGCGGAGGCAGAACAGATTGATCTGTTCCTGGTCCATCTTCAACAACAAATGCAGTTTTCAATCCCCAACCTGTGTGGAGCTCCAAATGGCAATGCAAGAACCAAACACCTACATGGACAGTCGCATCAGAATTGGCATTAATATATGCAATGATGCTAATGGCATGTCAAGGTTTCTAATTTTTTGGTGCATTTATTTTTAAATACAAATCCCATCAAGTTTATCAGAGCGTATGAAATTCATGTCGAAGACAGAGCTAAATAATGTCGCAGGTACTGAATATCTTGCATCGTAAGTACTACCTGGATTATCAGCCTTGAACCGGATAGCGGTCCAACCACCAGTGGGAACTCCGACTGTATTTCTTTCAATAGGATCAACCAAGTTGTAATTTTTAGGATCTTTGTCATGATCAAAATTCCCAATACCCGTCCCAACAACATAGAAGTTATAGCCATGGAGATGGAATGGATGTGACTCAACCGTTAGAAGATTGGTGTCTTGAAGAACCAGCTCAACTGTAGAATTAAAAGCAATCTTGCTAACCCTTGTGCCTGTGGCAGTGCCAAGATTGGCTGTAAGTGGTACACCGGTATAGTTGAAAGGAGTTGGTGGCTTGTCAGGGAAATCAGCTCTATACACTCCTTTAATGTTGAAGTAGTGAGCTTGCAGAAGCCCAATTTGAGGCATTGCAAAGGAGATATTATTCAATGAAGCAAGGAGTTTGGTTCCATTGAGGCATGTTGGGCAAGAATTTTTGCCAAAACCAACAGTGTAAAAGAGGTTTCTATCAATTTTGAGGGGAACATTGGCTGGATACTGCTGAGAGTTCAAGCTCCTTAGCTTCTTGACATAGCTCAAAGCAAACTCTGTATCATTGGGTGCAGGCAACTGGGGAAGAGAAGGGAGAACTGAGTTTGGGACGCCTTTGTACTGGAGAATTGCGTGGCAGTTTTGTTATCTATGGAAAGGGGAACATCCATGAAAACCCTGGAGGCCATGAAATATCTTCCAGGGACTTGGTTAGCTTGGACCAGGACGTTTGTGGTCTGGCCAGGCGCAATAAGTATAGCTTGAGTGGTAAATGGTTTTGTATAAACTGCATCTACCTCCACTACTGTCATGTTGTGTCCAGCAATAGCAAAGAAAAGCTCGTCGTTGAGGGCAGCGTTGACGATCCTCAGGAGGTATGTTTTGCCTAACTCAACCTCGATCACAAAAGTATCTAACACAAGTAAAAAAAAAATGAAGTATAGATTCAAGTACTCTGCAAAATTTGGTTTTATTTAGTGCCAAGAACTACTCCTTAACCAGAAACTGGTAACTTTTATTTTATGGCATGTGAATGCCTCAAAAGCCTTTTTTCAGACAAGTATATATGCTTGCGTACGTTTTTCAGAACATGGAAAGAGTGGCCCAGGTTTTCCATTGATTGTGTGCGCATCGGACATATTTGGAGGCAAGCCCATGGTTGTCCCTTCCTTGACAACCTCTTCCACATCTGCATGCCACCATTCTCCTGCAGAACAAATACAAGAATTACAGAACTTCATGTCTATCGTTTGAAACGTATATTTACTTCAAACTCACCTAACAGAACTTCAACTTCCTGGCGTGGCTGTGGGAAAGGAAATGGGGTCCCTTGTTTGGGCATGATGACAAATGCGCCATAGACTGTGGCCCTTAGCCAAAGAATATGCGCATGCCACCATAATGTTCCCCTTTGGCCTGTGACATTGAAGTCATAGGTGTAGCTATTCCCAGTCTGGATTGGGCACTGAGTAATGTAAGCTGGTCCATCTGCCCAACCATTTCGATATTGCTTCAGTCCATGCCTACAAGAATCACCAAATTAATGACATGAAGAAAAAAGAACAGCAAAAATTTATAATCTTTTGTTGTTCTCTGCTATCGTTATCAGCAAATTGGCCTACCAATGAATTGACATGTTATATTGTGCATGGTTTGTTACGTTGATGAGAACTCTATCTCCCTCTCTCACATATATAGTCGGCCCTGGGAACCTCCCATTAACGGTTACAATTGGTTTTGCATGGCACAGTCTGCTCACATTCTTCACTTGAATCTGAGAAATGGAAAACACCAAAACCTTCATAAATACAACAGCCCGATGCTATATATGCTTGTGCATGTAATAGGAGTGCTCATGCAAGTAACAAACTCACATCAAATTGGTACTTCTTTATCGCAGCTTCAGCTGGACAAATGATTAAGCCAAGAAATGCAGAGAAAACGAAAGTGAACCCAGAAAAAGCTCTACACATTTCGCCTGTCAAAAAGAGCTTTTCGAGTTGTACTGTTTGTATGGATGAGACATGGATCAGAGCGTAAAGCTTTGAGGTATAAATATGAATGTGTAGAGGTAATCAATGGTTCATGATTATCTATGATCAGTTTGTTAAAGGTGAAGGGGGTCATGGATTAGGTAGGAATTGTGAAGATCTGTACATCAAAGCTTGTAAGCAAAATACTGAAAGCAACTACATAGGCTGTTAACTGACGTAGAGGCTGAGATTGCTAAAGGGAGAAGAGGATTTCAGAAACATCACAGTTATGAAACTTTATTATTTTCAACTTTTAAATATTTGAAGATTTTGGGCATGAGAGCTACATTCAGCCAACCAAAACCCCATAATATACAGTCTTAAGCTTTACCGTCAAGGAAAAGCAATTGGCTTTTAGTATCAAAAGGGAAAGAAGTGAAAAGGAGTTTCAGATCTTTGTGCTCAGCTCATGGAATCCTTGGCAATATCAGAATCAGGGTTAATTTTTCACTGTTATAGTCTGCAAAATTAATTCAGAAGAGTTTCCTTTCTTTACACATGATAAAGTTTTGGGCTATTTTTGCTTGGTAAAGGACTCTTATTCTTATCAAGCAGCTTGTTAGAGGAATTTCATATTGCTTCCGACCATTGAATTAAGTATATATGTACTAAAGGTGAAGGAATTGGAATCTTAAAGCAAGAGCCATACATCCTATGCCCTTGCATATTTTTTCAAGTCTCCTACTCATGATGAATGTCCTCTTGAGAACGTTGTTTAAAAAAAAGACAATACTACAAAAATCTAAAGAACTTCATGCATATGAACTGGAAGCATTTAATACGCCTTAAAAAATATACCTTGAGACAGAGTACTCAAGTTTATATTTGTAGTAAATGTTGACTTGGTTTGCTCCTTTGGTTAGTCCCACATGGTGGGAAATGAGAAAGAGCAGGCCTCAAGGCTTATAAATAAGAAGTTAGTCTTTTAGTTTAAGTGCACCAGTCAAATGCTTAGCTAGTAACTTTTGACTCTAGTTAAATTACTCTGTTGTCCATTTTTTTAAAATGGAAAGAGGTGTGAGTTAAAGTTTTGCTAGTGAGGAAAGTTTTGTGGGTGTGTTTGGGGTGAAGAGGGAAATTGTGTGATTGTAACAATTTTTCATATAGTGGATTTTTTTCTCTGAGTCTGATGGTTTTTCTCCTATTTAGGAGTTTTCACATAAATATCTTATTTTGTTATTATTTCTCTATTTTTCTTATTATTCATGCAAAGGGTAGATCCTAGGGGGGTGAATTTGGGAGGTCCAAATTTCCAACAATTGGTCAGAGCCACTAGGTTCTTTTTGTGGAGTGGAGCTTTGGTGTGGTAGTATGGATACGTATAGTAGTATAAGGAGGTTCTGTTTAGGAGATTGTAAATTTTAAGTGTGTCCATTGTGACCCTTCAATCTTTCCTGGGTGCTGACTTAATGAGGTACTATTCATTTCTATAGTAAATTTATCAAAACAATGTCAGGAAGTAGGGCTTCAAATCCTATTAGATTTGAGGTAGAGAAATTGGCTTACACAATGTGTTGAAGGGCAGATCAACCCTTGAAGTCAGCAGTGATACTAGCGACTGGTGGAACGGCTAGTACAAGGAGCGGATTCGGCAAGTGGCTCCAAGTCAATAAATGGAGATACTGGTATTGATGCTAACGTTGTGTCTCTCTCCACAGAAAAGGGACATGTACATCCTCATGGCATGCCTTTAATTCCTAAAGTTGTCATGATAGAGGATGTGTTAATGTTAGCGGGTCCACAAATTTGCATGCAGGCATTGGTTTGGCATTGATGCAGGGTGTATGGTGGAAATTCATGTCGATGGCTGATGAACTTCCAAGAAAGCTAAACGTGTAAGTTACACCATAATTTCAGTAACGTTGTTTTCGACATGGACCGAAGAGAAATACTTGTAATTGGTTTATTCTGAGTGAGTATGCTTTTATGGTGAAGCATGATAACGGAAGCTATGAAGATTTTCATTGAGGTGGAGTTTGGCTGTGGGACTAGTCAAAATCGCAAGGTGGAGATTGTTGACTTGGTTTGCTCTTTTGGTTAATCCCACATGGGTGGGAAATGAGAAAGAGCAAGCCCTCAAGGCGTATAAATAAGAGGCTTAGCCTCTTAGTTTAAATGCACCAGTCAAATGCTTAGTTAGTGTTGCCCAAATGACTAACACAAGGGGGGGTGAATTGAGTTGTATTTAAAAAAATAACAATTATAAATCAAATATAGAATATAAAATATAAACAAAATATGAAACAACAATAAATATAAAGAGTAAGGGTAAGAGAGAAGCAAACTCAGTATGTTAACGAGGTTCGGCCCCACTGCCTACGTCCTTGCCTCAAGCTACCCCTTGAGGATCCCCGAATTCACTATTCAATCTCCTTCAGGTGGAGATAGAAACCTATTACACCTTTGAACAACACCGCTACAAAGGATCCGTGTAGAACACCCTCTACACTTGCAATCACCTTACACGTAGTGATTCAACGATTCCCTGTGTAGAACACTTTCTACACGCACAATGGTTGTACACACCCTTTTACTGATACAAGAATTGATAGTGGGTAGAATATCAGAAAACACTCCTCAATGAGTGAAATAAGAACAATACAGCACAACCTATATCTCTCAAAATGAAAAAGGATTAAGGCTCAATGCTTAGAGAAGAGAGAATGAAAGCTTTGAATGAGAGTTGTATGCTCTTGGTGTTGTGAATGTGAAGCTCTCAAATGATCTATTTATAGGCATATGAGACTTCATATTCAAATTTAAAAAGATTCACATGTCAAAGACATCATCATTCATTTTTCAAAAATTTCAAACCTAATCTTTTTACTTTTTGCATGTGACAAAATGAGCACACTTTACTTTTCAAAAAATTCAAACCTAATCTTTTACTTTTTGCATATGACAAAAGGAGCACACTTTACTTTTCAAAATTTTCAAACAAAGGCATCTTCCTTTTGCATAAGTCAAGAAAAGCATCAATCACTTTTGAAAATATTCAAATAAAACATGCACATGTGAAAGATGACAATCAATCATCTTTAATATTTTCAAAGTTCAACCCTTTAATCATGGCATGCACATGTGAAAGATGACAATCAATTATCTTTCAAAATTTTCAAATTTAATTTTCAAAATATTCATGCACATGTGGAAAATGTATTTTAATGCTTTATGATAAAATATTAATTTTTGAGCCTTAATCCTAATTTCGAATTTTAAAGAGATTTACAACATTATTCTATGACTTTAATGTGAACTTGCTCCCTTCTTGCTCATGCTTGGTTTCTTGATGTGCTTGACTCCATTGTGTAGATAACTTGAGCTTGAGACTCCTTTATTCTATGAATTCATTTGTTATCATCAAAATCCATGTGTAAATATATAATTACACAAAACTTGAAACCTTAGGTTTAACAATCTCCCCCTTTTTGATGATGACAAATACTTGATAGAACCTGAAGCCTGTATTAATACTTAAGCTCCCCCTGAGAATGTGCGTTAGTTTTTCAAAAAAAAAAAAATAAATATAATTCCAAGCATATATAACAAGTTTAACAATTTAAACAATATTAATGTTCTAGTCTAAAACTTCTCCCCCTTTTGGCATCATTAAAAAGGATCGACAGCAAGTAAATAGACTGAAGAAAACGGTGCGTTAAAAAACACTGTAGATAGTTGAAAAAGAGAGCCGTCCGTGACCCGACAAGTCCTGCAAAGCCTCGAGGCCTAACTCTATGAATTTAGTGCGGTTGAAGATAGAAACAAATCGCCTGATGTTGTTGACAAACGAGATTGAAGGCTCCGAGTTTCTAAAAAAAATGTCTTTTTCACTGATCGGGAAAAAACACATTGCTCTTTGACTTGGATGATAGCTCGTCTTGTTCTTTATACTATCTCTATAAAAACAGTCTTAAAGTTCATCCAATCCGCATCAAGTTTTCTTCTTATCTCTATAACTCATCTGCATTCCTTCAACATTCTCGCTTTAAGTTTTCAATTCCTTTCTCAATGGCTCATTCTTCTACATCTCAACCTCCTGTCCTTTCTGCAGCTGCCATTGGTGCTATGTTGCAGCAAGAAAATAATAGTATGGCAAATAAGTCAGACTCCGATGCTATCTACGACTTGGTGAGTCTCGGGACTCGCTACTCATCCTCTATTGTTGCTTTTTCCCAGCGGGTTCAAGCAAAAAACCATGAGGTTGAAAAGCTTAAGGAACAAATTGTTGTACTTCAACGAATTGTTCAAGAGTCTCACACAAGGGAAGGAATCCTTCGGCAGAAGAATAAAAAGTTGAAATCTCTATTGGATTCTTCATTCCGCTTGCCAGTTCCCATGAATAGGGATGACATGATATTGTATGAAGAGAATGAGCGTCTCAAACATGAGGCTAAGAACCTCAAGTTTATGTAAAAGTATTTAAGAAAAATCTATCTATTTTTATGAACTTTGATCTGTCTTTTAAGAGATATTCATAATATGCATCATACCTATTTCTCTTCTAATCATAGATAATCTATCTTCTGGTAAAGGTTTTGTGAATATATCTGCTAACTGATCGTGTGTGTTTGTGAACTCTAGTACTATATCGCCTTTCTGCACATGATCTCGAAGAAAATGATATCTTATTTCAATATGCTTAGTTCTAGAATGTTGTATTGGGTTTTTTGAAAGATTTATAGCACTTGTATTATCACATTTGATTGGAATGTGATTATACATGAGTTTAAAATCTTCAAGTTGTTGCTTCATGTAAAGAACTTGAGCACAACAACTACCCGCAGCAACATATTCTGCCTCAGCAGTAGATAGTGCAACAGAATTTTGTTTTTTACTAAACCAGGAAACTAATGCATGACCTAAGAAGTGACATGCTCCACTAGTGCTTTTTCGATCTATTTTACAACCAGCATAATCTGCATCTGTGTAGCTGATTAGATCGAAAGATGTGTGTTTAGGGTACCATAACCCTAGGTTAATTGTACCACTAAGATATCTAAGAATGCGCTTAACTGCAATTAAATGAGATTCTTTTGGAGATGATTGAAAACGTGCACATAAACACACACTGAACATAATATCTGGTCTACTGGCTGTCAAATATAATAAGCTACCAATCATACCTCGATATACTTTCGAGTCAACTGTCTTACCGGATTCATCTTTATCAAGTTTAGTAGATGGGCTCATTGGTGTTCCAGTTTCCTTAGCACCTTCCATCCCAAACTTCTTCAGCAATTCCTTAATATATTTTGATTGATTGATGAATGTCCCACTTTTTACTTGCTTAATTTGCAATCCGAGAAAGAATGTAAGTTCTCCCATCATGCTCATTTCAAATTCATCCTGCATAGTCTTAGCAAAAACTTGACACATATTTTCATTAGTAGCACCGAATATTATATCATCAACATAAATCTGAACCAAAAGAATATCATCATTTTCGTATTTAATGAAAAGAGTTGTGTCGATTTTTCCTCTTGAGAAACCTTTTTTAATCAAGAAACCACTGAGTCTCTCGTACCACGCTCTAGGAGCTTGTTTGAGTCCATATAGTGCTTTTGTGAGTTTGAAAACATGATTTGGAGAAATATGATTTTCAAAACCTGGAGGTTGCTCAACATATACCTCTTCATTTATAAAACCATTTAAGAAAGCACTTTTAACATCCATTTGAAAAAGTTTGAAATCTTTATAACAAGCATATGCAAGTAGCATTCGAATAGCTTCTAATCTTGCGACTGGTGCATATGTCTCATCATAATCAATTCCTTCTTCTTGATTGTAACCTTGGGCTACAAGTCGAGCCTTATTTCTAGTAATGACTCCGGACTCATCTTTCTTGTTTCTAAAAACCCATTTTGTTCCAATAATAGTATGATTTTTGGGTTTAGGAACAAGTGTCCAAACATCATTTCTTTCAAATTGATTAAGCTCTTCTTGCATAGCTAGAATCCAAGATTCATCAAGAAGTGCTTCATCAATATTTTTAGGTTCAATCTGAGATAAAAAAGCAGTATGATTGCAAATATTTCTAAGAGATGATCGAGTGCTTACACCTTGTGAAGGTTCTCCCAGAATTTGTTCCACTGGATGATCTTTCACAAATTTCCACTGTTTGGTTGCATCTCGTATTAAATTTTGATGATCTTTCCTGATGTCTCCATGTTGGACTTCCTCTATTGTGTTCTCTTTGTTGAGATTGAGACTTTCTGTATTATTTATACCTCCTGTTTCTTCATCAATGGATTTCTTGGAGAGTAGAGAATTAGATTCATCAAATACTACATGCATAGATTCTTGTACAGTTAAAGTCTTTTTATTGAATACTCTATAAGCTTTACTATTTGTAGAATACCCGAGAAAAATACCTTCATCCGATTTTGCATCAAATTTGCCTAAATTATCCCTGTCATTCAAAATAAAACATTTGCATCCAAATACATGAAAGTAACCAATGTTGGGCTTTTTCTCATTCCAAAGCTCATAGGGGGTTTTATCTAATTTAGACCTTAACATAACTCTATTTATAACATAACATGCAGTACTTACCGCTTCGGCCCAAAAATAACTAGGCAAGTTGTTCTCATTAAGCATTGTTCTTGCCATCTCTTGAAGAGATCTATTTTTCCTCTCTACTACCCCATTTTGTTGAGGAGTTCGAGGAGCAGAAAAATTATGCACAAAACCATTTTCATCACAAAATGTTTCAATATTTTTATTAACAAACTCTTTTCCCCTATCACTTCGGATACTTGAAATAGTATAGCCCTTTTCATTTTGAATTCTCTTGCATAACTTGGTAAAAGCATTATGTGCCTCATCTTTATGAGCAAGAAAGATGACCCAAGTATATCTAGAGAAATCATCAACAATAACAAAAGCATAATATTTTCCTCCTAGACTTGCAACTCTATTTGGTCCAAAAAGATCCATGTGTATCAGTTGCAGTGGTCTAGTAGTGGAAATATATTTCTTGGTTTTAAAAGAAGTTTTTGTTTGTTTACCAAATTGGCATGCATCACAAATTTTGTCTTTAAGAAAATTTGCCTTTGGTAAACCTCTCACAAGATCATTTTTTGAAAGTTTGGAAATAAGTTCCATGTTGGCATGACCTAGTCTTCTATGCCATAACCAATTAGTTTCATTTTGTACTGAAAAACAAATAGCATCTTGTGAGGTAATTTCTTCAAAATCGATTGTATAAACATTATTACTTCTAAAGGCAGTAAAACAAATGTTATAATCATGATCATTCAAAATAATGCACTTATCCATTTTGAAAGTAACTGTAAATCCTTTATCACATAATTGACTTATACTCAAAAGATTATGTTTTAGACCTTCAACAAGTAGAACATCTTCAATTATGAGAGAAGATTTATTACCAATTTTACCTATTCCCACGATCTTCCCTTTCGAGTTGTCTCCAAATGTCACGTGTCCTTCTTCTTTAGATCTAAGATCAAAGAACTTAGTCTTGTCTCCCGTCATGTGTCTTGAACATCCACTATCTAAAAACCATTTGTTTTTGCTTGTAGAGGACTTCATGCATACCTATAAAAACAATTAAAATGATTTTTCTTGGTACCCAAGTTCTTTGGGTCCTTTATTTATTAGTATTAGAAGAAACAAGATTTTTAGGTACCCATATGGCCCTAATAGTCATTGTATGTTTTCTTCTAATAGGACAAGTATGATAATTATGACCATTTCTATTACAAAAATTACAAATAGCATGTGACATATATGAAAATCTTGAATGATTATAATAGTATCCTTTTTTGACAAACTTATTATGAAAAGAATTTTGAATATTAGACTTTGATGTAGAAGGATTATCAAAGAAGTTTTTATAAGGTTTGAACTTTTGTTTTGGCATATATCCCAAGCCTGCCTTGTCAAAAACACATCTTTGACTACCAAGAAGTTTTTCAAAATTTCTTTTTCCATTCGTAAAGTTTTCAACAATATTTTCTAAATCAGTTTTCTTTTTCTTCAACTCAAGATTTTCGTCTTTCAAAACAATATTTTCTTTTCTTAAAATATCAATTTCGTTTGTTAAAGAAGAATTTTTCTTTTTCAAAGCAGTATATTTGATACCCAATTTTTCAAATTCTTCATATACCTCTTCTAAAACATTTTGCAATTCTTCATATGAAGGATTTTCAATATTATCAAAATTTGTTACCTCAATATCATCTTTAGCCATAAGACAGAGATTTGCTGATTCTTCATTGCTTGCTTCACTATCTGAGCTACTTGAATCATCATCCCATGTAGCTTTCATTGCTTTCTTGCCTTTGTTTCGATCTTTCTTTAGCAGGGGACAATCTGGCTTGATATGACCAGGCTTATTGCATTTATAACAAATTAAAGTATCATTTTTACCTGAATCTTTCTTGGAAAACTTTTTGAATGATTTCCTCGGAGGAGTTTTATTTTTCTTTAAGAATCTCTGAATTCTTCTTGTTATCATCGCAACTTCTTCATCTTTATCGTCATTTTCCTCATCTTCATCACTTTCACTTTCATGAGGAACAGCTTTAAGTGCCAAGCTCTTCTTTGGCTTTCCTTCTTCTTCTCCTCTTTTCAATGTGTACTCATGGGTGATAAGTGACCCGATGAGTTCATTCACTTCGAGCTTCTTGAGGTCTCTAGCTTCAAGAATCGCTGTCACTTTTGATTCCCAACGTTTTGGTAGAGAGTTGAGAATTTTTCTTACCATTTCCACTTTGGAATAAACTTTGCCAAGAGCTGTCAAGCTGTTTATGATGTTAGTAAAACGAGTGTGCATACTAGAAATAGATTCATCATCATTCATCTTAAACATTTCATATTCATGAGTAAGAATATAAATTTTTGATTCCTTAACTTGAGAAGTTCCTTCATAAGTAACTTCCAAGTTATCCCAAATTTCTTTTGCCGTAGCACAAGTCATTACTCTATTAAACTCATTACCATTGAGAGCATTATATAATAAATTCATAGCAGTTAAATTCAAAGTATAAAGTCTATTGTCTTCACGATTAAACTCTTCTTCTTCCTTTTTGACCTTTACTCCATCAACCACTTTTGTTGGAATATAAGGTCCATTTACAATGCATTTCCAGATTTCTCGACCTTGAGCTTGAAGGAATATTCTCATTCTAACTTTCCAGAATGAGTAATTGTCTCCACAAAAGAGTGGAGGCCGACTGCTAGATTGACCTTCACCAAATGAAACTGCAATATTAGCCATAAGATCTTAACTCAAAAGATAGTTAATCTTATAATAGAGCTTTAGCTCTGATACCAATTGTTGCCCAAATGACTAATACAAGAGGGGGGGTGAATTGAGTTGTATTTAAAAAAATAACAATTATAAATCAAATATGGAATATAAAATATAAACAAAATATGAAACAACAATAAATATAAAGAGTAAGGGTAAGAGAGAAGCAAACTCAGTATGTTAACTAGGTTCGGCCCCACTGCCTACGTCCTCGCCTCAAGCTACCCCTTGAGGATCCCCGAATTCACTATTCAATCTCCTTCAGGTGGAGATAGAAACTTATTACACCTTTGAACAACACCGCTACAAAGGATCCATGTAGAACACCTTCTACACTTGCAATCACCTTACACGTGGTGATTCAACGATTCCCTGTGTAGAACACTTTCTACACGCACAAGGGTTGTACATACCCTTTTACTGATACAAAAATTGATAATGGGTACGATATCAGAAAACACTCCTCAATGAGTGAAATAAGAACAATACAAGCACAAACTATATCTCTCAAAATGAACAAGGGTTAAGGCTCAATGCTTAGAGAAGAGAGAATGAAAGCTTTGAATGAGAGCTTTGAATGAGAGTTGTATGCTCTTAGTGTTGTGAATGTGAAGCTCTCAAATGATCTATTTATTTCATATTCAAATTTAAAAAGATTCACATGTCAAAGACATCATCATTCATTTTTCAAAAAATTTCAAACCTAATCTTTTTACTTTTTGCATATGAGAAAAGGAGCACACTTTGCTTTTCAAAAATTTCAAACCTATCTTTTACTTTTTGCATATGACAAAAGGAGCACACTTTACTTTTCAAATTTTTCAAACAAAGAGCATCTTCCTTTTGCATAAGTCAAGAAAAGCATCAATCACTTTTGAAAATATTCAAATAAAACATGCACATGTGAAAGATGACAATCAATCATCTTTAATATTTTCAAAGTTCAACCCTTTAATCATGGCATGCACATGTGAAAGATGACAATCAATTATCTTTCAAAATTTTCAAATTTAATTTTCAAAATATTCATGCACATGTGGAAAATGTATTTTAATGCTTTATGATAAAATATTAATTTTGAGCCTTAATCCTAATTTCGAATTTTAAGAGATTTACAACATTACTCTATGACTTTAATGTGAGCTTGTTCCCTTCTTGCTCATGCTTGGTTTCTTGATGTGCTTGACTCCATTGTGTAGATAACTTGAGCTTGAGACTCCTTTATTCTTTGAATTCATTTGTTATCATCAAAATCCATGTGTAAATATATAATTACACAAAACTTGAAACCTTAGGTTCAACAGTTAGTAACTTTTGACTCTAGTTAAATTTCTCTGTTGTCCATTTTTGTAAAATGGGAAGAGGTGTGAGTTAAAGTTTTGCTAGTGGGGAAAGTTTTGTGGGTGAGTTTGGAGTGAGAAGAGAAATTGTGTGATTATAACAATTTTTCAAATAGTAAATTTTCTTCTGTAGGTCTGGTGGTTTTTTCTTCTGTCTAGGAGTTTTCACGTAAATATCTTGTTTTGTTATTATTTCTCTATTTTTCTTATTATTCCTGCAAATGGTAGATACTAGGGGGGTGAATTTGAGAGGTCCAAATTTTCAACAGTAAATAATCATTTTCGTCGTAAAATATTTCATCATAAATAAATTTTTTTCTTATAGCGACGCATCCAACCTGATCTTCCCGGCCCTCTCGATAAACATAGAATACTAGAAGAGAAGAAAAATTATTAAGTACCTTGGTATTATGTGTTTAGGAGATCAAATTTCAGAACATCTAGTGCATATCCTTAATGTAATATTGTGCTGCCTGTTTTCAAATCACTGTTCGTTGCGGATCGAATTTTAAATATATTGTAGTATATGACATTAATAATAAATAATAATAAGCTGGGAATTTGTTGCTCCATCCATGGATCTTGCTTGATGCATGATGCATTAGGTCTAAGTTACTACTGAAGTTGTACGTTGCATATTGCTGCCAAACATTACAAAGATACACATTGATATTCCCTATCTGCCATAAAATAAATAAATAAAGGGTGTGATGAAAAAGATAAACTTGTTGGATTGCAACTTGGGTTGTGCCAACTAAGGTCCAGTGCACAAAAAACCTATACTCTTTTCATGAAAAGCCTAAAATAGAGTACGTTTTACCCACTCTATACCCTTGCCCGATATATATATTAAACTAAACTTCTTTTAAATAAAAAATTTAATTGTTGATTGATGACACCAAATAAATATAATAAAAAAACAGTAGTATATCTCCCTTTTGGTGTGCAACAATTCCCGAATCCTCTAGCAAAATACGATGATTTGGTATAGTCCATAGGCTCGTGGGGCAAGTCAATTGTGTCAGCTGGCAAGAGGACAGACAGGACTAGGTTGATGTATATGGCTACCCAATGGTAAAGAATGGGGCTGCAGCCCCCGTCAATTTTCACACGCACACCAAAAGAATGATCAATGCCCTGGAGAGTTCTCTGAATGTCGTCCACAAACTCCAACCGATACCAGCTCGGCACTTGCAAGCAAAACTCAAAACACAAATCAGAGCACCCAACGATCGTTAAAAGTGGAACAACCTACGTGGGGCTCTACGCACAACATCAACCAACAAGACAACAACTAAGCGTGGACAACAATTGTCAACTCCTTCTATAGCTTTTCACGCCCACCAACTGTTTGATGCCACGGTTGTAATATATCTTCCTGGTCTCCGACGTTCTAAATGCATGGAACTATATGGAGAGGCATTCGAGTCTTTTTTTTCTTTTGACAGCCGTATACAATAAAGCCAAGGATACCAAGACAAGTTTCACCGACTAATGACTCGTGTACTACGAGTCTACAGAATATTGATCAGGTTGTATGCCATTGCCTTGCATATTTAAGTATTTCAAAGTAGGAACTCAATCATTCATTGTGCAAACCATTTTTAGAATGAAATACTGTCGTTTAACTATATATACTATTGTCTGAAATCCTAAATCAAGACAACCATGAAATGTCACATCTCATCTCAAATGCATATAGCTTAATGGGAAGTATGTTGAACATTGTTTTGTATAGTATACCAAAAATCCGACCGTATTTTATGTGACTTGTCATAGTATGTGATTGGGATGTTTTGAATCTTTTGATGCTATCCAATTTTGTATTTTTAATTTTTATGATCAAGATATTTCTTGCTATTTTAATTGGGTGACTCTACATTGGAGCTCCTGCTGGGAGATCCCACCAGTGTATTTTCTATGTTTTTTTTTACATGTTTTATTTTTAACACTTTTTAATATTTTGAAAATAAAATAAGAAATTCACAACATCGTTAAAAAATAATTTTTTAATCACTACGAAAAAAAAATTAAAAATCTCAGTAGTAGCCCTCAGCGGGAAGAGTAGCATTTTCCATTTTAATTTGTAAGCACATGGACGGTGGGCAATTCTTGAGGAAATTTATAGATATTCATTCAACTATGATGATGGATATCTTTCAAGTGTTACTATATATGTTTTTTTTAAAGGAAAATATTATCATTCATTTATCAAAAGAAACTTATATCCATGACTGAATATATGTAGAGATATCTCCATATCAACTAGTTGGAGCTTCACCAGTACATTACTAAACTGGTCTGGACTTCACTACTACTGATACTCTCTACAGAAAAACATCCAAGAGACAGTACTCTGCTTAAATAAAGAATCAACCTCACCCTTCATAGAAATTGAGGACTTAACCTCTACGGACATGAAACCATCCCAGAGACAAACTTTTTTTTTTTTTTAACTATACAATAAAGAAAAAAAAGAACAAAAAATGACGAATTACAATTTGAACTAATTCTGATAGATTTCGGAATCTGTGACGACTATAAAGGCCACAAACTTTTCTCTTTTCTATCACAAAAGTCAAATCTGAAAGATTTGGTGGTGGAGATTCTGGTGATCCAGTGCTTGTAGTGAAAAAAGCTGCAAGAAATGTTGGAGTGTGAGGACCACGCGCAATTGTGAATGGCACGTGAAAACAATGCACAGTGATTTTTGCAAAACCACCACTATCATCTGAATGATTTACAGCCTGAGAGTCTTCTTATGTTGCGCTTGTCTCTTGAGAGTTGGCCAAAAATATAGATATAACTTATTTGGCATTGAAGGAAGAGAGAGAAAAAAATGACTTATTCGGCATTAGAGAGAGAGAGAGAGAGAGAGAGAGAGTGAGGAAGGAGAGCTTCCTTCTCCGACAAAAATCAGATATGGAAGCTTCTTCTTCTTATTCTTCTTCTTCTTCTTCTTCTTTTGCCTAAGAGAGAGGGAGAGAGGATGAGAGAGAATGTAGAATACCGTTACTATATATGTTTAAAAGTTCAAGCAAAACCATGTAAATTGAATTTTTCATCTGTGAATGTTGATGTACAGATCGATATTGTTCCCGATATCAACAATAAGGATGGCATTGTTAATAGGCAGGCAATCTCCTTAATTCCAAGATGATCAATGAAAGGTTGAGAGAGCTTCTCAAGTACTCTCACAATAAACCACAGCAATGGTGGGTGATGATCATTCTCCAGAATTTAGACCTTCCGATTGAACTTTCAGGATGTTTAATGCTCTTAAATGGTATAGTTGATATTCTTGGTTTATCCTTAATGGTATCCCGCTGGCTGATGTAGAATGCATCACCAAACTTTTGGCTATCCAAATGAGATTGTTAGCTTCTTCTGCCTGCCAAAAAGAAGGAAAATGATAGGACGCTTTATACAAATATAGCACATTTTTATTTAGGAAGAAATTGCAATTTACAGACCCAAATTGTCATCTATTTCTCAACCGAAAAATCTAGTTGCAAGTATAACCGTGCACTAATATATACACTAATCTAATGTGATTAATCAAAAAATAAATTTTATTAAAAAAGTACTAATTTAAATTTTGAATATGAATAAATTAGTATTTAGTACATAAATTAATACGTGACTTTACTTGTACGTAACAAAACTCATTGCATGCTAAATGTTTACCAATCCAATAAGTTTCGATACATAGATAAAAACCTATCAATTCAGTTTTTTTGTAATTCCGAGTGCATATGACCGCTTTTTATTTTTATAGTTTATGATGTAAACTAATATTTAAGAGAATGTAGAAAGATATGTGGACTTTAGTGTATTTAATGTTGGAGTTCCCATTGTCTACTAATAAATGGTAAAATTATATATTATAGGAAAGAAAAGTGTTAGATCTACAAAAATATGTTATAAAAATAAATTTAGAAACTAATATAGGTTGATATAATTAGTTAAATTTATATTACAGTAAAATGAACTTTATAAGTTGTTGTATCACGTTAGATCATGTTAATTTTTTAATTTATTTTTATGAGATATCTTAGTGGGTGAAGTAATTCTCTTATAGAAAATCCTAGAACTAAGACCCATTGTAATGCCTTAAAGGAGAGGCAAGCTACATCGAAGCCATACGGCTAGATTTGGATGTTGAGGTGATTTTAGATAAATTATAAATAGTAGTAAAAAAATAATAAAAAAGTAATGAATAATAAAAAAATAATAATAATAAATAATTTGTGAAAGGAAATATTTCAGCTAGATTACATAAAAATAATCTCATAAATTGATGTGGTTTGACGCAATTTATTATATTGTAAAATTATTTTTATTATAAAATATATTTAATATATTATATAAAATCACGTTAATTTATAAAATTATTTAATAGTTGAAGTTGACATCACTGACTAAACATATTATATCTTTAAGAAATTATGGTGTATTGCACCCAAAATATATATTTTTAATTCATTTATTTATTAATCGGACTTCGAAACTTGAAGCAGAAAGTGGCTTTTAGGAGAGTGAACAGCAAAATGTCCATTGATCCCAGGTAAAAGATGCAGATCGGGGCAAATGTGGTCCACTTAATGAAGAAATAGCTCACTCCCACATGCGTTGATCATTTGAAAACGAACCAGAAACCTGAAATTACTCTTACTCCCACTACTAAAATAATAAGCACGAAAAGCTTACAATCTGTTACTGAAGTTCTGATCAGCTAAAGAATACTCATAGATAAAAGGATGCATGCATGAGCATGGGTATTTCTTACCTAATAAATTATATATACAATCTTTAAATACACAAACCTCTTACAAACCTTTTATATATAAACAAAAAGTAGAAATTCTTTAAAGTTTTTGATCGAATTCTAAATTTTTTAATAGAAGAAAGATAGATATATAAAGTGGACTGTACAATATTACATATTACATAAATAATTTATTGAGATAACTATACATATTATAGAATGTTTAATGTTACGTACAGTCATAAAATGTGTATGTGTCGTACAGTTATTTTAAAAAAGAATGGAATATATTATTAATAAATTATTTCTTTATATAAATTTTATATTTATTTATTTTTTAAATAATTATGTGACGCTTATATACTTCGAACTATAAATATTTGTTTTACACAAACACTATATATCTATCTGTCTCTCGTTAAAAAATTCTATTAATCACTAAAGAAAAATACAAATTTGTAAAGAATAGTGTAGTTCAACCTGTTAGGGTATAATTACTCATAAGTGCATCTTCACATGCCACTCGGAAGTGGATAGAGAAAGAAATAGAAAAAAAAGACTTTTTGAGCTAAAGCACGTGTAGGTGTGACTCCTGATGGGTCCAATGTGACATTGGTACTCACCACCATTAAATGTTGCCCTCACATGCCTTTCTTTGACCTACGTATGGGGCCAGAGCTCCTCTTTTTCTTTCTTTATTATTTATTATTTTATTATTTTTACAATTAATATATAATTTAACCTTTTAATTTTAATTCATCTATTAATTATAATGATGCTTGAATTAAATTAAAAAAAATTAAAAGGAAGAGGCAAGACATGACCCTTTTATGTCGTCTATCATTTGTCCCTTAAAAACCAATATGTGTACCCGAAATCAATCAGCCCGATTTGCAAAATCTATAATCAAGACATCTTACCAACTCATCTTTTCATTCTTGAGAGTTACTTCGTTGAGTTTAATCCTTTCCTGATAGGGATTGATAATTCAGTCTTGGCACTCATTTACAACTTCCTATTTCTCAAGACTTTTGAAAAAATTGTCTCTTCCTTTTATAGTTTAAATAACATCAAGTGCTGAAATAAAAATAAATAAATAAGTAAATATGGTAAGATAATAAAAAAAATTAAAATAGTATTACATACAGTCACTTTTATATATTTTTTATACATTTTACTGATATGATTGGTTAAAACAGTTATTTTATATTAAAAAAATAACGAAATCAACTAAATTAGTAAAGTGTATAAAGAATACATAAAAATGACTACCCGTAAAATTTTTAAAAATATAAATTGTTTGTTGAGCCACCAAACTTACAAGTAGCAAAATGGTAAAGTATTAAGATTTTGCAATACCATGTAGGATTTATATTTTAAGAAAAAGAATTAAAACACTTCTTTTTTTATCATTTTTGTGATGTATAAACTATTATGTCCTATAAGGGTTTATTTTTTTATTTTTTCTCTTTCTTAATAGAGTGCAGCACATGGATATTTCTTTTATGATTCTATTAGGTGTAATCATTTTTACGTTTTTTTTATATATTTTTATTGATATAATTAATTAAAATAATTATTTATATTAAAAAATAATATAACCAAATCATATAATAAAGTGTATAAAAAATATAAAAAAATAAGTACATATAAAATTTTTTATTTATTCTTTAACAATGGAAACTGTGTTTTTTGTGAAAAAAGAAATTAATATGAAGTTAATTTTTCTTCGAGTATTTACTACTCACTAAATACACGAAAGAAACCTAAATTAAAGATGATGATTGCCACGTGTATCAACTTAATTGGAACAGTATGAGCAGATTAGACCCTAGATTTCCTCAAATTAATCTAATCCGATTTAAAAAAGAAAAGAAAAAGAAAGAAAGAAAGAAAGAAAGGGTAGGGGAGGGCCTTGGATCCGGTTTTTAAGGGGGAGAGAAAGTCTTATGGAGGGTCCTCTGCTTTAATCCAAAGGAAGAAACGGAGGAGGCCCTCCGGTGTTGGTGGTAGTGTTCGTCTTCGCGGCGGTGCTTGAGCCGGAGCCGGAGGTTGTTGTGGTGGTGGCGTAGGCGGGGACTACGACGCAACAAGTGCCACGCCGGGGTGGTGGCGATTTCGGGCTTCACCCTGACGGAGCCCCCACCATTTCTCTCTCTCTCTCTCACTCTCTCTGATCCCGGTTTCTAACTGGTTTCTCTAAATGATATTTGTGAAATGAAGGTTCTAGATTTTTGAGCTGGTTCGGGGTCCGATCCGTGTGTTTTGTTGTGTGGAGTAGCTGGACGGACAGGTTGGTTGTTCCGCGATTATTGGATCTACATTTTATGTTATTCGCTGGGATTATAAAGCTTTGTTCATTTTATTCATCAACGATTTTGTTTGTCAGGTTTTTTAATCTAATCTTCAGGAGTTGATGGATTTCACTGATATTTCTTCTTTCTTCTTGTATTGTTCTTTAACCAAGTTTTGAGAATTTTAACGGGTTTGAGACGTTACGATTGGATTCCTTATTGCTTTCTGAAACTTGTGCGATATCTGTGAAATCTATGGCAGATTGGGACAAAAACAAAAAGCTTTGATTTTGGTTTTGAGAATTAAATTTGGAAAAAAAACTGCATTTTTATAGTTTTTCCTTCAGTAATTTACCTAACGTTATTAATATTTTGTATTTTAGCTAATTTAGCGGTTTAATTGCGTTTAAAAACCTACACATATGTATGTGCTATAGCTCAGATTTTGAAACTAAACTATACTTGAATTTATACGCAGAACATTAAAGAGAGAGAGAAAAATGAACAGAAAACTGATAACATTGTAAAGCTACGATTTTATTTTTTTTCTTTTTCTAAGTTTCTCAAATGGGTTTAGCAGGTTTAGAGGCTTTTGCTACATCTTCTATTGTTTTTTTGGGTTTGCAGGGGAAGAGTGAAGAAAAAGATTGATATGATACATTAAGATGTCCCTTAAAAGCATCGTACGTGAGTTGTGGGAGTTAAAGGATGGAATGGGGAGCATGTCAAGGCGGGGAGGGGAAAGGAAACATTGGCATAGAAAGAGAACGTCACATATTGCTCCTGATCAGGCACCACCACCCTCATCTGAAGTAATTCAGCAGGCCCGGTGGTCGAGTTTACCGCCGGAATTGCTCTTGGACATAATCCGGAGGGTAGAAGAGAGTGAGACATCCTGGCCTGCTCGGGCTGTCGTTGTCTTTTGTGCTTCTGTTTGCAAGTCATGGAGGACGATTACTAGGGAGATTGTCCAAACTCCCGAGCAATGCGGAAGGCTCACATTTCCTATCTCATTGAAGCAGGTAGCACTATATTGTTCTTTTTTATTTATTTTTTTTTTTTTTTATTTTTTTTATCTTTCGCTTTTTTTTTTATTTGTGAAGTTTATCGTTTTATCATTCCGAGTGACTCTTTCTGCACTTATGAATAGCCGGGGCCTCGTGAATCTCCAATACAGTGCTTTATCAGAAGGGACAGAGCCACTTCTACATATTGTTTATACTACGGTCTGATGCCTTGTGAGTAGATTTCTCCTTGTTTATTTCTCGATAAATTTAAGCTTATGAACCTTTGCATTATTGCTTGAGAATGCTGAAATGTAATTTTTCCTGGTGTTGGTATCTGGAATTTTTAGATTACAATGCCTGGAGGAGATGTACACATAAAATGATTATTGTTATTTTTATTGTATAATCCTTTTTTTTTTGAATTATTTGGTAGGGGAAGTTAATATAGAGCACTCTATCTATGAGTTTTTTTCTTCTTTGAGAATTCATTAGCCTAAAAATATCATCTTGTTTGAGAATGATGAGTTGAATAAGTTGGCAGAATAAAAAATTTGTCAGTTCATGTATGGTTCTCACTTGTGATTTTATTAAATGGACAGCCGAAGATGAGAATGATAAATTGTTGTTAGCAGCCAAAAAGTTTAGAAGGGCAACAAGCACGGATTTTGTTGTATCTTTGGTCGCAGATGATTTTTCGCGGGCAAGCAGTACGTATGTTGGTAAACTGAGGCAAGTCTTAGCCATTACACTTGCTACCTACACCTTTCCCTCCCTTCTTCATTCATTTCCTCCAAAATTTATTGACAATTATTTTTTTCAGGTCTAATTTCTTGGGTACAAAGTTCACCATATATGACAGCCAACCTCCATGTGAATCCACAGTTCAACTAAATAGTCGATCCAGTCGTAGATTTCATTCTAAGCAGGTGTCTCCGAGAGTTCCAGCGTGTAACTACAGTGTAGGGACGGTCTCCTATGAGCTCAATGTTCTTCGAACAAGAGGGCCAAGGAGAATGCATTGCGTCATGCAGTCCATACCTGTCTCTTGTATTGAGGAGGGAGGAAAGGCTCCAACACCAACATCATTCCCAAACTCCTTTGATCAGCAGCAGTTTTCTCCTCTACCAGCTCCAAAAGGAAAAGATACGGTCACAGATTTTAGCTCAACTAGCCTCTCAGAGCCGTCAGTATCCATCCAGAGCTCAGTAGAGCCACTGGTTCTTAAAAACAAGGCTCCTAGATGGCATGAACAGCTGCAGTGCTGGTGCTTGAATTTCAGAGGGCGTGTTACTGTGGCTTCTGTCAAGAATTTCCAGCTTGTGGCATCTGTTGGCACATCCCACAATGTTTCAACTGCAGAGCAAGAAAAGGTAATCTTACAGTTTGGAAAGATTGGAAAAGATATCTTCACCATGGATTATCGCTACCCACTCTCTGCCTTCCAAGCATTTGCTGTCTGCTTGAGCAGCTTTGATACTAAACCGGCCTGTGAATGAAACCCATGTTGATTGGAGATCGTGTTCTCCAATTTGCTGAATTTCTTTCCAAATTTTTGGGAATATATAAATATGATCTTCCTGGAAATTCATCATGCATGGCCATTCACAACCGAGAGAATCTTGTGCTGCCGGTGGTTTTCCTTTCTTCTTTTCGACTTTCTATGTTGTTCCATCACTTAGCACTGCTGAAATTAATTTAAAAAATAAGTTAGTGAATTATGTCTCTCTTTATTTTATTTTTTTTCTGGATAACTTCTGTTTCCAATCCTGGTGGATTTATTGCTCTTTTGGAATCATCTTAACACGTGGTTCTGCATCTAGTTTCACCTCTAGGATAATATCTATTTTGTGTCTCAACCATCTGTTATGGGATCTTCCCTAACCAGTAACCAAGGTAAGAAACAGTGAAACACACACACACACACTTAGCATCATTTCCTTTGGATTATAGTTACCGTAAATTTGGCTTCGCTTCTCTTAGCATTCGTTGGTTTCCCGATTCCGCAAATTAACGACATTGACCGGACCACATTGAGAGATATGTCGATCCAGATTATGGTTAGCTGGTTTTAGAGTGACTGTGCAGTGTGCCCCCACGATGTAATCTCTGAATTACCTTAGCCTGGTTTGGTTATTAAGATGATATAAGATATAATCATTATAATTTTTCTAAACTCTTATACAAGATATAATAAATTATTCAATTTTTTTTATATTTTAAAATAAAATTATATTTTAACAATATTTTATTTATTTTATATTTTATATTATCTCATCTGTGTAACCAAATGAAACTAAAACAAAAAAGAAATGGTGAAGTTATTGTCGCACATTGTATGTAATGATCACTGTTTAGTCTGCTTTATTACCCTTATTTTTCACTTTCTAATGATTTTAGGGATAAAATATTTGTAATATATATATATATATAAATATATATATATATATATATGTATTTAAGTACATCTCTGTTAATATATCAAATTTTATAATTCTTCCTTCCTTTTTCGCTATTTGATCCATATGTGGAAGAGTGCTAAGCCCCGGAATCATGCAAGTTTCTTGCTTTTCAAGGGAAATTATAAAAGAAATCTTGTTTGACCGAAACAATGTTCGGAGGGACGAGACCACATTTGGTTGGATGGGGACCTTAGGTCAAATATAAAAGGGCCCGAGGCTTCGGCCTAATAAATTGCAGAAATTTGTAAGAAATAGACTGATAAAAAGGAGGGAGAGTGTTGGGAGGATCTCCATTCGTTGCATGTGGGCATCCCCGGTTTACTTTGCTTTGGACATCCATGACAATGCTACTTTCCAGTCCGCTTGAAAGATGCACTTTTTACATATATCACGATTTAATTTATAAGAGGATTTAGTTTAATACCCAATCAGATCATTCCATATCAGCTGTATGGACGATGGTTTTCATTAAAAAAAATCCATTCATCGTCCATTTTCTTCTTATCATCTCATAATGTGGCATTAAATAATAGGTTCGTAAGTAAAATATAAGATAGTATGAGATGAAATGAGATTCAGATAAAAATTGTGTCCCATCTTATGCCTCAAACAAATCTCTTATTGTAGAATATAAACAACTTTTTAAAAGAGCATAAGTTGATGGGAAAAGAGATGCTTAAGATATGGGTAATGCAGTAAGAGAGTTTACAAGCAGGTGAGGATCGAACTTCAAATGCACTTTCAGAGATGGAAGGGTTTCAATTTAAAGCTATGATCATATTAATTTTGTGAACTAATCCAGCCCCACGTGCAATAACAGCAGCCTCCCACAAATTCTAGGTTTTTATAGGCTGGAAAATTGCTGCAGGATTGATTTTTCTTATTACTAAATTTGGAAAGGAGAAAAAAAGTAAAGTTTATGATGATATCAAGCATGTAAGAATACCAACATGAGAAAAGACTACAAAGATTTGCATTACTAAGTGACGTTTATGTTACAGAAGAGATTGATTAGAAAAAAAAAATGTTACAGAAGAGATGGTCAACTCAGCGTGTAAGATGAAAAGATAACACAGAACAACTTAAAAAAAAAATGTACATTTTTGTCAAGTTATTTGCATGGAATATGGTAGCAAATACATGAACAATTGATAACTAAAGCTAACAAAAGCTGCTTCTTCACAACCTGTATTAGATCCCAAAAACCCATCTACCCACTAACTATACATAGGGAAGTCATTCCTCCATTCACAAAAAATATCTACAGTCTAGGAGAAAAAAAGAAGAGAAAAAAGAATCTCACAAAGATATTTCAAATCACCACTAGCTTGAAAATGAGCTACTGACGCTAGTTTCATTTCTTCTTTTTTGCAGTGAAAGAAATGGGTTTTGAGAAAATTGGTATCCTTCCAAAAAACCCAGTTGCCTTGGGTGATTTCCTTTCTTTAGAGAGATTTGGAGGGTCTCTAGAGGCGTCGATATCAGGTACAGAGTACTCTCGATCATCAACATACTTGATATCTCTCAAGCACCGGAGCAACTCCAATGCACTCGCCCTGCCCTTGTCATTACCATTGATAGATATATCAACAAGAGCAGGAATGACACCCTCATCCATGACCAACTTACAATACTGAACACGTTGAGAGCATAGTGAAAGGAGAACAGCCACTGCATTTTCTTGATCCTCGTGACTGTCAGAGACAAGTAGTTCAGCAATAGAGGCAATGCATCCATTAGTTTCAGCAACAGAAATCCTAGCCTCCTCCGTACTGCATAAGTTCTTCAACAGAAGTACACAACGTCCTGCAAAAGTGCTATCAACTAAGAAAGGAACCAATTTTGGGATGCATTCCAAAGATGCAATGTCGGAACAAACGTCACTATTGGAGGACAAATTGCACAGAATTTTGATGGCTTGTTCCTGGAAATCTGTGTTATTGGAGTCGAGCATCTTTAAGATGGCAATTAAAGCATCAAATGCTGCAATTTTATCTCTACAGTACGGGTGCCCAGACAACACTTCCAATATGTATAGGGCTTCTTCTGTTGCTGCTGAATTAAGAAAAGTGGTCAAGAGACTAAATGCTGCTCCTTCCCATAAGTATGAGATCCCACTTCTGCATGAGGCAAGAAAAAGTATCTTAGTATTATACCTGAGCTCATGCATAAAGGAAACAAATCATAGTTAAAGAGAGATGAAATAAAAAGCAGAAGAAACAACAATTATATGGTTTGAACGTTCAAATGTGAAGGAATTCCATGGTGGGTAAAAATAGATCTAGAGCAGGGAATAAGCTAGAAGCCTAAACCAACTCAAGCTATTGGATTTAATCAGGTTGTATCATCAGACTAAATATTTAATTCAAAACCCAGTAAATCCTAGCCTTAATAGCTAGTACCCATAAAAAGAGTGAGTTACCTGTTTTTGCTCACATATGCCAACAACAACTGACATCCAGCCTTTTGAGCTTTTACATCATGCCGGTCCTGTGCATCCTTCAGAAATCTAATTATTGGTTCAGCAAAATCATCATATGACACAAATAGAAAAGCTTCTTCACTGTCATTCAGATGCTTTTTGGCATCTTCGATGGCTTTGCATTGGAATTCCCATTCAAGTTCAGCTAATTTAGATAGACATTCCAAATCTGTCTCATGTATACCTGCATTAGATTGAAATTTGAGCTCGCCTTTTGTCCACATAGAATTTAAGTTTAAGCCATCCGCTGTCTTACTGTGTGATGAATCCAAAGTGTAACTAGTCTCTAATGATCCAAGTGATACATTGCTGAGATCAATCGGAAAGTGTAGATCATTCATAGAACTGCCAAAGCTAGCAATAGAAGCAGAAGAAGCTTCCCAAGAGTGAATGAATTCCGGTGGCATAGTTGGGTCAGCAATGATGACTTCATACTTCATGCACCACTTCGATATTAAATCCTTCATGGTATTGTTTGGAGTCAATGACAGATGGGCCAGTTTCATTTTAGTCTTTGGACATGTATCATTACCCTCATCAAACCACTTCTGTATGCACATCCTCTCAAATGTTTGTCCAGATGCAATGACAACAGGATCATACATCAACTTTGATGATATAGGACATTTAAATTGTTCAGGAGGTGTAGCTCTACTTAAGAAGTCAATTTGAGTCTCATGATGCTGATATACCATGCGCAATCCCACTTCAGTAGACAGGCTATGTGCAGAACTACTACTGCAGTTCTCAAATGCAGATGCTCGTTCATGCTGGACACAGGCACTTGCTGATTGCTCTTGAAGGATCAAGTTTCCATACTTCTTCAATAGATACAAAAGATATTTTAAAATCTTCTTTTTAGTTGGGTCAGTATCACCAACTTTATCAAGCAGCTTCTTAATAGATCGCTTCTCTATCAAGATAGCCTTTGGGGATGAAATATGAAGAGCTGAAAATGCCAATTGAAGAGCTTTAACTACAGAAGTTTCCACTGAATCTGTTGTAGAAGCATCCTGATGGAGCAATCCTCGCACAGCCTTACCGGCCCTTTCTTCGGATGAATCCAGCATAAATTTTGCATTCCTAAGATCATCCATGATGTGAGAGATCTGTAAATGATATCTCATCATTAGTAACAGAGGCTCAGAACTTTTTGTCTTTTTGTTTTTCTGGAATAAAGAAAATAAAGAAACTATGGAACAAATCTAGAAGATTGCAACAGGTTGATACCCACATAGTTTCTAGACTAGGAAAACCCCATTAGAAGAATCCTGGTTCATAATACACTGTGGAACTAAGCAGGCTTTAGAAGTTGCTGTCAGATTTTTTTAGGTTTTTGTATATGTGAAGGGTGGAGATAATAAATAACAATTAAGCTGAAAGCATTGGGAATGGGACCACTTCCTCTTTAAACAGGTTCCAGTTTAGATACAAGCATCAGAAACCAGAAAATCGCTTTATGGCACCAGTACTTGCACCCATATAACTAGCTTTTAAAATACAGTTTAGTGGCTAGCTTAATATACAATTATATTACTAGCATATTCTACAAGTGAGAAAACAAGATCACTGAAATTTGAAGGCAAAATATAACTGAGAAACTGCTCTGATAACAATTTCTTCTTGTATCAATATATATGCATACACCACCTCATTTTTCCTTCTTTCTTGGTTTTTTTACTCCTTTCATGGGCAGGGGGGAGGGGGGGAGTTGAAAAAAAAAAGAAAAAAGAGAAAGCTCAAAAGCGCATGTAGTTTGACGAACCTCTTCACCCAACTCAAGTGGAACCATCGTTTGAACATGTCCTAAACTTTGCTCCAACAGTTTCCTTGATCTTTGACATCTTGAGACTATTACATCCCCTGTTAATGCCTGAAAGTCGATTGTAAGCCTTGTCAGCTATGGATCAACATTTGACTATAAAAATAATAAATTGTTAATTCTATCAGTTTTGACACGGCTATTAGATGTGACAACATAGGAGCGAGCACACACTCTTTGTGAAAAAAAGGAGGGAGGGGCTGGGGGGGTGGGTGGAATAGAGAAGCAAGCTCATTAAAGTGCTCGTCAAGAACATGAACATTCCAGAACATGTTTGCTCCAATAATGTTCCATTTGAAACAACGGAACATAATCAGTGGTGCAAAAATTCAATAAAAAAATCTATATCCACAAGATCAAATAGCTTGATTTTGTTTATATCATTTTCCTTCTAGTTTTTCTATGGTTATTCTTGCTTTGGTGAAGTGCAGCAGAAAGCATTCGCAATAATATACTTTCTTTATCATTATTGAAAAAATTACAAACCAGATAAAGTTTACTAGACTCGCTGCAGTATTGAAGAAGTAGATTGGCTTTCTCAATTGCATGGTTTAATGAGCATAGTTCCTGTATTCCTGATGAACATCGAGGGCGAGCCAATTCTATAGCCGGAAATATTCTTGATATTCTATCAACCAAATTCAGAAGTTCAGTGCACATTAAATAATGCACCTGCAATCACGAATAAATACACACAATGAGATCATTTGAGTAAAAGTAGAAAATTATTCAAGGACATAAAAGAACTAAGATTTAAACTTCATTCAATAAGATTCACACAGAAACCAAAATGCTTGTTATTCTTGATATATAAAACCCTCTCCATCAGGGAAAGAACCTCCATTCTCAGTATAAGCAAACCTTGGCCTCAAGAAGAACGGCATATTGTGAGGTTACCATCATTAAAGAAAAACCACATTTTACAGTTCCCAGTTTCACGTCAGCAACTGGGATATCCATGACACCATAAAGGAAACAAAATATACTTCTTTCAAAGAAATTAAAGACTATGAGTGCCTTGTCCATACAATCTTATCCATGTGATAAATGTATAAAATTTAACTAATAAACAAACCAAAACATATATTAAAAGATGAAAAAAAGTGATTAACCCTATAATGATGATAACAAATTTAAACATTCGGTATGCATAGGTGCTGCTTTTAAAATGCACTTATGCTGCAAATACAATAGGACTCCACATTCAAAAAACACATTCCAAAGCAAAAAACCATGTCAACAGTACCTTGAAGGAACATGGAATGGACTGATTTTCCACCACCTCAGCAACATCAGACCCCATCAAAAGAGGACTATGTTAGATCTGCATGTTCAACAACAATAGGAAGTATTACATATGTTTCATTCTCTCATATAAATCAATCCATAGCTTTTAACATAATAGAAGCAGATGTTTTATATCAAATATCAAATCAAGATATCTGATATCCATAAAAATTCCAAAACTACAATGACAATTTAAGCAATAACAACCAAAATAAAAACCAGCGGAGATTCTCCCTTGAAACATAACAAATTAATTTTGCACATGAAATATACAGGAAATCATTTCCACATGAAGCACAATAAATGCATGGTGTACCAGAGTTATTAATCAAACTCACATATGCAATTTACTAGAATTGGTTGTCTTTTTTATTACCCCATGGAAACAACAACTACTGTCAACAAATGGCAAGATGATATTAAAAAAAAAAAAAAAAGTAAAAAACTAGCAAAACAGCATTACTTCAGGATATTCATTCATTTAACAGAATCAGTGATTGAGAATCACCAGGGTTTCGCACGGATGCGATCTGCTCTGGCTCCCTTTCTTTCTACCCTGAAGCTTTATTTATAACTTCCCAACAATACGTACCAATTTTCAAATTTTGAATCTAGGATCATAAGTTACTTCATCATCCTTAGGTGAAAAACCTAGATCAACTGGCTTGAGAGATGAACAATTGGCGGCTGTGAAACATAATAAAAGGGTCTACTTCAGTTCCAATCTCCGAAAGTGGAAATTATCCTTGGAAAAATAAATTAATTAATAAATCTGAAGTTAGTAAATAAATTAAACAAAAACACCCTCTTAAGTGATGAGTTCAGCTGGACCTGTAAGAAGCACAAGAGTAACAAAGCCTTACCCAGTGGAGTCGAAACCAGAACAATGATCCGAAAGCTCTGTCCCGGGTTTACTAGGAAGCAATTAGACTCCGAGGCTTTTTCTCAGCGGAACAGATAGCAGTTGAACTAGAAAGAGACCCTACTCAATCTAAAGGAGGGCAACCTACCCTCTGATCAGAAAAAAAATATCAGAACTCTGCAAGTATCTTTCAAACCACCAAAGAATCTTGACTATGGAAAATCGCCACAGCCCAGCTCTTAAACCACAATACTTCCTTCAAATTCCTCCGTAATCCAAACAGACTTTTAACTTTTCAGAGTATCTTCCTCGTCTCTCCCATAGATAATAAAGAAAATATCTGAACGAAAACGGTACAAAGAGCACATGATCGCCTTGCTCGTGAAAAACCAGAATACTCACAACCGGTGTTCGTTCATGGATGAGAACTCAGGGTGGGAAAAAATAAAGAGAAGGCTATTCCACAACAAATAGAGACCAAGAATCAATAGAAATTAGAAACCCACGAATCGATTCTCCAAAAGAAGCATGAAAGAACACGACACCAAGTCTCTTAGCCGAAAAGCATAGGATTACCGGAAGATATAGAGAGGGAAAGAAAAAGGTAAATGATACTTGAACACCCAAAATATCAGTCACAGCAAAGTGTGCAGATAATTTTATTTTCGGGAAAAGTGTGTTGCACAACAAAAAGCGAAAGAGAGAGAATGAATGCGAAAGTCCATCTTTAATGGATGGCTTCAAGACAAGAGAGAGAGAGACTAAGAGAGGCGTTGAGAAATAGAGAGCACGACCCGTCAACGGGCTGAATCTGCTGTGAAATTCACCATGGCTACTTTTCCTCGTCCACAACTAGAGAGAAAGACGACAAGAGAGACAATGACATTCAGAGTGAGAGAGAGGTAAAGCTTAAGAAGCCACACCAGCGGCTCACGAGAGTCCGAGATCAATAAAACTGTCAAGGAACTCCGTGACAGCACTGTGATGGCTGCGACCGTTTTTCCACCGTCGATCGAAGAGATCTTGTGTTCTGATGGATCCCACTACACAGTCTAAGCGTGATTTGAGTAGACGGTGACGACAGCCGGCTCGATACAAATTGAAATAAAAAAAATTTTTTTCAAATACAAATTGAAATAAAATAATATTTTATTTAAAATTTTTAAATAATTTTTTTTAATTTATATTAAATATTACAATTTAAAATGAGACATTAATGTAAATTTTAGACTACAATTTAACAAAATTTTAAAAAATTATTTAAAATATAAATAATTCATTATATTAATATTATAGGGCCTTACATATATTGAAATTTTATTTCAAAAAAATAGTAAAAGAATAATAGAATTGTATTAAACTATCATTATTCTTATATAGGATGGGTGCCTTGAGTAATGGCCCATTGTCGGTGACGAGGAGCAAATTGCTGACATCTCAATGCGCCGCCGCAGCAGACTCTATTGAACGCCACTAAGAACTGCTCAACGGGAAAAATGCCTAAAAAAACAAAACATGTCAAAACAACGATCACCAAAAGGGGCAACACTGTAATTTTGAAGTCAACCAAAAAATATTTTTCTTAATTCGAATATAATAAAAAATTTGAGCCACCCAATACCCACACCAATCAATTTCCCTATTTTTGTTTCTTCCACTTGTTAAGTTACGTGACTTTTCAGTGCCTATTACTTTACGAAAACAAAAACGTCAAGAAGAGTCATATTTGTATATATTTTATACATTATATGATTAATTACATCATTTTTTTTAATATAAAATATTTATTTTAATTAATTATATCAATTAAGTACATAAAGAATATACAAAAAAATAAATATATGTATCATAACAATTTATAAACTTTGCTTTTTTCTTAAAATAAATATTTATGAAAGAAATAGTTATAAATATAAAATGAATTCCAAAATATTCATATAGATAATATTGCTTTTTAAGAAAAGATATAATTAACGTGATTAATTTCATGGGTTAATGTTAAATATTAAAATGGAGTCAAATAGGCATGTACCCGTTCCAACCACCCTCTCTGACTGTTCTAGAATCTGTCTATATACATATAATTAAAATTAAAATCATTGATCTAACCATATAAATTAAAACGCGTAATATATATATATATATAGGGTTGGACAATTTCTATTCTTTTATTTTCTTTTGTTTTAAAGTTGAATATTCTAAGCTCGGTATTAATGTTATATATTAATATAATAATAATATATACATATAGTCGTAAAGTATATAAGTGTCGTACAATCATTTAAAAAATATATATTGTCTACTATCTATTAAAATTAATTTTTTTATATTATTTTTTTATATATATAAAGTTCACATTTAGTCACTTTCCAAATATATCCTTTATGATATATGTGTGTTGGAAGATTTCAAATGTCACTAATTATTCATGATGGACAACGTCAACCTTTTCAAATACTTTGTTAGCAATTAATGCTATCCACCAACTTATATATATATATATATATGAAAAATGATAATATAATTATTAAATATTCTCATTTATATATTTTTTTATTTTTTTAATGATTAAAGAAGTTTAAAAAATACTTAAGAAAAAGAAAAAGAAAAAGAAAAAGAAAATTAAAAAAAAAATCTATTTATACTAATATGCACATTTGATAGTCCTCTTAATATTATCAGATATATATCTATTTTATAAAATTTTTGTTTTAGATAACAGCATATATCTATGATCTCCTTGTGAAACATGAATTGGAAAGTTTCAAATATCTGAATTAATGTAGTAAGCAAGCATGCACAACCAAGTCAATATATTAATATTGGACAGTACTAGGCGTGCAATTATTAAGTCCTAACGCATGAATTTGTCAAGATCTGGACAAAGAAGTCAGTAACATTGTCTTCTGATGGGAACAAATTAATTATATATCACTGTATCTTCTAATAAGAAAAATATAGTAGTAATCGATTTTACACACCAATATACGTATCTATTCAAAGTGATTGGTTAGAAAATCAGATTTTAATAAAAATTATATTAATTTGAGTTTTGAATATGAAGACAGCAATATTGATATGCAGATCATAAATACGCAAATTTACCTATACATAACAAAACTCCTTCTACTATCTGTATCTATTCCCATTTAACATTACATATATATTAAGTTTAAAACCAAGTCAAAACATGACTCAAAAACCGAGTCACAATGATCGAATTAAGTTTTCCATTGAAAGGTAGGTGCAAGATGATGGATCGTAATAACTAGGTGGCCAATCGTTCTTGAAGATGATGTCTGAGAAAACAGGATCAGTGGGGCTCGCTAGCTAGTTGCATGGACCTCATGAATCATTGAATCATCACCATGTTGGTGGTGGCATGAGATGAAGGTGAAAGAACATGAGAGACTTTAGTCTTTGTTTTCTTATTTTTTCCTTTTTCACATTGTCAAGCTTTTAATTTAGTCTAACCTCTAATATCTCATCAAACGCGTTAATGAAGACTTAAAAACTTAACTACTAAAGGACGAAATATCGAAAACAAACTATATTAAATACACTACCTACTCTTTCTTCTTCTTCTTCTTTTATTTTTTTCTTTTGCCAAAAGAAGTTTCAAAAGCCAGCCCCTTTGGTTGTCTCTTTGACTCCCATTATGCTGACTTGTAACTTTTGATATCCTTCCCTCGGTCAAAATACATATAAGGAATAAAAATTCAAAGCCATAGCTTAGCCGCCGCATGCAGAGCCATATTGAGCGAGTCAACCACCAAAAAGGGCATCAAGAGCGATTAATGGACCCTACATCCAGTAAGCCGCGGAAGACATGACATGCATTCGTGTATTTATGTTAAGGGGCCGGGTGAGAAATTGAGAATGTGTATACCTGCAACCGCAAGTTGGATCTAGGAAAGTTAAATGCATGCATGCAGCCAGCTAGCAGGTAAAATGTTCATCAAGTGGGTTTGATTTCTATCTCTTCATGTACTTTTTGTATTTATATCTTTGAAAAAATGGGCAGGCCACTAGGCCAGCATTCAATGCATATTAATCGAAGCTAGCCTATATATGAATATTGCATGCTCGTATACGTAGTCATAGATTTTATTAAAATGCTACGAATGATGAGATCCAGTAGTTATAATAAACGCAAGAGAAATTATAGTAAAGGTTGATGGAGGCCGGTACTACTTTTCCTTCGGGCCAATGGAGCTAGAGGCCTAGGACCGGCTCAATATGTTATGTTGCATGTAGGGGTAAGGCGGAAATTTTGAGCCAAGTTTTTTTTTATTTTAAAAAAATAAAATAATTTTAAATTTAATTTTTACATTGCTTTTTTATTTAAAAATAATTCATACCCTTTTACAAAGTAAATTATTGATTAGAATTTTATATATATCACATTTTCAACTAATAATTATAACTTAATTTTTGTTAGAAAATTATCAGTTTAGAGAGGATTTGATCTAATTTAATTTTACAAGACGTGTTTTAGACTCTTAGGGTTAGTTTGGATTTAAAGATGAGATAAGATAGTTTTAAATGAAAAGTAAAAGTTAAATAAAATATTGTTAGAATATTATTTTTTAATATTATTATTATTTTGAGATTTGAAAAAGTTAAATTATTTATTATATTTTGTGCCAAAATTTAGAAAAATTTTAATGATGAGACGAGATAAATGAAATGCTTTTTAAATCTAAACAGGGCCTTAGAAGCAATTATTATCATTATTTTCAATAAAGGTCTATAAACAATCTACGCATTTGGAAAACTTTTGACTCGTCTCTTCAAAGCATAATACAAAAACATTTTATGAACACTCGAAAATTAGATTTTGTTATTTATAATTTTTACATTATATATTAAATTAATAATGACAAAGGAGAAACATATTTTTACCAGAATAGTATAGGAGATAATTATTACGTGGATATATTTTGAAAATTAATAATGACATAATATATATTTGATATTTTTTATTTTTTTCATTGAGTTATTTTATTTTTTATAATTAGATTTTTTTTCTTTTTAATTAAATTTATTTATAATTTTTTTTTTTACGTTCTTCCACTAGGGTCTTAGACAATTGTCTAAGTTGCCTAGTGGTAGAGCCTGCTCTCAAACGTGCACTGCTTGATTTATCCCACGCACTAAACCAGTTTTGACTGCAAACGTACGTGGAACAGGTCACTGAGCTTATGATGCATTTAACCACTCATGAACTAGTCGCAGCTGACTTAGTAAATTGCACTATTATTATTAGTTAACAACGATACATGCACAATGTTTACACATATTATACATCTCGCCTATGGTGCGTTTGGATGAATCAACACGGAAGGAGAATTATTGGATTAGAGATTTAAAATCCAAATATCTTATTAATTTGAATTATATATTAAAAGAGAAATAATATTTATAATAATAGATAAATCTAATCAGACCCACATGCTTAATAGTATTGGATCCCACTTTTTTTTTTTTAAAAAAAAAAAAGTGTGTGAAGCTTGTACATTTTAAAACTGTATAAAATATTACTTATATTGTTGAGGAGATTTTTCTCCAAGGTCTCATGCCTAAACCAGGCATTAGGGGGATCTTTCCCACACACCAAAGGGCCCAGTACCTAAAGGCCTGAATCTGCCGAGCCCCTCGACAACTCGACCAAGGACTCTCGACCCTTATAGGCAAGATACGAGATCTAGATCAAGGTATAGGTCGCTACACAGGAGGGTGCAGGAGGCTACCCCGACGAAAGAGGAAGGGAACACGCCATCTTGACAGGACTAAACTTTATGGCAACACCAGGAGATCACACTGCATTAATTAAATCACTCAGAGGACCATGTTGCATTAAATAAAACATGGTAAAGGGGACTCTAGGAGGACACCCCTCCACCCAGCTGCAAGCATGGCCATCTAGCCCTCGAGGGAGGTTATAAATGGGACCCTCAGGTATCAGGTAGAGGGACTGATCTGGCACTACTAAGAACTCTCATGCTTAAATTCCATTTTTTCGACACCATCTTAAGCTTTATCGCTGATTTAGGCATCGGAGGCTTTCTCGACCACCCTAGGGCCACCTTCAGTCGATCTCTTTTATGTGATTACAGGCCTTCTAGAATGAAGTCCTGGACTGTTGAGAGCCAGGCCCCTAGGTGTACGAAACACGACACAATGGCGCCGTCTCTAGAATCCTAAGAAACTTTAACGTGTCCTTCATATGCCTGTGAAGACCCTTCTCAACTAGTTCATGAACAAGAAGAAGCAACATCAGCAAACATGGAGGCCAAAATAGCCTCAATGGAGCAACTCATAGAAAAGCTAACTAACGAGATGAATGTCCTCCACGAAGAGAACAGGACCCTAAAGGACAATAATCAAGACTCAGTGCATGACAGAGATCCTAGCGCTAGCAAACACCAAGGATCTAGGCAAAAAGAGGAAGACAACAACAAGCAAGAGGAGAGGAACAACATGCAGGACGAACTATGCAACCTTAAAGGGAAATATGCGGAGATGATGAAGAAGTTAGGCTGCTTATAATCAGTAGACGAACTACTCATCAACATGGGCCTACCATATAGCGCGAAGGTGATCGCGGTCCCACTACCACCAATGTTCTGAGTTCCCCCCATGGAGGTGTATGACGGGACCCAAGACCCGGTGGAGCATTTTGAAACTTTTAAGGCACATATGACCCTGCATGGGTTTCCTAGGGAGGTGGCTTGCAAGACCTTCCCATTAACTTAAAAAGGACTTGGATTGGCTTCTTGATGCCTGGCTCCATAGAAAACTTCGAAGAATTGGCCCACCTGTTCCTTACCCACTTCATGGCCAGTAGGAGGAGGAGGCAGCCTGTGCCGTTCCTTCTTACCATCAAGCCGAGAGAAGGCGAAAGCTTGAAAGCCTACCTGACTAGGTTTAACAAATAGCACATGATGAGGGAGGACCAAGATGAAAAGATTACCCTAGCAGTGCTTTTGGGGAGAGTATGGCTCCGATACATGTTCATGGCAGAGCTGGCAAAGAGAACGCTTAAAACCCTAAGAGAATTCATGGATCAAGCATACAACTTCATTAACATTCACCATCTAGTGGGACGAGCACCGACCCGCTCAGGAGGACCACCCGATGACTCGTTGCTACTTCACCTACTACTAGTCAACCACCGACAATACAGGGGAATGTCGTTCACACCAGGTGGACCAAATGGTGCCAAGGCACCCCCTTCCAACGAGAAGAGCAGGTATGGATGGGGTGGTCCCGAGAAAGGAGCCTCGATAGGGGCTGCCAACAAAGGAGAGTAAAAAGCCCAAGAAGGAGGACAGTCGAGCGAGAACCTCCGTGCAGTCCCCCGCATCAGTCACACTGGGATATGCCCCCAATGGGGGAAATCAAAATGATAGCAAGGGTTTTGCTAGCGGAGGAGTGACCTCATCTAGAAGAAAGGCACACACCAGGGAGGCCCACTACCAAGAAGTCTACTAGGCCACATGCCATCCCACCAAGTACAAAAGGGGCGAACCCGCCCTTGATCTCTTTCGGGGAAGATGATGAGGAATGAGTCCTCTACCCACATGATGACGCATTGGTGGTGAGTACGCAGATTGCAAACTTCACCATAATAAGGATTCTTATCGACAATGGTAACTCGGTAGACATCTTATTTTTGGAAGCTTTCACTCTTATGATGACAGAACGATTACTGTCCAACCAGCCCCAATGCCACTCAAAGGCTTCTCCGGATAGACTGTCCAACAAGCCAGAACGATTACTTTGTCTATCTTAGTGGGCAACACTCCATGCACAACTCCTATGATGGTTGACTTCTTGATAGTGAGGGCCCCTTCCTCTTATAAGGCCATCATCGGCCGATTGACTCTCAATAAGCTAAAGGCAGAAACCTCCACCTACCATTTGAAGGTAAAACTTTCAACTACCCAAGGGATAGGGGAGATATGCGGAGAACAAGCCTTGGAGCACAAATGTTACATGTAGGAGTTGAAATCAAAGCCCGATGGGATGACACACAGCACGAATATGCTCCTCTCATGAAGCCACAAGAAGCTCTTATAAAAAATGCGATTTATCTTGACTAGAGGAAAGGAGAGAGAGGCGCATATAAGAAAAACAAAAAGGCAACCCGGTCCCACTTACAATTTTGTAAACTTCATTCTCTGGTGTATAAACTCTATTTAATGAAAAACACTAGTCTTTTTCTGGAATTCAATGTGCCAATCTCAATCAACAAATACATCATTTAACATCGAATCTCCACCAACTAATTACCTCCTCGTGGGTTAATAAAGGGATGGACATAATGTCGAAAGTTGTTTTATCCCTCCTGTGGAGAAGTGCGGGCTAGCTCTTGGCTGCCCAACAATTTGCCTTTCTCATTAGCGTCAACAGACGAGAGCAGGTCCAATATGACACACTGCTCGAAAAAATTACCTCCCCGTGAGGGTCAACAGGCAGAACTAGCCCCGAGCTAACCCAACCTCCCTCGAGGAAAAGAGCAGGACTAGCCCTGAGGTTGCTCGGATGGATTACCACATCCCGCCATGATGAAGAGTGGAAGAGTGGACACAACACCAGCTCATCCCTTACCTACCTTCCATGTGACATAATGGGCGGGAGTAGGTTCAATCACAAACTGCCTGAACAGACTACCTCTACATGAGGGTCAATAGGTGAGACTAGCCCTGAGCTAACTCGACGTACCCTGTAAAGGAGAGAAGGACTAGCCCTAAGGCTGCCCAAACAAATTATCTCGTCCCGTCAAAGTCGAAATGTAGATTAGCTACACAACTATCTAGCATTACCTTCTCGCGGAGCACCAAAGAGATGGGTGAAATAATGAAAGCTGCTTAATCCTTCCTGCAGTGAAGTGCACACTAGTCCTCAACTGCACGATAACTTATGTTCCTTGTAGGCATCAACAAGGTGAGAGCAGGTCTAATCACACACACTACCCAATCATTACCTCCCCGTGGGACACCAAAGGGTGGAATGAGTCAGAGGCCATCTCGACCATCGCATAAAGGAGTGAGAGTAGCCCTGAGGCTGCCCGACCTCTACCACGATGAAGAGTGGGCATAGCGTCGGCCCGGGCCTCACCTACCTTCCATGTGGTATTAATGGATGGGAATGAGTCTAGTTAGACACACTACCCAAATGGATTACCTCCATGCGAGGGTCAACAGCTAGGACTAGCCCCGGGCAAGCCCAACCTCCCCTGCAGATGAGAACAGGACCCTGTGGTTGCATGAATAGATTACCCCGTCTTGCCACAATGAACAGTAATCTGGCTCTGAGGTCGTCGACTAATTACCTCCATTGGGGGGACAAATGGAGAGAGCGTGGTTTGAGGCACCTCTAACCCTCCCTCAGCGGAGTGGGGGATAGTTATAAGACTACCTGACACAACTTCAAAGAGATTATCTCCTCCAATGGATAATGATTTAAAGCTTCCCCACACAATGGCCCGACAACCCAGCGTTGATAATTGTCCATATCATGGTTTGACCTCTACAGCATGTATAAGAAATCGGCCCATCTTGCCAAGTGCAAGGGTTAAGGAGGCGAGTTCAACCTAAGCACTGCTTGACCTCCGTAAGGACTTATGGGCGAGCCCAGCTTCACAACGCCACTCGGCCCTTCTCGCCAAGCACGAGGGTCAATGAGGCGAGTTTAGCCAAAGCGCTGCTCGACCGCCGCAAATATTTTTGGGTATGCCTGGCTTCACAACGCCACTTGGCCCCTCTCGCCAAGCGCAAGGGTCAATGAGACGAGTTCAGCATAAACGCTATTAAACTAATGCAAATGCTTCTGGGCGTGCTTGGCTTCACAACGCCGCTCGGCCCCTCTTGCCAAGCAAGAAGGTCAACAATGCGAGTTTAGCTTAAGTGATGCTTAACCTCCTCAAGAACTTCTGGGCCAGCCTAGCTTCACAAAACCACTAGGCCCCTTTTCGCCAAGCATGAGAGTCAACAAGGCGAGTTCAGCCTAAATTTTGCTCGACCTCCACAAAGACTTCTGGGCAAGCCCGACTTCACAACGCCACTCAGCCCCTATCGCCAAGCGCAAAGGTCAACAAGAAGAGTTCAGTCTAAGTGCTGCTTGACCTCAGAAAAGAGTTCTGGGTGAGCCCGACTTCACAACGCCGCTCGGCCCCTCTCCCCATGCGCAAGGGTCAATTAGGCAAGTTCAACCTAAGCGCGGCATGACCTCCGCAAGGACTTCTGGGCAAGCTCGGCTTCACAACGCCACTTAGCCCCTCTTGCCAAGCATGAGGGTCAACGAAACGAGTTCAGACGGGTGCCTCAAAACACACCGGCCCACTCTCACGGCATAGACGTTACCCACTCGTCAGGAAGAAATAGAGCCAAACCCCCAACGAGCGATCAACACTCAACCGCCCTGGGGGCTCTCGCAGAACATGTATGAACTATAAAATAAAGAGTAATAATAGTAAAGACGACATAATGCAAAAAGCATAGGTAAAGAACATTTTATTCATAAACTGTCAGAAGCTTTACAAAGAGGAAGATTACAGCACATTCGCAAGGAACCATACAAGGCAAAAGAAACAGAAGCAATCCGTCGGTAGGTTCAGATTTAGCTGGGCGCACAAAGGTACCATCAGCAAAAATGATGATATCGACAGGGTCGCTAAAAAGGCACTGTCCTAGAAGTATGAAGGAGGTGAAGATAGTAGTGCAAGCCGGGGCACATTGGAACCCTTGACTCACAGACGACCATTGGAGAAACCAGCCTCATTCAAAACCACATCTTTTCAGACAGAGATCTCCATATGGAAGTGGCAAATAGAGGCTTCTCCCCTTGATCACCACCTAAGCCAAAAGTAGCAGCAATGTGAAGAGCTTGAGTTGAACTCGGCAGGGACCCATGCCCAGACAAGGTCACCTCTTTCCCCCTTCTTGGCTGGATAGGAGGTGCCTAAACTAGAACAGGCTCAAGTTGGGAGAAATTGCCTTTACCCACCAAGCTTGAGTGAGAAGCCCCGATCCATCCCGAGCATAGGAACGAGTTGGGATGTTGTAATAAAACATGGACTACACAACGTGTCCTGAGATAGGGAAAACCATTGAAAAATATCTCATAGTGACTAGAGGCAACATGGCCTCTGGAAAAGTTTCTTCGTAAAGCCATAAGGAGCCACCGAACACCCATTTCGACATAAGCCTACAGTGGACCTCTGAACAAGAAGCCTCGCCTAGAGCTAGAAGGCTCACCAGAGCCAGGATTAACCAAGAGAAACCCACCATGAAAAATGGAGAAAACCTTAGACGCTTGAAGGGCAAGAAGGGAGGTTTGATGGAAAATCACAAGATAGGAAGGAATTATATAGGTGAGGCACGATGGCTCACTCCCCGAGATTTTGGGAGAGTAAGTATCCCACAACCCCTCCTAAATTAGGCACGAATCCTGCAAACAGTGCAACACGAATCTCATGACACACGCCGCGAGCACCATCTGGAACCATCAATGTGAGGAAGATGCAACGGGTGGGCATTAATGGCCAACTACCCAAGACCCTTAAAGATTCGTGAGTGACACATCGACTACTGAACTGGTTTCATTAGGAAATGCAGAATTACCACATTGCAGATGAGCAAAAGTGAGGAATACATAGCGCAACACCTTCTCACCGAGAGGGAAACCTCGCATGGAGAGGCATGCTAAATGAAGCAAGCAGCCTAGATAAGACAAAAAACGAGAAGGAAAGAAATTGGGAAATGCGAGAAAACAATAAAAATGCAAAACAAGCATATAACTGTATGACAAAAGGCAAAATGCACACACAAGTGCAATAGTGCTTCGGGCACCATGGTCTACACAAACATGGAACTAAAAGTGAAGAAGTTACATTATGCTAGGTACAGGAAGAAAAGATAAGATCAGTCTAGAGAGGTGTCAAAGTCCATCTCGTAGTTAGCAAAGCCAACTTCAAAGGCGCCCGGATCTGTCTGGTGCTCGGCAGGGTCGACCTGAGCCTCGTTGAGGCCATCCCTTTCAAAGCCAACACCAATGACGTCCTCAAGAGGATGGTCTGGAGGGTCATCCTCAAGAGGTCGACGTCTTTGAGATCGACAGCCTTCAGGTGCACCAGCGCATCAGAACTTTCTTGAGGGTTTAGGATGACTTAATCACGCATCCTGTCAAGGCCTTCGAGATAGCTGTACGACCAAGTGTCATCGTAGTCGTAGAGGGCTTTCCCTAGCTGGTCACTTATGCGGGTGGTGACCTCTTGCACTTGAGACAAGTCACACCACTTAGATCCTGGATGATCACATCCTGAGTGACTATCCTCTTTTGGGCTACCCCCAACTTGGTCAGTGCCTCTTCCTCTCTGGTCCTGGCCGCCGGCAGCAAGACTCCCCGATCCTCCACAATGGCTAACAGGGACAAACATTCCACCTCCAATATCTTGAGCCACTAGGTGTAAAAATCTTGAAGGTCCCTCAATCTTTCGTTCTCCACTTGAAGCAAGTCCTGAGACTCCTGGGCACTCATGGCCCACTCCCTATCCATCGCGAGCTCCACCTCCAAGTAGCTTCTCTCCTCCCTCTCTCCCACTTGCATGATGAGGAGTTATCATCACCATGGATGGAAGCTCTAGGTTCTCCCTCTTGATCGCCTCTCAACCCTCATGGCCAGAAGCAAAAAGTGAAGGCAAGAAGATAAGGAAAGAAGAACGAGGCAAAAAGAAGAGTATGAAGCAAGGAAAAATCTCAGAAAGAAGTGCCCCACAGTGATCTGGACACCCGCTCCAAGGCCTCCGCCGGCCTAGTCTTACCCTCAAGACTAGGAGATGAAAGGATAGCCTCAACCAAGTCACCTGAGGGAGGAAATTTCTGGTCCATTCCTACACCCCCGACAATTCGCTTAGGGACCTCTTGTCCAACCTACCACTAGGGGAAGCGGGAACCCCTCCGGTCGCAGGAGGTAGGGGAGCTACGAATTGTGATAACTCCTCCTTGTCTTCTGGGACCTGTGGCCCCTCTTCTTTGGACCTCACAGCGACCACTACAATCTCCTAGGCACTCAGTGAGGTAAAGATGGGAGACTTGATAACCGGCCAGAAACCCTCGATGAAGCCAGCAATCAAGTCCACCAGTGGGCTAGCAATAGCAATAGTAGACGAGATGTTGCCTATAGAAGCTACTCCTTGGGGGGACCTTCGAACTGATGTACCACCCTCGGTGAGATCAGACTCCTCCGTAGAGTCCCCAGCGATACCTTCAGACTCAAGATCCTAATCTAAGGACCGAGCTGTTGACGCCAAAGAATGGGACATCTCCACATTTACCTTCGAAGTTGGCTCTACCACACGGGATTGGCGAGGTGTCCTATCCATAAGAGCTCCCTAGAAGTGCATCTGAACCTAGTTCCCTCTTCGGTTTGTATCCTGTGATTTTGCAGGCATGGTCAGGGTCCTTAGATCGGCAATCGCACGGGCTAGTCAATCAAGGATATAGGAGAGGAAAGCTCAATTAACGTACCAAGATTGGGAGATTGCCTCCCTTTGGATCGTCGAACTGGCTCCACAAGGGGCACGGGGGAAGCAGAAGGTTGGGCAAACATCGAGAGCCTAGGATGCTGGACACCAATTGTGACGCCTCCAAATTTCGCTTGGGATCGCATGGACATTTGAAGCATCGAAACATGTAATACAAGGTTACCTGCCCTTGTTCATGACATATAAGATACAATGTGCACCCTCGCATGGAGTGCTGCTTGACCCTTGTGAAAGTTTATGGGCGAGTCTAATGTTGCAGGCCGTTCAGCTAAGCAGGGTGCCCCGAAACACACCAGCCCACCCTCATAGCACAAGAAGTTAACTGACCATCAGGAAGAAGTATAGCCAAACCCCCAACGAGCAATCAACACTCAACCGCCCTAGGGGCCTTGCGCAGAACATGTATCGACGATAAAATAAAAAATAATAATAGTAAAGACGACATAATGCAAAAAAGCATATGCAAAGAACATTTTATTCATCAACTGTCAGAAGCTTTACAAAGAGGAAGATTACAGCACGTTCACAAGGAACCATACAAGGAAAAAGAAACATAAGTAATCCGTTGGTAGGGTCAAACTTAGCAGGGGCACAAAGGTACCATTGGCAAAAAAGATGAAATCAACAGGGTCTCCAGAGAGGCACCATCCTAGAAGTATGAAGGTGGTGTTGACAAGAGGGCGAGCTGGAGCACATTGGAACCCTCGACTCATGAACAACCATCGAGGAAACCAGCCTCAGTCAAAACCACATCTCCGCAAATAGGGATCTCCATATGGAAGTGGCAAATAGAGGCCTCTCCCCCTAATCACCACCCAAGCCAAAGGTGGCAGCGATGTAAAGAGCTTGAGTTGCACTTGTCAGGGACCCCATGCCGAGACAAGGTCACCTCTTTCCCCCTCCTTGGCTGGGGAGGATGCGCCTGAACTAAAACAGGCTCAAGTCAGTAGAAATCGTCTTCACCCACCAAGCTTGAGTGAGAAGCTCTGATCCATCCCCAGCATGGGAACAAGTTTGGATTTTGTAACAGAATGTGGACTGGACAATGTCCTAAGATAGGGAAAACCATCAAACAATGTGACCACGAAGTTCGGCCCGCACTACCTTTACAACACATCTCATAGTGACCAAAGGTAACATGGCCTCCGAAAAAGTTTCCTTGTAGAGCCATAAGGAGCTTCCAAACACCCACTTTGACACAAGCCTACGGCAGACCTTTAAACAAGAAGCCTCACCCAGAGCTAGAAGACTCATCAGAGCCAGGATTAACCAAGGGAAACACCAACCACGAAGAAGGGAGAAGGCTTTAGAAGCTTGAAGGGCATGAAGGGAGGTTTGATGGCAAATCACAAGGCAAGAAGGAATTATATAGGCGAGGCATGATGGCTCACTCCCTGAGATTCTGGGAGCATGCATATCCCATGGACCTCTCCAAATCAGGCATGAATCTCACGACACACACTGCAAGCACCATCTGGTACCATCAATGAGAGGAAGATGCAATGGGTGGGCATTAATGTCCAACTACCCAGGACCCCTGAAGATTCATGAGCGATGCATCAACTACTGAATTGGTTTCATTGGGAAATGCAAGATTTCCCTGCGACAGATGAGCAAATGCGTGGAATACAAAGCACAACACCTCCTCACTGAGAGGGAAACCTCACATTGAGAGGCACGCTAAATGAAGCAAGCAGCCCAGATAACTGTACGAAAAAAGGCAAAATGTATATATAAGTGCAATAGTGCTTCAGGCACCATAGTCTACACAAACATAGAACTGAAGGCGAAGAAGTTACATCATGCTAGGTACAAGAAGAAAAGATAAGATCAATTGAGAGATGCATCAAATTCCATGTTGGAGTTGGCAAGGCCCAGCTCAAGGGCGCTTGGATTTGTCCGGTGCTCGGCTGGGTCGGCCCGAGCCTGCTCCAGGCCATCCCCCTCAAAGTCAGCACCAACGAAGTCCCTAGGAGGAATGACCGGAGGGTCATCGTCGGCAAGCAGGAAAGTATCTGGAATCATCGCTTGACCAATCTCACCAGTATGATTAAGGGCGACAGGATTGGGGTCAACGTCTTTGAGGTTGACAGCCCTCAGTTGCACCAGCGCATCAGTACTTTCTTAAGGGTTTAGGATGACATAATCGCGCATCTTGTCAAGGCCTTCGAGATAGCTGTGGGACCAAGCATCATCAAGGACATATAGGGCCCTCCCCAGTTGGTCGCTTATGCAAGTGGCGACCTTTTGCACTTGAGACAAGTCACCCTGTAGATCCTGGATGATCACATCCTGAGTGACTATCCTTTTCTGGGCTGCCCTTAACTCGGTCAATGCCTCTTCCTCTCTAGTCCTAGCCGCCGATAGCAAGACTCCCTGATCCTCCACTATGGCCGATAGGGACGAACATTCCATAACCAATATCTTGAGCCACTGGGCATCAAAATCTTGAAGGCCCCTCAGTATTTCGTTCTCCACTTGAAGCAAGTCCTAAGACACCTGGGCCATCACGACCCACTCCCTATCCATCGCGAGCTCCACCTCTAAGCAGCTTCTCTCCTCCCTCTCCCCACTTGCATAATGGAGAGTCATCATTACCATGGACCGAAGCTCTAGGTTCTCCCTCTCGATCGCCTCTCAACCACTCACGATGTACTTTGCCAACCACTTGGTCCCCTACAACCGTTAAGGCCAGAAGCAAAAAGTGAAGGCAAGAAGATAAGGAAAGAAGAACTAGGCAAAAAGAAAAGCATGAAGCAAGGAAAAATCTTAGAAAGAAGGCCCTATAGTGATTTGGACACTCGCTCCAAGGCCTCCACCCGCCTGGTCCTACCCTCAGGACGAGGAGATGCAAGGATAGACCTAACCGAGTCACCTGATGGAGGTGATTCCTAGTCTGTTACTACACTCCCGCCGATTCGCTTAGGGACCCCATGTCCAACCTACCATTAGGGGAAGCAGGAACCTCCCTGGTCGTAGGTAGTGGGGGAGCTAGGAAAGGCGATAACCCCTTCTTATTGTCCAAGACCTGTGGCCCCTCATCTTTGAACCTTACAACGACCACTACAATCTTTTCAGCACTCGATAGGGTAGAGATGGGAGACCCAAAAACCGGCCAGAAACCCTCGACAGAGCCAGCAATCAAGCCCACTACTAGGCTAGAGACAGCAACAGCAGATGGGACGTCGCCTATAGAAGCTCCTTCTTGAGGTTACCTTCGAACTGATGTATCTCCCTTGGCAGGATCGAACTCTACCACAGAGTCCCCAGCGATACCCTCAGACTCAAGATCCCCGGTTAAGAACCTAGTGGTGGACGCCAAAAAAGGGGACATCTCCACATTTACCTCCAGAGGTGGCTCCACTACATGGGATTGGCGAGGTGCCTTGTCCATAAGAGCTCCCTAGAAGTGCATTTGAACCCAGTTTCCTCTACAGGTTCTATCCTACAATTCTGTGGGCATGGTCGAGGCCTTGGATCGGTAATCACAACGGGCTCGGCAATCAAGGTTACAGAAGAGGAAAGCGCTGTAGACATACCAAGATCGGGAGATTGCCTCTCCCTGGATCGTCGAACTTGCTCCACAAGGGGCATGGGGGAAGCAGAAGGTTGAGGGAACATCAAGGGCCCGGGACACTGGACTCCAATTGCACCAGAGGTGAGACTTAGTGTGGATGCTGGATTGCTTCTAACCTTGCCAACCTCTGAGAAGACTTTTTTCCCCTTGCCCTCAAGAGGGAAGCTCAGGGCTTGCTTCTTCTACAATGCAGTGGGTGAACGAATGGAGATGCCATGGGTGGAAGGGACGATATGTCCAACAAGAGGGAGAAATGCAGTGAGGTTGTCCTCCGCGAGAAGAACTTCTTAGTTAACAAGGAGGGGATGCTGTGTCCCCCATTCCCTGATGTTGGTAATGCGACGCAACTCATCAGGCGTGGTAGTCAGTCTCATAGCCTTCTCGCTGGGAATGACACCCCACGAGACCCTGATCATGAACTTGACATGGCTGATCTGCCCAATTGGGAACTCCCATCCACAGCCAGACACGAAAAATAATTTGTCAGTCCATTCAGGAACCTTATGGTATCATGGCTCTAGCACTACGAGGGTGCTCATCACCCTAAGGCTACAGATATCCCTATCGTCTCTCTTCACATTATGAGTCAATAGGAACTTGTGATAAGTCAAATCGACGCGCTTTGAGACCGACTTCAACAAAGTTTGCTGCCACAGAATGCAGTAACATCTCAGGACTTGCCAGGCATTTGGATGGAGTTGGGCAGGGTCCAATCAAGGTGATGTAGGACTTCACGAACCGAGCGGGGAAAGGTAGCCTCAGCCTGCAGGAGAACATGCTGGGGAATAGAGCAACACGAGATGCCAAACCATCAACGTTGACAGCCCGCTCTCAAGGCGTTGGAACCTAGAAGGCCACCGTATCAGGAACATGGTAGGTGGAGATCAGCGATTGGAGGAAGTTGGGGGAGGCTTCTGAACATTTGAGCGACTAACGTAACCCGGCTCTGAGACTCAAGCCTTAGGACGGCTCTGCCCGTTGAAACTCATAGGTTCGGCAGACTTACTGGTAGCCATTTGGGAACAAGTACACTGCCGGAAGTAGGAAAATAGGGAGAAGTGAGGGAAGAGAAAATGAGATAAAGGGGACATGGCAAGAGTGTGACAGGAGTTATATAAGAGGAGTGATGGTTGGCTCTTTCAATATGTAAGCGAACATTAAAGATAAGAACGATTCAAGTCCCGCATATACAAGACTCGGCGAGGAGAGGAGGAAAACATTTGACAACCATTATTATGGAAAAGACAGAACTATTGCCATTGAGTACTGGGATCAAATCTCCGAGAACTGCATCGAAAGAAATGAGGGAGAATAATGGTCCCAACACATGGAATGATCAAAAGGCAATAACTTCATCTCATTCGGCCAATTGGATAAAAGCAACAAGTGGCGATATTAGACAAGAGCAAAAGGAATTCTCATCGGCCTGGCCAGATGAGAATTGGTGGAGTAACTGTTGGGAAGATTTTTCAACAGGGCCTCAGGCCTAAGATTGCAAGCCCAGACCGGGTGTTAGGGGGATCTTTCCTGCACCCCAAAGGATCCGGGAAGCCAGGCACAGTACCCAAAGGCCTGAATCCGCCGAGCCCCTTGGCGACCCAACTAGAGACTCTCAACTCATACAGGCGGGATATGGGGATCCAGGTTGAGGGATGGGTTGCTACTCAAGAAGGCGCTGGAGGCTACCATGACAAAAGAGGAAGGGAACACACCATCTCGATGAGATTGAACTCTAAGGCAACACTAAAGGATCACGTCGCATTAAATACACTCACCAGGAGATCATGTTGTATTAATTACATTGCTCAAAAGGTCACGCTACATTAAATAAAGTATGATGGAGGGGACTCCAAGAGGACACCCCTCCACCCAGCTATAGAGCATGACCATCTGGGCCTCAAGTTATATAAAAGGGACCCTCAAGTATCAGGTAGAGGGACCGATCTGGCACTACTAAGAACTCTCTTGCTTAAATTTCATTTTTCCGACACTATCTTAAGATTTATCGCTGGCTTAGGCATCGGAAACTTACCCAGCCACCCTAGGGCCACCTTATACTAATCTCTTTTACGTGATTATAGGCCTTCTAGAATGAAGACTTGGACTGCTGAGAACCCGCCCCTAGGTGTACAAAACACAACATCAACAAATATTAAATCTTGAATTTGCATCAAACCCGGATAGGCTTTTAAGCTTTTCAAGATTTTAGACTTGTGATTGTACTTAATTTTAGATCAAATTATCATCCAAATCTAAATCTAAACTCAAATGAACTCTTCTACATTACCTAAATGCCACCCTAATGATTTATCTTGTAATATTGAAATGTTTAGATATGTTTATTAACTCAAAATAATGATATCAATTTGAGTACTAATAATTTGAAAGAAGTGTATCTCTATTTTTTGCTTTTATCAATTGACATCAGGTTTTCAATTCTACGATGATGACTGCAACGAGTTGAAAAGAGTGTTTTTCTGAAGCTGTTAGTCCCAATTCCTTTTTTGAATTTAAAATCTTTTTTACCCAGTCTGATATGGAGTTTATTGGCAGATTTTCAAGATTTAATGGCAAGGACTCTGTTGTCATAGGATCCAATTTAGGCCTACAACCCGAGCAACCCGCTCAGTATCTAGGCCTAATCCGATCCGACCCAGCTCCAATGCCAATGCAAGCTGATCCGATTCGACCCAAGTCGGGTCAACCTGTATGAACAGGTAATGGTGAAGATGAGGGGAAGAGTGATGGAGAGGACTACAAAAAGAAGAGATCCATATCTCATCTATCATCTTCAATGGATCTCATCTATCTCCTTCAACAAGAAATACCTACGAGAAGTACTAAAGTTAACAATGGTACTATTGGGTTTTTACCAGTCATCCAAGTAGATTTGAAATATAAATAGGCATAGAAAATGTACTATATCAACATCTATCAACATTCTTTGGAGTAATACCCAGACTGTAAGAACTCTAATTCATCATCTATCAACATTCTTTAGAGCAATACCCAGAATCTCTGTTTTTTGACATACCATATTCTTAAATCTCTGTTCTTTGGCATTTGTCCACCGAAGTGAAACTTCCTCACACATTCAGCAGAACCTGGGAGTCGATAGCCACACAAACTTGGTGTAATATCTAAATCGTAAGAACTCAGAGAAATAGAAATCAACGGAAATCAAAGAGAGAGAGAGAGAGAGAGAGAAATCATCTCCCAAAAGAAATAAGAGAAACTGAAATCAACAGAGGGATGATGAACAGAAACTTGGTGTAATATCCACTTCTCGGCAACCAAATAGAAATTCGCGATGACGAACAAAAAAACCTAGTTGGATGGTGCAAACCTAAGCCTTGACCTCCTTGCCATTGATTTTAGAGAAGTGGTGATGGTGAAGAGAAGTGAGGAGGGGGGAATGGTGGCGATGCAAAGAGAAGTGGGAGGGGCCCTCAGGAGGGTGGTGGGGAGCTGCTACTTCTAGAGTTTTATTCTTTCACTCAAGCATAAAAAGTTTTTAAGAGGCAGGTTGCTTACTGGTTGTACCAGCTTATTAGTTAAAACCAGTTTTTCAGTTCAGTTTGGGTCAGATCGGGTTTAGCGAGCAAGCCGGGTCAAGCGGTTTTCTACACAGCCCTAATCCGATTGACGGGCACTTTATAAAGAGATGGAGCAGGCCACTGAGCTTATAATGCATTTAACCACTTGTGAATTGGTTGTAGCTGACTTAATAAATTGCACTATTATTTAAAAAAAAAAGTAAATTGCACTATTTTTAGTTAGTAATGATACATACACAATTTTTACACAAATATTATACACCTTGCCTATACAGGTTCGTTTGGATGAATGAACCCAGCCCGAAGAAGGATTTGTGGATTTGGAGATTTAAAATCCAAATGTCTTATTTGGATGATGATATATTAACAGAAAAATAATATTTACAGTATAAAGTTGTGTAAGTTTCACGTATTTACTTTAAAAAAAGTAGGTAAACTGTAAATCTGATTAGACCTACATTAAAAAAATAATTTTTTTAATAATAGGTTCCTTTAAAAAAAAAGTGTACTTCCTAAAATTGCATGTATATGGCATTACTCATTAAAATTTAAATTTGCATCAAACCCAAATAAGCCAGCTTTTAAGCTTTTCAAGATTTTAGATGTGTGATTATAATTAATTTTAGACCCAAATTATAATCCAAACCTAAATCTAAACTCAAGTTAACTCTTCTACGGTACCTAAATGCCACCCTATTGATATTATGGTGTAATATTGAAATGTTTAGATACGAATATTAACTCAAAATAATGATATCAGTTTGAGTAATAATTGTGAAGAGCCCTGCTATATACAGTCCTCTTAGAGGACTATATTGTAGTCCTAATGTCTAAAATGACTAGGTTGTCCACATTTTTAAGGCTTGAAATTACTACTTTACCCATCCTTCTTCTTCAACCTAAAGCTAAACGAAAACATGTGAAATTCTGCAGTACGAATACTGCTGCACCCCAGACCAAATCTGCAGCATCATTGACCACCACAACCCATGGACGGAAAAACCACCTCCACCATCAACGGCGTCACATACTCAAGGATTTTTTCTTTCCCTTTTTTCTCCACCATCAGCAGAACATGTTGTTTGTTTTTGTTCCATTTTCCTCAAGTTTTTTTTTTGGGTCTCAAGCTCTACCTCACTCGTTTATCTTTTCTTCCATTTTCCTCAAGTTTTTTTTTGGGTCTCAAGCTCTAAATCTGGGTACTATCTTGTATGGTTACCATGGCTTTATTCTAGTTATATATTTCATTGTCATTATTCAGTGCCTAAATCTAAACAGAGAAGCATAGCATTGCCAATGTTTGAATAAAGCTGAGCTGGGATGAAAACCATTCTTCAAGAAGGTGTAAGTTTTCTTTAATTTTGGGATGAAAACAAGCAAGTAGAGTGCAAACAATTAAAACTAGAAAACTCAAACCAACTCGCATAAACTTCTCTGGCAATTTATGCAGAGTACTTGCAAAATACTACACGGTTGATCTCTCACGAATTTTACAAGAAAACCAACTCAAACCATCTCTCACGAATTTGCATTCAACCAATAATCTGCATATTCTACAAATTTTTCTACACCAAACACGAATTACCATATGCTTGCAACTAAGGAAGAAAGGGAAGAGATTACCAGAACCAAACACGAACGTACAAATTCTACGATTTTCATCTGCATGTGAAGAAGAAAGAGGATTTACTCTTCTCTGAGGAAGAGGACGACGACGTAGCATATGATGGGGAGAGGTGACAACGACGACGACGGCCACCGGCGATGGGGTGAGGGGGGGTGATTTCATCTGGGTGAGGGGAGCGATTTTAGCTGCGTATGAGGGCGTTTTGATTTCCTGTAATGAAACGCAACATTTCATTTAATAATGAAACATTGCGTTTCATTATGCTTGCAATGCAGTCCCCATTCGGGACTGCAATAAGAATTTCTCAATTGTGAAATAAGTGTATCTCTACTTTTTGTTTTTATGAATTGACCATTTCTCGTACTAAAATTTTCTCGGTAACTGTTAATTTTCTTGAAAGAATATATTCTAATCTTTAAAAAATTCGTTCAGTCCAATTCAATTTGATGAATTTAGACATTATTTATTGCAATAATAACTCCCTAGCTTTAAGTTATTGAGATATATTTTCAACACGGGATTTAAGTCTCTCGTCAGTTTCCGTCATTTTCATATATTGATCATTAAGTATAAATCTATAAGTTTGAATGAAAGAGAGCCCCTTGCTCTATCTTAATAGTCGGAATTTAAGCTTAGCTAGCTAGAAATTGCATGCCTTTGGGAATTATAAACATGCAATTGGAAGGCAACACGTTAAAGAAAATAATTAAAAGATACACGCGTTTTTGCTTTTAACATGTCAACTAATACAAGCATGGATAAGGTGAGGTTTCTTTTAGGCCTTGTTTTCAATATTACAATTAATGTGATATATAGTCATGATCGCGTGCTTTAATTCAAAAGGTAGGAAATAGAAAAGAACCCTGCAATGCCATTTGACAGTGCCATCTCAACTCATGACCACCGTGATCAACGTCGACTATATATGGTTTAAGATCAAGGAAATTACATTATATATATATATATATATATATATATATGAGAAAAGATACTTGCAATTATGAATTATGCAATCGCTATGTAATCGTTTTTAAAAAAGTGAATAAAATATAAGACCCACATGAAAAAATTAATTTTTTAATAGTGGATCCCACTCTTTTTCAAAATTATTACGCAGCATTTACGCACTTCATAATTGTATATAGAATTACTCTATATACATATATATAGATGGGGAAGGGAACGGATCAGAGGAGAGGTTCCCATGGGGGGCAGATGTGGGAGGGAATGGATAGGCCAGGGCAGGGAATATCAAGTTTTTCTTTTAGGGAGATGGGGTCGGGAATGCAGACACAGATGAAAGAGAGGGAGAAAAGGTAGAAAGAGAGCGATGGGTTCTGTGTGGTAAGGTTCGTCTACCTTAACCTAACATTGCGTACGTATCTCATTTGATTGGCTGGTGTGAAAATGGGTTTTGAACCCATCCGGCCTGGAGCTTTTCTCGTTGACTATATATGATTTAAGATCGAGAAATTAAATTATATATATATATATATATTATCTGTCAATGTTTTGGATAGAGTACTCTAGCATTCTTTATTTCTGATATGAATTATAATGTAGGAAAATGTTATATTATAAACATATTTGGACATCGTGGAAATTACATTTATTCAAGAGACTCAAAAACCAAGTTGTTGTAAAAAAGTTTATTAAAAAAAAAAAAAATACTACACTACCATCTTACATTTATCAAAATTTCATAAATGTGGCACTTTTTTTATCATATTTGGATCATCTGTTATTTCTTAAAAAAAAAAAAATCAAAAGTGGGATGAACAATGCATGTCACCTCATCAAAATATAATATAATGATAGCACCCCACACTACACACAATACATATTTTAATTTATTTTATTTTATTTTATTTATGCTAAACTAATTAAGTTGTTCTACTCATCATCTATACATACACAATATACTTGTTATGAGGAAAAGGAAAAAAGACTGAAAAGAGGTGGTGTATGAGATGATTAGTAGAATTTTTCATGATGTAATATCCAGGATTTTCTTTACTCAAATCTCTTGTTTGGTTTGTTTATGACTTGTTAGACAATTTTTTTTTTTTTTTTTAACAAGGGTTTGGAGGTTTTTTAGTCCAAATTTTCTATTTAGACAACGGGGTCATATGCCATCAGACCATCAGCCTCTTGGCTGTTTGAAGTTTATTTAAGCTAGCTTGCTTGATATCATTATTGATAAGATTGAGCTTAAATAATTATTAATTTATCAATCAAATACTAATTGTATCTCATTTTGAGTAATGTTAGATACGGTAGTCCTAAAAGGTGCAAGTCTCGTGTATTTTATTTGAAAAAGAGAGGAGTCTACTACTAAAAAACTAAATTTTTTTTTTTATATGAGTTCCATATTTATTTATTTATTTCAAATGAAGTGTATGAGACTTACACATCCGTCGCTGATATCTCATTTCTTAATTGGGAGAAGCAGGATTAATTTCATGAATTTCCCTACCACCTGGGAGGTCAAGGATTCCTCAAAATATTTTACTAATCGATAGTCCATTGTTCTTTGTAAAATTTATAATCTGTTACGAGTTACTGCTTTTCAGAAACCACCAAATTAATGGCCATTTGGGACCAATAATATTGTTTGTTGCCTTCACTGATCTCTGTAGTTGACAATCCTATATATTTCTAACATATTGATACTTTACGTCCTGAAATGGCCAAACTAATTCAATCTTCCAGTCATTTACTATTTCTCTAAGCAACTTAAAGTTTTCATGTTCCTTATCTAGTCCAAATCCTTTTAGGGGAAGAACACGACTCGTAGTTTATTTTAGATATATTATAAGGAAGAACTAGCTGGAAGGCAGTAGCTGACCGTGACATTCAATAGCTATGTTTGAACACCAACCTTCAACAAATTCTATGCTTGATCATTGGCTTTGAGAGGTGCATGCAAAACAAATTCTTGTATCAAGATATATATAGTGTACGTAATCTTTTTTTTCTTAGCAATTAAATATCATTAGTACATTAGAAAACAAAGGTCTGTATTAAGAAAAAAAAAGTTAAGAGAGGGAATTGGATCATGTGGATTAGTTTGATGCGGGAGATATTCTGTGTGGAAGCAGAGCATGTGATCTGTGGTCGAGATGGCATGCAAAAGGGTGGGTTAATTTTGGTGATATTGGACCAGTTTCGAGAAACAATTAATGCATGGTATATTAGCTGTTAAATGCCCGATCTATAAGATGGAAGGTGGATCAGACTTACCCGTCCTGTTGGAAGTGAGTGCTAGTGATGGCGATACATTGAAATGAGTAGCTAGCCTATTCCTCTTGAAAATGATGATTGTTGCCTGGCTATACATTTCAAACAATTTTATCTCATTTTATTTCATATAATTATTATAATTTTTTAAAACTCATATACAAAATATAATAAATAATTCAATTTTTTTAATTTTAAAATAAAAAATTATACTAAAAAATTATAATCTAATAATATTTTATTTATTTTTAAACTTTTATATCATCTATCTGTGTGATCAAACGAGACCTGAGAATCTAGTAGAGTGGGCCTTGATCTCCAAGTTGGGGTGACTTAAGAGGAAGGTGGGATATCAATCCGAATATTAACTTTGGGACTCTTTGATTGGCAAATGGTAGCTATATATAATTATTTGAAAAAAAAATATTGGAAAGTATTTGTTGTAATTCAAGTAGTACTGCTACAATTAAAATAAAAATAGAAGGATGGAGCAGGCATTATAACATACTACAACATAATTAATCTTTTGTGATAGAGGAAATCGTCACAAAAAATAACCAAAACATCACTAAAGACATTTTATGATGGTCTGAAATTGTCACCCAATATGCATCACAGAAAATAATTGGTGATAGTTTACTATTCAACCATCACAAAAAAATATTTTTAGTAATGGTTGGAGGTCTTCCATTTGATGTCACATTCGAATGTGGGATTTTTTGTGACGGTTGAAATCTGTCACAGAATGTAATGTTCGAACATCCAAACAGAACATTCAAACATTAATCCGACTGATTGACATTCGAATGAAAATAGTTGACGTTCTTTGGCTATGGTTCAAATATATTATATTTACGTTCGAATGCAAGTGGTACTGCGGAGTTAGTTCGAACCTTAATCGTTTAAACATTTGAATGTTGGGTTCATTTTGAGGGTAAGTATGTTCGAATGTTAGGTCGTACATTCGAACGTTATTTTGTAAATTTGTGTAATTACGTTCAAATGTTTGTTATATACATTCGAATGTACAGATCAAAAATACAAATTTCATAAAATTAAAAAACATACAAATTGTATCATCATATTACATAATCAAATTAACAACTAACAATATTTTATATAGTTGCAAGATTAGATATTAAAAGTTCTACACAATAAGAAATTGAATTTCTTTCATTTCTTCTTCTTTCCTCGCCCACCGCAATTCTGATGTAGTGACATAACATGCTTTATCTAGACTATCATCTCCCTCTACACTTATTTTTAGACTTCACTTTACATTCTTTTCTCATGGTCTCTTTGTTAATCTTGCAAACGTGTCTCTAAATTAGATTATCACTCCAAGAGAGATTCAAACTCTTATTGTCTTGACTTCATATACTCATTTGATAAAGAAAACGCAAAATAAGTAACGTTTTAAAAGAAATACAAATAAAAAATAAATTATTGATATAATTTAATAAATTATTCCCAACATATTCAGTGAAAGTGCACAAATTTATTCACAATGACATCACATATTTCCACAATATATAAACATATTCACAAATAAATTCACAATAATTCACATATTCCCAACAATTTTAATAAATACTATAATATACAAATTCACAATATATAAACATATTCCTCATAGACTAAACTAATTCACAAATCACATAAACATATGCAAAATAATAACTAATTCACAAATACCAAAACATAGTAACAAAAAAATAACCACAACATATACTTTAAATTCACATACACAATTGTAAAACATATTCATTTTAATCCATAAATATACACCAATATTTATATTTTAATTTTAAGAATAAGCATAAACACAACACAATTTTCATTTTAATTCATCATGTTACATAATCCATATCACAAAAATTTCATTCTAATTCATCAATATAAACAATTTAATTCCTTCTAATTCATCAATAATATCCAATTCACAATATATTCACAATATATACAATCAAAATTCACTAATCAACTCACAATATTATACCCATATCTAATCCTTCAAAATCCATAATCAACTTACATTTTACACATCAAAATATTCATCATTATCCACAACAAAATCATAAAAAAATATATAAACATAGTAATAAAGTTTATAAATATACCTATCACTCACAATATTCTCTTATAAATCACAAATTTTGAACAAGCCACAACAACCAATCCTTAAAAAAAATCACAACACTAGCTAGTTAGAGACATATATATATATATATATATATAAAATCTAAAAAAAAATATCATAAAATTGTAAAACATTCAAAGGAAAAAAGAGTTTTTCCTTACCAAAATCAATGGAGAAAGAAAAAATACTAACCCTCTCTCACTCTACTCTCTCTCGCTCTAACACACACACTCGCTCTCTAACCCAAGACCCTCTCTCACCCTCACGCTCTCTTTCACGCACGGGAGAAGCAGAAGAAATGATTCTACTTTCTCTCGTGCGTTTATTCATTGAAAACATTCTGATTTAATCTGACATTCGAACATTTAAAAAGTAATGTTTGAAAGTTCAATTATCCTACCTAATTTTTGTGAAGTAATGTTCAAATGTTACTTTTTAAATATTCAAACCTTACAATTTAACGTTCGTTATTTAAAAATCGAGCAAGAAATTTTTCACATTTTTCCATGTTCGAATGTATATGCATAGACGTTTGAACGTGAAAAATATGCACTCTATTATTATAAATAATATATAATATGTAATGACTATATATATAATATACTATATATATTATATTATATAATGAATATATATATAATATGCTATATATATTATACTATATATATATACTATACTATATATATTATATAATATAAACTAGACTATATATATTATATAATATATACTAGACTATAAAGTATAGTATATAGTACTAGCCTATATATATAATATATATTATATACTTAACTAGCAATATAATATAGTGTATTATATATTATATATATAGTATATAATATACTATAGTAAATATGGTGTAGTATAATATACTATATAATATATATACTAGTATATATAATATAACATATATATAATATAAAATACATAATATAATATATATATATACACACTATATATATAGCCGGAAAGCATTTCCCTCCATTATTCTTCCTTTACGTACCCAGCCATGTACAAAATCTCTCTCATTTTTCATATGCATTAACACATGGTAATCATCCATACAACTAATGGTTGGAATTTCTTGCAATTCCCAAGTTTTCATGACATAACATATTATAATATATTATATATACTATATAGTAGTATATATAATATTTTATTATATAATATATTAATATAATATGTTATAACTAATATTTTAAAAAAAAAGTATGACGATGTGTGGCACATGGAGACGATAGCCTTGAGTTGGATGTTGTTGTTTAGAGGTATTGTTCTCAGTATATGTAGGGGAAGGTGGTGGCTGGTGGGGACATTTTGAAAAATTGTCTAAACAAGTTTATTATTTTCTTTGGGATTGAGGAATTGGAGACCTCGAATAGCCCAAAGCGTAGCCGATTTTATTATCTTTATTGTTCATCCATCTTAGAAAAGTTATAATTTCATTCCATTCTCATAATACTTAAGTGTATATAGTATATACTAGTTAAGTGTATATAGTATAAAGTGTATATAGTATACTAGTTAAGTGTATATAGTGTACTGTGTATATAGTATACTAGTTAATATATAGTATAATACTATAATATACTAATCAGTATTATATTAGTATAATACTTATACATTAATATAATACTTATATGATAATATATAAACTATATAGTATTATATTATTATAATATTTATATAGTACACTATAAAACATATAATTATATAGTATATAGTATTATAATATAAGTATTATATATATAGTATTATATAAGTGTATATATATATGGTATAAGTATATATGTATATTATATGTATAGTATAATATATATATATATATATATAAGAAAAATACTACTATGACGCCTAAGGCTTATAGCCCAAGTTGACTCGAAAAGAATTTTTTTTTTAATTTTATTTTTTACTTAGTTATTAAGGAAGTGATTTTAAGTGTATTGGTATATTTTTTTATTTTTTAAAAATATTTAAATATATTAAGAAAATATGAAAATTGAAAAAAAGGTTAAAAAAAAAACAACCCAAATATACTAGTGCTCAAATGGAGCGGTGCTACTCAAGCGGCAGAATAACACTGCTCTATATATAATAGTATATATATATATAGTATTTCATAGCAACGTTTGAACGTAAACAACCGTTGAGTCACAAACATGCCATTAACGTCAAACGTGGAATTTATATACGTTCGAACGTTTAGGATACACGTTTGAAAGCTAATAACGTTCCAAACATATGTTTGTAACGTTTGAACGTAATACCTTTCAGATTTCAAATTGCAACAAATGTTCGAACATTTCCATACCACATTCAAACATTACTATCATATTCGAACGTGGTGTAAGACATTCAAATGTTAAGTCTTGGGCTTCGAACGTGGTAGAATATGTTCGAACATTAACCCTTTAGTTCTGAACGATGCACTTACATTCGAATGTTTAAGTGGGAAATGTTCGAACATAACATTTTTTTTGTTTACATGTGTATCTATTCATGTCACGTTCGAACGTTTAAATATAAACACATTCGAATGTTTGAGTATTTGCCAGTTCTGTTCGAACTCGTGGTCTTATGCATTTGAATTTTACTTATAAAGTTTGAATGTGTATGTCTAAACGTTCGAATGTTATTATTAACAGTTTAAATTTTATTACAAAATATTTATAACTATGGTTATAATGTTTTATTCTTATTAATTCAAGATATGGCTCATCTTTTGACAATAAGGAAACAGGCCAAGAGGGAGATAACTCAGACACTGCTCAGCTTGGGGTCCGAACAGTCATGGCCGAACGAGAAGTATTAATGTATTGTTAATATTATTTAATGTATCTATTGTTTTCGATTTTAGTTCTCAATTATCTTTCATGTTGACTTATCCAATTTTAATATTAAATCATTGCGCTTCAAATTTCAATCATTTTAAAGTTGTAATAATTGTTTACAAATGATGCATTGTTTTATTTAAAATTTACATAAAATTTAAATTATATTCATTTTTACCAAATACTCTATCAAAGTTCAAACTTTACTCACTAACGTTCGAACGTCACTCAATAACGTTCAAATGTTGGCGCCAAAAAATATTACGTTTGTATGTAAAAAATTTTAACGTTTGAACGTCCATGTAATGTTCGAACATAAATTTGCCTACATTCGAACATTAGACAAATTATCATCTGGATTTAGTGATAGTTTATATAAACCGTCACAAAAATTAATTTTTTATGACAGTTTGAGGACTGTCACCAATTCTAAAGTGTCACTAAATCTCAATTTTTTTGTAGTGATATCTATAGGATAGATTTTTTGAACAATATATATTAAACATATAATAAATATTATAGAAGTAATTTCTTGTCTTTTTAACTTTGACTTTCAAATTCTAAGTTAAAACTTAAAACGATATTGATTCACAATTATCTAGATATAGCAAATGGTAGCGTCGAAGTTAAACTTCTAGGTAAAGCCAACTGTTGGATGTCGGTTAATGCTGAGATTTTGCATTGCCACGAGCTTTTAGTCATGAGCCTTATTGGTGTAAAATAATGATGAAAACAACTATTTTGTAAAGCTATTTAACAATTATGCTTTGAATGAGGATATATATATGTATATATTATAAAACATAGTCGTAAAAATAACATTTTTTTTTTCGAAAATAACAGTACTACGTTAAAAACAAAAAAAGTAGTTGTAAAAAATTTATAAAAGAGTTGTATTCTAACTTTTAAGGGAAACGTGATATGGTTTGGGCCAGGGGAAAGTTTTTTACTTATTAGTTATTTTATACAGAATGCATGCAGCTAATATAAGTAGAGCTTTTTCTCAAAAAAAAAAACAAAAAATGAAGAAGAGGTGCTCAACCAAATTTAGACATCAAGTTCTCCTAAAGAAGCTTTTTATGTTGAGGTGCATTTCCATCTATCCTAACTATAAAAACAGAAGTTAATGTACATAAACAATTTGCTGATCATTACATCAAAAGTCACTCACAAAATACATCAAATTTATCTTTTATATATATATATATATAGCACACCTGATCACTCCAATAAAAACACGAAAAATATTATTGAGTTCCGCCTTCATGCATACGGCTCCAATGCGTTTCCCCCAACTAGTTTAATTCCATGTTATTATTGCTAATTAATAATTAGTGCTCAAAAGATTGCACTCGATCACACGAAATTGGTCTATACTCGGCCAGGTCTTTTCGCCCCTACAAAGATTCCTTAATTTGGGAAGGTTCCTCAAATCCAATTTCTGTAGTTTTGGGATAATAGAATCTAGATTAGCCATATTCTGCAATGGAAGAAAATTGAAGAGTTCTTCCAAATTGGAACAATGGAATACGTGGATTGCTTCCAGGTTTGGCATTGTGTGAATGGAGTTCCCAAGGGAGAGAAGATATTTCATCTTCCGACAATTGATCACAACTATTGTTTTCAGTTTCCAAAATCTCAGCCCGAGATGATTGATTAGTTCCGATATGTTTTCAACGCTTGTCATTTCTACTAGACAAAGTTCTTCCAAATTGGGTAGTAGATCATACTGTGCTGCATGTCCTCCAATCCCAAAATTGCCTTCAGACTCACGAATCTCAAGCTATTTTAAATATGTAAAGCTTCTGCCACCACTATTAATGACCAAGTCTTGTAGCATCTCATTCAGTCCTCGACACCTTTTTAAGTCTAGATAACTTGCATTACTCAACCACCACCCGATCTGTCCTCTCGAGAGATCAATCACATCCATAATCACGCATCTTTGGGCACCCCAGATTGGAAATAGAGATGGCACATCTCAAAAGTACAGCCTATCATACATTGTTTCCCGATAAATTTCTGCATAACTTTCTGCATAAAATTGTTGTAATAATAATAGAAAATATTTTAATCACAAATTAATTACATAAAAATAATCTTATAAATTGATGTGTCATGATATTGTTCATCAGATTATATAATTATTTTTATTATAAAATTGATCTAATGAATTATATAAAATCAGGTCAATTTATAAAATTATTTTTGTGTACTTTTTTTGTGGCCGTAATAGTACTTAATAATAATAAAATGTTTTGAATTAATATATTTTATTAAATTTAGAGAAAAATAAGTAAATATTAAATAAAAATATTATAAAATTTATTCGAATATAATTGATTAATAGTATTTTTATTAAAAAATTTCAGATTTTTTGTGTTTTATTTAAAATTTAAAAAAATTATAATAATTACATAATAATTAAACGAAAAAAATTTAAAATTAATTTTATTTGAATGGTATTTAAAATTAAAATATCTTAGAAAATACCTGAAGGAGAATAGCCCCATCCGATGTCAATTTTGAATACTTTTTATCCAGGAAATAATTGTATCTTGGAGAGGGTAACACGGGATCAATCTGATGGATAAGACTTGTTGGATAAGACTTTTTGATAGGTCCAGAACTTCTAAACTGGACAACTTGGATATGACTCCAGCTTGAACCACTTTCAGTTCGTAAGTATCGCTTAAGTTTAAAAGCCTCAAGTTGCTGAGTTGCTCTAACCCTTTTGGCAATTCTCTGATACCAGTCCCAGAGAGATCAAGCACTTGAAGTCTACTGAGCCTTTACAGTGGGGACAGTTCTTCGAGATCCTCGCAATCACTCAACAAAAGAGCACGGAGATCATCCAGTTGAAGAAGAGAAACAGGCAATGACTTGATGCCTGTTCAACCGATATTCAAGAGTCTCAGTGCTCCAAATCCTTCCAAAAATCTCGCAGGAACTCGGTCAAGTTCAGGATTATCTTGTAGTATCAAAGTTGATGCCTCTGAACATGGTATCATAGAGCCATCAGGTAGTTTTTCTAAATCGTTATCCATAAAAGAAACTCTTTTGAGAGAATTTGATAGCTCAGTTGCTGAAATCTCTTTCAACCCATTCCCTGAACGAACAAGGGATTTACTTCCATCCTCGCTGCAGGTTGATGCAATCCATATGCTAACATCACGAACAACGTCATGCATCTTCACGGTGCCCTTCCAGAAACCATCTTCCAACAAACAGGAGTCCTTAAGATTTTCAATCAAAGCAATTCCTCGACTGAAGAAATCCTCATAGATTTCTTGTTCATCCATTAAACCTTCCGCTAGCCAGCACCATACCAGTTCACTTATATTAATTGAGAAGTCCTCAGGAAACAAAGAGCAGTACAGGAAACAATTTTTCAAGTCTTTACCTTCTAATGAGTCGTAACTCCACTTCAAAGGCTTATATAGCGTCTCCTCAACGCCTGCTGCACAAGGCACTGATCTTCGCAACTGATTCAAAGCATGGTTCCACAGCTGAAGCTTCGTCTTTCCTCTCATAGCTGCTCCCATGGTGATGATGGCCAAAGGCAATCCCTGACACTCTCTACAAATTGCCTCTGCAAGTGGTCTGATATGTTCTGAACTAACCACATCCCTCGCATATCGACTAAATAGTTGCCAAGCGTCTTCATCCCTCAAAACGCTCATTTTAACTTCAACATCAGTCAGCATTTCCCTACATACATCCAAAGATCTAGATGTCAATATGATCTTACTTCCGCTTTGAACTTCAGGCCGCGGGACACCCAAAATGTCCAAATCAATTTTTCGGCAAGCATCGTCGAGAATGAGAAGAAAACGTTCCTCCTTTAGTCTTCGATGAAGTTGAGTAGCCATTCCATCCGCTCCCGAACTTTCTTCCAGATTCAAACCCAGTCTGGAAGCTATTCTCATCTAGACCCTTTTTATGTCCAAATTTTTGGACACTGTAACCCATAGTACACAGGTAAAAGGCCGATTTGAATTATTTTGGAGCTCATTGTTCAAATTTCTCACCAGATTAGTTTTGCCGACTCCTCCCATCCCCCATTACCAATTCTCTTGAATCTATCGTCAAACAATAGAGTCATAGTTTTGTCTAAATCTTCCGATACTGATGCTGTTTGATCTTGAATTGAAGGTCCACCAATATGCTCCACTGCTTCGAACTCTGGATAGTTATGAGCCACGGAGCCAGCAAGGGAACTTCCCACTTCTAGAAGCCTTTTTATCTCTTTGAGCTGTTCTGGCACTTCCCTGCTTAATCTATACCGCTCAGTACTGCAACTTAAGAAACATCGGGAACTCTTTGCTTCTTGAATCTGATTGATGGTACGCTGCAGCTCTTCAAACTGCTCAAGCCACAAAATGGCTTGATCTTTTATTGCTTTTCCTTCTCTCTTAGCTAATGCCATTTCTTTTGCTGCGTCATTTCTAAGAGCCATAAGGGATTTCATCTCCTTTTCCAAAACATCAAGCTGTTGTGGGCCTTTGACAATGTTCTTGATCGTAGAATAGATAGAGCCACAGAGAAACCGACCAGTTTCTACGACTGCTCCACTGACAATCGAAGCCACCACTTCCATGCCGGAAATTTTGCTTTGAAAAAACTCACAGCCAAAGAAATGCGAAGAACACTCGTTTCCGCAGTTTCTCGTTAAAAATGACAATTATTGCTTTCACTTTTTCTAGCGGAGAATCTAGTGGAAATACCGTGGAATGTGGAATCCAAAGAACTGAGAAAAAAAACGCGTTTTAAAAGGTATTTGTTTTGTGCTTTTAAGTAGTGGAATGTGGAATCCATTCAAACGCGTTTTAAAAGTTCATTTTTATTTTTTTTAATAGTAAAAAAGTTCCTTTTTCTTTTACGAAGAATCCAATCAAACGCGTCTTCTTCTTTCTTTGTTTTTTTTTTGTTTTTTAAATCAGTAAGGGTTGAAGAATAGTTATATACGAAATGGAAAATTGAATTACAAAATGTTACCTGTTCTAAGGGATAAACCACCATGGCCCCATCGGGGCAATTATTTGCTGCTTATTTTTAGAGACAAAAGACGTGAAATTAAGTTAATTAACGTCTGTCACTGCCACTTTTAAGTTTTGAAAATATTGAAAATTTTATTTTAAAAACACTAGTTTGCTGATGATATATATAGTTGTAAAATGCGTAAAAAGTATATAATTATTTTAAAAAAGAGTGAATTATATTAATAAAAAATTAACTTTTTCATATAAATTTATATTTATATATTTTTTTAAATAATTACACAACACTTTACTATCACGATTACAACTATAGTTACTCATTTAAGAAATGTACCGTCAAGATGCCATATCATCATGTAACGTTAAAGATTGAAAATCATTAAAAGCACAACAAAATATTAAAACATTAAAGATAAAGAAAATAAAATTGAAAAAATTATAAAATAGAAATTTAAAACATATAAAAATTAAAAAAAATAAACTTTGAAAATGAGAAATAGAAATTTCGTAAATTAGATTTCGTTAAAAAGTAGTTAAATTATAAACTGAAAACATAAATATTAAATAAAAATATTAAGGCCAAAACATGACATAATAAATTCTAATTCTTTTGCATATAAATACATTTTTTAATGCATCTGTTCATTTACTCGTTTTTAGTATTGAAAAACTCATAATACCAAACTTATCATTCTTAGTGTAAACGATAAATCGGAAAAATTTGAAGTTCTTATTTTGATAATCAACTAATCCATATCAGTTCTTAAATTTTTAAAATTGATATATACCGATTCAGTTATAAAATTTATCCAAAATCAAACCTAGCGAGACCAATTACATCCTTAAGGGTAACCCTCGTGGGTTGGGCAACAAGGGAAATAAGGGTATACATCTATATAGGTTTGATGCGATTAGAAGCGACCACGATGTATTAAGGAGTATGATTGGAGGCCTTCTAATTGGCCCATCAAATAAGGTCTTGATTTTCAAAAGACCTTTAAGCCATCTTGTAGTTGAACACCGCTAAAGGCATGTAGGTACTAAAGCTAGTTATGGGTGAGAACTCTCTATTTGCATTCCGTTTCATGTATGGAGCATTGTTTTCGAGCAATATCCTCAATACGGAATACTGCTCATGCATGAACAGGATATCTGGGTAGTGCAAAGTTTCAGTGTTTGAATAGTAGTCAGATGAGTTAGGAGCAGAAGAAATATAAGACGGGTTTGAAGAAGATGAGGTGGCTAAGAAAGGAGTGTCGAAGCTCTCAACCACGTCTTCTTTGATCTGTGGTCCACCATTGATTCGGAGAAGCAGGTCAAGTGACATGTCTTGCCAAAACGGGTTCTTATTTTGCTGTTGTATAGAGATGAATTTATTAACCATAGCAACACTATAGGATGCAACTCCTTTGCAAAGGAACTCGGGCAACCCGACCTGGATGTCAAAAATAAGATAAAACTACTCTGTGTGAATGGCTGAATGGCTTGGCCTTGAGTTTTCTCTTTATTATATAAACTATACCACCAAATACTATACATGGAAAGTCAAATATATACAACAAACGGTGCCTAACATTCCTCCATAATTCTCTTAATACGGTGCCTAATATCCTCGTTGACAGCCCCCCTCAAATTGATGCCCGTAAATCAACAAGCATCAATTTGTTACTTAGGAAGCAATGTCGATGACAAGTGAGAGCCTTGGTGAAGATATCAGCGATTTGAAGTTCAGTAGAAATATGTGGAAGAGTGATAACACGAGCGTCAAATGCTTCATGGATAGAGTGACAATCGACTTCAATATGCTTCGTGCGCTCATGATAGACAGGATTGGGCGTGATCTGAATAGCACTTGTATTATCGGCATGTAGAGGTGTGGGATCGGTCTCTGAAAAATCTAGCTCAGCAAGCATACCTCGAAGCCAAATAATTTCAGAACAAGCTAAAGACATCGCCCGGTATTCCGATTCCGTAGAAGACTTAGAAACTCTATCTTGCTTCTTACTCTTCCAAGAGATCAATGCATTACCTAAGAACACACACCAACCAGTGATGGAGCGTCGTGTATCCGCACAACCAGCCCAATCAGCATCGCAATAAGCAGCAAGACTAGTAGAGTTGCTAGCCGGGAAGAATAAACCATGAGTAGAAGACAAACTATTTTCTCTTCAAATCTTATTTAGTCAAAAGAAATACAAGATATGCTGGACACACATTGTCAAAAGTTTTCTTACTAAGCCAGCGAGATTAACAGTAGATTGTCCCTATTTTTCTAGTAATCGATGAACCTCTGCTATTATCTGCCGATGTTGACCCTGTATCTGAATCCTTTCTCGTTCCAGCTCTTCTATTCGTGGTTGCAGATCATGAGCATACCAATCTGTAAATTTTTTCAACTCTTTGTTTTCTTGCTGTAGCCTTTTATTCTCTCTATCATTATTAGCAAGCTTCTGTCGTAACTCAGATATTTGGATGTTAAGATGATCAATCTCACTTACCCTCGCCATTAACCTCCGAGACATGATCGTAACAGAGGAAGCATATTGACTACTGAGCATTCTTGATTCTGCAATAATCTCAGAATCTGCCCTACTAGAACGGTTCTCTGCTCCTATCAAGGTATTGACGACCTCAGGATAGAAGATTGCTGGTTGATGCATCAAGGGTTCCTGATTCAAGTCTGGAACATTAGTGGAAGAGAATTGCCCAGCCATTCTTTTGTTATGGAAAAACAAAACTCAAGTCAAGAAGCGATGTTTTTTTTTCCGATGGGTGAAAATGATCCTTTTTCTTTATAGAAACTAAAAGCCTTCAATCACGGTTGTCAACAATATCAGGCGATTGTTTAAATCTCCAACCGCACTAAATTCATAGAGTTAGGCCTCGAGGCTTTGCAGCACTTGTCGGGTCACGGACGGTTTTTTTTTTTCAACTATCTACAGTGTTTTAAGCGTGTTTTATGTTTGTACTTGCGTCGATTTCGAGGACGAAATTTTTTTTTTAGGAGGGAAGGATGTAACAGCCCGCTAAAATCTAGCCTTATCTCCTCACCCTTCTCTTTCCTTTTATTTCGCACATATTAGACAGCACGGCAATCAGTTTTGGATTCTTTCCCAATAGCAATCACCATCTCTCTCGTCTCTACCCTCACTCGAAATCATGTGCATAATTTATCTTTTCTCATAAATCACGTTATTTTGTTCTTCACCCGACAATTGAAAGATCATGAACAGAATTATCCTAAGCGTTGTACCTCGATGGTGTATCCCGGAAGTTATCCACCAGATTTCAAAGTAAGATATTTTATAGTCTACAGATATTTGAAGTATTATGGAAATATCTATAGAAGATATTTCCAGTGTTATTAGATAAGCTTGTTTTTAAAGTAGCACAATTATAATATTTTAATGAGCTCTGAAAATATTATAATTGTGGATAATTATTTAGATTAAATATTTTAGTTGTTTTAAGATATTAAGAGGTTTAACTTTACGTTGAAAACTCTTATTTAATTTAAGTAGTTTTATACTCTCTGAGTAATTAATGATGCTTTATCATTTTAAATAATGATGAGGAAATATTATTTTATAAACTTTAGTTTATAAAATAATATTCTACCTTAATTCCTCGTAGTGTTTTATTTAAAGTGTTTTATTTAAAATAAAACACTTACGCGTTTTCAAATCAGTGTTTTAACTCATCTTTGGATTATTTGAGGATCTCGAAGCTTAGTATTGAAGTTAATTACCCAAGCCCCTACTCTTTTCCCTTCACTTTTTTCCTTTTCCTCTTTTATTCTTTCTCTTTCCTCTTCTCTTCCTTCATGGCCGACATACGCTTGCTTTTCCTCCATGTCCGTTCGGTTTGAAGTTCCAGCCAGCGCCACCTCCGGCCACCATGCCTCACCGGCGTGACCTCCTCCCTCCGGCGAACACAACCTCACCGGTGGTGAGTTAAACCGGCCACTCCTTCTCTCTCTTTCTCCCTCCAAAGAAATGGGTCTTAAGGCTTTTTCTACCACTTTGGACCACCATACACGGTGGAAATGACCACCAAGCACCACCATTGGAACCACCATGTCAAGAGCTTCCTCCCCATGTCCTTCTTTCTCCCTAACTCTCACTCTTTCTCATATGGGTCTCCACACACACACGTTCGGTTGTACCACCATGCGCCACCATACACGGCCAACCGTGGTGTTTCACCACCACCATCTTGTTTCTCTCATCACCATGAACCTCTCCAAGAAATTTCATGGCCAACGGAACTATGTAAAGCTCTCACTCTCCCTCACTCTCCAAGGCCGAAAATAGCTTCAAACGGCCGATCCGCCGCCATTAGCCACCGTACGACCACCATCTCGCCACCACAGTTCCACCACATGTTCCTCTACCTTTCCCTAGCTTGCCATGAAGTTATATGGCATTTCGCTACCTCAAGCAAACACCCACCATTCGAATTTACTGTTCACGGCGTGATGCCGCCGTGCTCCGCCACCTTTGACCACCACAAGGCGACCATGAGCCTTCTAAGGACACGCCTAGCTATTTCCAAGCCCAAAGTACCACTTTATGTGGTGGACAGCCACCGTACGCGGTGTTACCGCCACGTACGCTCCTCCGACGCATGTTCGTGACGAGCAGCGAGCGACGCACGGGTTATCCCGTCGATGGTATAACCCTCTATCTCTAGTTATTTACGTTTAAAGTAGTTAGTTGGTTGGTTTGTGGACTATGTAGTTGTATTTGTGGAGTTTGCTGCGTAGTTGTGAAGCGAAGTGTGGTTGTGAAGTGTTGGGCTTGATTTTGTAGTTTTGTGGACTGTGCTGTGAAGTATGGGCGTGAGATGGATGCCGTAGTTGTGATATGGCGTGTAGATGGAAGAGAGTTCACGTGAGTGTTGTGACGCCCCCAAATTCCGCTTGGGATTGAACGGACATTTGAAGCGTCGAGACATGCAACACAAGGTTACCTGCCCCCGTTCATGACATATAAGATGCAATGCTCCTAACATGCATCTAGCATTATGCAATATTCGCAGCGGATAATTTTTTTCTTTAGCAATACTATGCACCAAACTAAAAATATCTCAAATACTTGAAACATATTTCATACATAAAGGCATACTAAAAAGCCGTGATCACCACACTAGTCTAAAATGGTTGTGATCAAAAGAATACTTGAGATACAACTCCAAAAGTGTAAGTATTAACCTAAGTTAAATACTATACCATCATCAACATCGCACCGTGGCCTAGTCGACTGTATTCAGTTGGTCAGATTCCAATTCTCCTTCGGGTCCTGTAACAAGATCTACCATTCGGGGGGAATGGTAGTTGGGACTACCACAGTGAGATTTGATTACAAATCTCAGTAAGTTAACATAAAACTTATACACAGGTTAAAAATGCATGCATGGCAGTAAAAGCATAAANTGTGTAGTTGTATTTGTGGAGTTCGCTGCGTAGTTGTGAAGCGAAGTGTGGTTGTGAAGTGTTGGGCTTGATTTTGTAGTTTTGTGGACTGTGCTGTGAAGTATGGGCGTGAGATGGATGCCGTAGTTGTGATATGGCGTGTAGATGGAAGAGAGTTCACGTGAGTGTTGTGACGCCCCCAAATTCCGCTTGGGATTGAACGGACATTTGAAGCGTCGAGACATGCAACACAAGGTTACCTGCCCCCGTTCATGACATATAAGATGCAATGTTCCTAACATGCATCTAGCATTATGCAATATTCGCAGCGGATAATTTTTTTCTTTAGCAATACTATGCACCAAACTAAAAATATCCCAAATACTTGAAACATATTTCATACATAAAGGCATACTAAAAAGCCGTGATCACCACACTAGTCTAAAATGGTTGTGATCAAAAGAATACTTGAGATACAACTCCAAAAGTGTAAGTATTAACCTAAGTTAAATACTATACCATCATCAACATCGCACCGTGGCCTAGTCGACTGTATTCAGTTGGTCAGATTCCAATTCTCCTTCGGGTCCTGTAACAAGATCTACCATTCGGGGGGAATGGTAGTTGGGACTACCACAGTGAGATTTGATTACAAATCTCAGTAAGTTAACATAAAACTTATACACAGGTTAAAAATGCATGCATGGCAGTAAAAGCATAAATGCATAATTATAGTCATACATAAACATAGTATAACTTGACATATAGCATGACTTAACCAGAACTTAAGCGTGAACTGAACTTGACTTAACATGGCATGAACTTAAGCTTAAAACATAACATGAACAATCAACATAACATGAACGTGAAACATAACATGGACATGAACATAACATAACATGAACGTGAGCTTGAACGTATCATAAACGTGAACATAACATGATGTGAACATGAACTTGGAACATAACATGTACGTGAGCATAACATAACATGAACTTGATCTGAAACTTGACTTAACATAAACTTGGAATCTTATTTAATTGTCTTGATTAATAACGTGCATTAATACGTACTCCACAGTTGTTGTGGCCCCACGTATTCAAGTAACATAAAACATAATACGTACTCCACAGTTGTTGTGGCCCCACGTATTCTACATGTCACAATTGCTGTGTCTCATGTAGTGTATGCTCCACAGTTGTTGTGGCCCCATACTTCATGTAACATAAAATATAATACGTACTCCACAGTTGTTGTGGCCCCACGCATTATAAGTAACATAAATATAATACGTACTCCACAGTTGTTGTGGCCCCACGCATTATAAGTAACATAACATAAATATAATACGTACTCCACAGTTGTTGTGGCCCCACGCATTATAAGTAACATAAATATAATACGTACTCCACAGTTGTTGTGGCCCCACGCATTATAAGTAACATAACATAAGATATAATACGTACTCCACAGTTGTTGTGGCCCCACGCATTATAAATAACATAACATAAATATAATACGTACTCCACAGTTGTTGTGGCCCCACGCATTATAAGTAACATAACATAAATATAATACGTACTCCACAGTTGTTGTGGCCCCACGCATTATAAGTAACATAAATATAATACGTACTCCACAGTTGTTGTGGCCCCACGCATTATAAGTAACATAACATAAATATAATACGTACTCCACAGTTGTTGTGGCCCCACGCATTATAATAACATAACATAAATATAATACGTACTCCACAGTTGTTGTGGCCCCACGCATTATAAGTAACATAACATAAATATAATACGTACTCCACAGTTGTTGTGGCCCCACGCATTATAAGTAACATAACATAAATATAATACGTACTCCACAGTTGTTGTGGCCCCACGTATTATACATATCATAACATGTCTTATCGTTCTTAATGCATGAGATATTATTTAATATCATATACTTTTCTAACATGGCGTATACTTGTAAATGGCATAATATGATTTAATCATAAACATTTCATGGCATACATGTATCATATGGCATACTTAACATGGCATACTTATAACATACATCATTGTATGACAGAAAAGATTATGTAACAGATAATTATTCATGAGATATTAAATCATACGTAACAGATAGAACATGTAATGACATACATGACATGGCATATACGATAACATACATACATAAATTGTAGTTCTCCTTACCCATCACACATACACAATAAACTGATAGTAAGTTAGAGGCTAACTTACCTCGATCGTCGCGTTCTATGAGAATAGAGTGCGAAACACGAGGAACTGCACAACAGCTGGAAGAGGAACACTCAAGTCCTTAAGATTTTCACTTCTGAACTCAATTGTCATATTATGAGCACTTGCAACACCACGGCAACTTGAGGTTTCACTATACCCAGAAGAGATAATTTGACTTCATAAAGCCTTTGCACTAAAACAAGTTCATTAAAATTATCAATAATAACCAACAAACAATTCCTTTCTCAATCCATATACTCTTAGCCATAGTCAACCACAAGATGACACCAGTCACCCCAGACTATAATCCATAACACCACTGCTTCGGGACACTGTCATACAGTTTCCCAACACTACACCATCGCTCATACACTTCTCTGCTACGCCATCCAACCCTTCGTGACACGCCATCCGGTGTTTCACGACTTAATACAGAGTACACTCACGTGAACTCTCTTCCATCCACACTACAATACCCATCACTGCGATACACGTCTCACGAGTGCATCGCTACGCGACACGGAGTACGCCTACGCGTACTTCCTTCGCTACAACACTCATCAACACGATGCACATCACACGATGCGATCGCCATACAACACGGAGTACACTACTGCTACTCCTCTTCACGATTAGCGCACTCCGCGGCGTTGCATTCAGAGTACTACACCGATTCCAACACCGCCTACAACTACGGCATCCATCTAGCTATACCACAGCAGTCAAATCAATACTCACCTACCTGCCTTCACAACTACGCAACGAATTCCACAAACTACTAACTACACAATTCTACAGCCAACCAAAACTAACTATGTTAAACAGTAAAAAACTAGAGATAGAAGGATTATACCATCGACGGGATAACCCGTGCGTCGCTCGTGTTCGTCACGAACATGCGTCGGAGGAGCGTACGTGGCGGTACGGTGTCTGTCCACCACATAAAGTGGTAGTTTGGGCTTGAGAAAGGCTAGGCGTGGTCTTGGAAGACTCACGGTCGCCTCGTGGTGGTCAAAGGTGGCGGAGCACGGCGGCGTCACGCCGTGAACAGTAACTCCGAACGGTGAGCGGAGGAGACGCGAGGTAGCGAAAAGCCATAGAACTTCATGGAAAGCTAGGGAAAGGTAAAGGAACATGTGGTGGAGCTGTGGTGGCGAGGTGGTGGTCGGACGGTGGCTAACGGCGGCGGATCGGCCGTTTGAAACCATTTTTGGCCTTGGAGAGTGAGGGAGAGTGTGAGCTCTACGAAGCTCCGTTGGCCATGAAATTTCTTGGAGAGGTTCATGAGGATGAGAGGAACAAGATGGTGGTGGTGAAACACCACGGGTGGCCGTGTACGGCGGCGCACGGTGGTGCAACCGAACGGGTGTTTTGAGAAACCCATATGAAAAAAGTGAGAGTTTGGGAAAAAGAAAGACATGGGGAGGAAGCCCTTGATGAGGTGAGTCCAATGGTGGTGCTTGGTGGCTGATTTGGCCGTGTATGGTGGTCCAAAATGGTGAAAAACCTTAAAAACCCATTTGTTTGGAGGCGAGAGTGGCGGCTAACGGTGGCTCGGATGGAGGTGAAACTTGGAGGGGATGTTCACCGGTGAGAGGGGAAGAAATCTGGGTGGGTGGTGTAGTCCACGCCGCCGGCGAGCGGCGGTTCTGGGCGGAGAAAGAAATCGGCAACAGGGGAGAAAACAGGGCAGGGGCAGCAACTTCCGGCGGCTCTCGGAGACTAACGGCTGGTCCGATGGCTCTGAAAATTGGAGGGGATGAACTTTGGTGAGAGAGGAAGAGAATGGCGGGGACGGTGTACGACACCTCCACCGGACGGCGGAGAAACGGGCGGTCAAAGGGGCGGCGACGGTAATGAGACAAGAAGGAAGAGAACGGTAAGAGAGAGAGAAGGAGAGGCCGGTTTAGTACACCACCGGCGTGGTTGGACTCGCCGGAGGGAGGGGGAGAGGCCAGAGTGGGAGGCGGGGTCCGGCGGCCGGAGGTGGCGCCGCCTGGAGCCTTGAACCGATCGGCCATGGTGGTTCCTTCATCCATCCGTCGGCCAAGAGAGAGAGAGAGGGAGAGAAAAAAAATAAAATAAAAAGAAAAAGAGAAAAAGTGAAGAGAAAAAGGGTAGGGCCAGAGTATAGTGCTTCAAATCTATATTTCGGGATCCTCAAATAAACCAACAGTGAGTTAAAACACTGATTAAAAACGCTTAAATGTCTTATTTTAAATAAAACACTTTAAATAAAACACTATGATGAATTAAGGTAGAATATTATTTTATAAACTAAAATTTATAAAATAATATTTCTTCATCATTATATAAAAATGATAAAGTACCGTTAATTAATCAAAGTGCATAAAACACTTAAATTTAAATAAGAATTTTCAACGTAAAATTAAACCTCTTAATATCTTAAAACAATTAATATTTATTTAATCTAAATAAATATCCACAATTATAATATTTTCAGAACTCATTAAATTATTATAATTGTGCTACTTTAAAAACAAGCTTATTTAATACTTTGAAATTCGATGGATAAGATCCGGAAAAACGCCATCGAGGTACAACGCTTAGGATAAAACTGTTCATGATTTTACAGCTGTCGGTGAAGAACAAATTACGTGATTTACGGAAAAGATAATCTATACGCGTGATTCCAGATGAGGGTAAAGACGAGAGAGATGTGATTGCTGTCGGGAAATAAATCCAAAACTGATAATTTTAGCGGGCTGTTACAAGTGTACTATGTATTAGGTCGTGATACACCGGATGTCGTGTCACGAAGGGTTGGATGGCATAGCAGAAAAGTGTGGAGCGTATGGTGTAGTGTTGGGAAACTGTATGACAGTGTCCCGAAGCAGTGGTGATATGGCTTATAGTCCAGTATGATGGGTGTCACCTTGTGGTTGACTATGGCTAAGAGTATATGGATTGAGAAATGAGTTGTTTGTTTGGTTGTTATTGATAATTTTAATGAACTTGATTTAGTGCAAAGGCTTTCTGAAGCCAAATTATCTCTTCCGAGTATAGTGAAACCTCAAGTTACCCGTGGTGTTGCAAGTGCTCACAATATGGCAATTGAGTTCAGAATTAAAAATATTAAGGACTTGAGTGTTCCTCTTCCAGCTGTTGTGCAGTTCCTCATGTTTCGCGCTTTATTCTCATAAAACGCGACGATCAAAGTAAGCTAGCCTCTAACTTTCTATCAGTTTATTGTGTATGTGTGATGGGTAAGGGAACTACAATTTATGTATGTATGTTATCATATATGCCATGTCATGCAATGTCATTACATGTTTATCTGTTACGCATGATTTATTCTCTCATGAATATTTATCTGTTACACAATCTTTTCTGTCATGCAATATTGTATGTTATAAGTATGCCATATGATACATGTATGCCATGGAATGTTTATGATTAAATTATATTGTGCCATTTACAAGTATACGCCATGTTAGAAAAGTATATGATATTAAATAATATCTCATGCATTAAGAAAGATAAGACATGTTAAGGGTGACACGGATCTAAACGTGTTCATCACAAGTTATGTTATGCGGTGCCACGGACTCAAGCGTGACTCACCTTATGTAAAGTTCATATAAGTTTCAGATCATGTACAAGTTAAGATATACGTGGGGCCACAACAACTGTGGAGTACGTATTATATCTTATGTTACGTGTATATGTGGGGCCACAACAACGGTGGAGTACGTATTATATTTTATGTTACGTGTATAGGTGGGGCCACAACAACTGTGGAGTATGTATTATATTTTATGTTACGTGTATACGTGGGGCCACAACAACTGTAGAGTATGTATTATATCTTATGTTACGTGTATACGTCGGGCCACAACAACTGTAGAGTACGTATTAGATTTTATGTTACGTGTATTCATGGGGCCACAACAACTGTGGAGCATGAAGTATGGGGACACAACAACTATGGAGCATACACTACGTGAGATACAGCAATTGTGACACGTAAAATACATGGGGCCACAACAACTGTGGAGTACGTATTATATTTTATGTTACGTGTATTCATGGGGCCACAACAACTGTGGAGCATACACTACGTGAGACACAGCAATTATGACACGTAGAATATGTGGAGCCACAACAACTGTGGAGTACATATTAAGTCAAGTTTCAGATCAAGTACATGATAAGTCAAGTTTCAGATCAAGTTCATGTTATGTTATGCTCACATACCTGTTATGTTCATGTTCATGTTATGTTCCAAATTCATGCTCACATCATGTTATGTTAACGTTTATGATATGTTCAAGCTCACGTTCATGTTATATTATGTTCACATTCACATTATGTCTCAAGTTCATGCTTATGTCATATTATGCTCAAATTTATGATATTCTCAAGTTCATATTTATGTTATGCATGTTTACGTTCATGCTATATTTCAAGTCCATGTTGTGTTTCAAGTTTCACATTCAAGTTATGTTGATAGTCCATGTTATGTTTCAAGTTCTGGTTATGTCATGCTATATGTCAAATTATATTATGCTTATGTACGACTTCACTTATGCATTTATGCTTTTACTGCCATACATGCATCTTTAACCTGTGTGGGAGTTTCTTGTTAACATACTGAGATTTGTAATCAAATCTCACTGTGGTAGTCCCAACTACCATTCCCCCCGAATGGTAGATCTTGTTACAGGACCCGAAGGAGAATTGGAAGCTGACCAACTGAATACGGTCGACTAGGCCACGGTGCGATGTTGATGATGGCATAGTATTTAACTTAGGTTACTATTTGTACTTTTGGAGTTGTATCTTAAGTATTCTTTTGATCACAACCATTTTGGACTAGTGTGGTGATCACGGCTATTTAGTATGCCTTTATGTATGAAATATGTTTCAAGTATTTGGGATATTTTTAGTTTGGTACATAGTATTGCTAAAGAAAAAAAAAAATTATCCGCTGCGAATATTGCATAATGCTAGATGCATGTTAGGAATATTGCATCTTATATGTCATGAATGGGGGCAGGTAACCTTATGTTGCATGTCCCGACGCTTCAGATGTCCGTTCAATCCCAAGCGGAATTTGGGGGCGTCACAATAGGTGTATCAACAGAAGTAGCCTCCTGTAGGCCAGCTGTAGTTACCAAGTCACCAGCATACTTATGTTGATTGAGTGAAATACCAGAAGGACTACGATGCACCTCAAGACCAAGAAAATATGTGAGAGATCCAAGATCTTTCATATGAAAAGACTCTAAGAGATGAGTTTTGAGCTGGCCGAGTAAGACAGAATCGGAACCAGTGATCACAATATCATCAACATAAACTAAAAGAACAACAATACCCATGTCTGATTTCCGAAGAAACAATGAAGTATTATACTTGCTTTGCTTGAATGAAAATTGTAATAAAGTTGTGCGGAATTTATCAAACCAGGCCCTTGGAGCTTGCTTTAGACCATAAAGGGAGCGACGAAGCTTACACACATGTGAAGTCGGAGAGGTGAACAATCCCTAGGGTGGTTTCATGTAAAGACACTCTTTAAGATCACTGTGAAGGAAAGCATTCTTAACATCCATCTGATGTAGTGGCCAATCATTGGAAGCAGCAAGAGCTAGAATCAGACAAACAGTAGTCATCTTAGCCACAGGAGCAAAGGTCTCTTCATAATTGACACCATATTCTTGATTATTCCCAAGTGCAACAAGTCGAGCTTTGTAACGTTCCAAACTTTCATCAGATTGGACTTTGACTGAATAAACCCATTTGCAACCCAAAGGAACAATGATAGGAGGACATGGCTCAATGTCCCAGGTGTGATTGGCCTCTAAAGCAGCAATTTCTTCTTGCATAGCTTGTCGCCAACAATCTTGCTTGACAGCATGTGAGTACCATGTGGGAATATCAAAATTGGATAATGTAGCAGTAAGAGCAGAAGCAAACCATCCATACCTATCCGGAGGTACTGACACTCGAGAAGAGCGACGTGCCAAGTGCTCTGAGGGTGTTGCAACTGATTGGTCCTGGAGCATGGTAGGAGCAGATATCGGTAGAGGCACCGGAAGAGACTGTGGGCGGGAGCGTCTCGTATACACAAAACCTGGTCTAAAGCGAGAACTGACGGGATGACGATCTGAGAATGGCTGTTCAAAGGAGGGGAGAATCACAGTAGAAGAGGATGACATAGAAGACACAGGAAAAAAATGTTGATTTTCAAAGAAAATAACATTTCTAGAAATCCGTGTACGATGTAAAGTATGATCATAACATACAAATCCCTTTTGACACACATTATATCCCAAGAAAGCATAGCGGACAGATTGAGCAGATAATTTATGTCGTTCATGAGGAGGCAAATGCACAAAACATACACAACCAAATGTACGAAGGTTATCATAACTAGGTTGCGTAGCAAATAAGCGGAAATAGGGAGACTCTATATTTAATACTTGAGAAGGCAAACGATTAATCAAATAAGTAGCTGTTTTCAGAGCCTCGACCCAAAACATGGATGGAACAGAAGATTCTAACAAGAGAGTACGTACCACATCAAGGAGATGACGATTTTTGCGTTCGGCTACTCCATTTTGTTGAGGAGTAGAGGGACATGAACGTTGATGAATAATACCCTTAGAAGCCAAGAATGTTTGAAACTTAGTAGACAAATATTCACCACCGGAATCTGTGCATAATGTCTTAATAGAAGCAGAAAATTGATTGTCAACATACGCTAAAAATTCAGTAAAAATACGAAAGATCTCAAATTTAGAGCGAAGAAAGTAAACCCAAGTAAATCTGCTATGATCATCAATAAAAGTCACATAGTATTTAAACTTTTCATGTGAAGGAACAGGAGAAGGTCCCCAAACATCACTATGGATAAAATCAAAGCAGTGAGATGCTCTACTAGCATGCAAAGGGAAGGGAAGAGTTTTGCTTTTACCAAGTTTGCAAGAATCACATTCAAGAGATAAAGAAGAATAATTTTTATTACCAAGTAAACCAGAGTTCAATACAAGAGATAAGATTTGAGTATGAGGATGACCTAAACGACGATGCCATACCATACTAAGATCTGAAACATTATTACAAGCAAAAGACTTAATAGAAGAAACTGGAGAGAAATTGGGAACAGACAAAAATAGTGGAAACAAGCGCCCCACTTTAGGTCCCTTCGCGATCGGCTCCCCCGTTACCTGGTCCTGCACAACACAACCATCACCAGAAAAATTAACAGCACAATTATTATCAACTAATTGGCCAACAGAAATAAGATTCGTAGAAAGCTAAGGAGCAAGAAACACATCAGTGAGCTTCGAAGAGGCATCTCCGACAGCAGCTATGGGCAAAGAGGTGCCATTGGCAGTCTGAATAGCAGATTGACCAGCGTAGGGCCGGACATGGCATAAAGCAGTGGGATTATTAGTCATGTGATTGGAGGCCGCCGAGTCCACGTACCAGAGTTTAGTAGAATTGTTACCTTGTAACCCCATTGCTGATAATGCCGAAATGAGCATCTGTTGCACCATGTCGGGGGTGCAGTAGTTCATTGTAGGAGGTGTAGAATCAGAGGATGCATCGGAAGGAGAGCCATGTGCTGCGTGAGGAATAGTAACCGCAGTCTGAAATGCTTGGGCCGGACGATGCTGAGGACGAGTACGACACTCTTTGATAATGTGACCCTTCTTCTTGCAATAAGAGAAAATTTTTTAGAACAATTGGCAGCAATATGCCCACATTCCTTGCAGCAGAAACACTGCAAGTTTTTAGAATTTATAGATGGTCCTCGTCCGTGGGCAGCCTAAGCTACAGTAGTTATCCCAGAACTGCCATGAGGTTGCTCTAAAATAGCTTGAGTACTAAGACGTTGTTCTTCACGAAATAACTCTCCAAAACAAATATCAAGAGAGGGAAATGAGATCTGTTCAGTAAAGAGGAGCGAACAGATTCATATTCTGAACGTAGCTTCATAAGAAACTGATCACGGCGGCTAGTCGCATGAAGAGTCTGAATAGTGCAAAGAGCGGCATCGGGAACATCCCCTGTAACCAAATCAGCATATTCATGCCAAAGGGTCAGAAAAGCCGAGTAGTAGTCCTGGATAGAAAGACTACCATGTTGAAACATGGCAATCGCATGTTCTAACTGAAAGTGACGAGCATCATTATCCTGATGATAAACCCTCTTCAAGTAAGCCCACATAGATTGAGCGGAGCGATGGGGTTGCAAGTTGGTGACAATATGGAGCTCCACTGAACCAAGAAGCCAAGACATGATGCGTGCATCAAGCATAGCCCATGACGGAGAAGACCCGACATCCTGAGATTGTTTAGAAGGGGAGGGTTTGGTGACATCTGTGCCATGAGAATGACCCCAAAGGTCTTTGCCCTTGAGAAAAAATTCAAACTGAAATGCCCAGGTAGAATAATTTGTGCCCACACACAGGTGCAGAATCCATTGGAAAAAAAATTGCCGAGACAAAAAAAAAAAAAAAATAGCACTCAGTAGTAAAGATGCCAAGAAGCAAAATCACCAAAAAAATTAGGAAGCAGTAAGCAAGAAAAATAAAACTACCGAGAGGATACCGAAACTGTCAAGAGATAAATGCCTGAAAAAAAAATGGACTGAAGAAAGTAACAGAGTGCACCGAAGACTGAGTGCAGCGAAACAACACAAGAAATATGCCAACTGTGTCCGACAGCAATACCAGAATACCAAAGTGTCGAAATACCACACAGAATCTCAAATCTAATCCAGAATTTCACGTTGGATTGCTGAGAATTCTCCAGAAGGTGCCGACATACGAGATCGAGAGGGGAAAAGAAAGAAAAAAATACACGGGCGACACACGAAACCGAGAACCTGCCGAGAAGATGGTGCCGAGAGGGATAGATCAGGGTTTCACGTTGGGTTGCCGAGAACCTGCCAAGATGATGGCACCGACAGCCACCAAAGCACAAGGTGCCGAAAGACACATAATAGAACCGGGAAGAGAAGGAAAAAAAAAAAACAGAACCGGGAAGAGAAGAACTTCAGCGATAGGTTGGTCGAAAATTTCTGTAAGATCACAATACTAAAATAGCTCTGATACCATGTCAAAAATAAGATAAAACTACTCTGTGTGAATGGCTGAATGGCTTGGCCTTGAGTTTTCTCTTTATTATATAAACTATACCACCGAATACTATACATGGAAAGTCAAATATATACAACAAACGGTGCCTAACATTCCTCCATAATTCTCTTAATACAGTGCCTAATATCCTCGTTGACACTGGAAACGTGAGTTTTCTTCTAAGCTGAGATCTTCTTGCAGATTTTGTAGGCAACCTACTCATTTTGAAAGATAAAGCAAATATAAAATGAAGAACACCACAAAAAAGAGAAGATTAAAGAATTGCAAAGTAATCAACGGCATGACTTCTTATTCTAAAGCAAACTTAAGTACTAATGCTGCTATTTTTTAATGCAAATTATTGCATTACATTATTAACTTTTTGATGTCACTTACTCTTATATCATAATAAATCATTTCATTATGCAAAGTTAATGTAATAGAAAGATATTAATTAAATGGAGAAAATTATTAATGTAATAGATATGCATGGGGAAGAGTTGGATTGCAACTGTCAACAGCTGACCAAGTCAGTGACTGGACTTTGAAAGAGAGCAGAAATATTTCTCTTTTGAAAAATGCTTGGATGCCTCCTCAATGTGCTCCAACCTAAAAGTGCTACTTATCATTTTGACATTACATGTTATTTTTGCCATTCTATATAGACGTATATATTTACATACCAGTATGTGAGTATAAAAAGAAGTGTAAAAAAGATAAATTACATGTTAGTATATAGTATAGGAGATGATAAATAGAACTTTTTGTTCAAAATTGTGCCCCTTGTTCAAAATGGCTAAGAAAGCGACTAGTAAATTTATTTATTTATTTAAAAATGTTTTTAAAATGTTTGAAAGAAATAAAAATAATTGCAATTGCACTGGGGGCACATTTTGGAACATATTGGAGAGGCAATGTAGCATTGTCCCTATTTGTTATCACATAGAACAGTCATTAAATCCTCCCCAAAAAAAAAGAAAAGAAAAAAGAGAGAGTAATGTATGATGAAAGGCCTGCCGGTCTTTGCAGTTTGTGTTATTATATGGAATATTTAGAATTTTTTTTCTCTCTCTCTGAACTAAAAGATGAAGAAGAAAAATAGGGATTTGATTCATGACTTGGGGGCAGCGAATTTGAATATTTATTTCCCTACATTGAAGATGGTCAATGTAGCATTGTCCGTCGACAATTGTAACACCACGCCACGCCGGTAAGTCCTCCACCCTTATCTCTCTTGTGCTCTCATTCTCTCTCCGCACACTGCGCCGTCATAGTGGCCACCTTCACAAGGCCTTTACACCGCCCAGGTCCTCTGTACCAAGCAACACTCCCCCATCCACGTCTTGCTCCTTAGATTTTTGCTCCCCAATCTGTCCTTTGTTCTTGTTGGGCCACTGCGTGGCAGCAGCCACCCACCCCACGCCGCCACTGCTCCTAACCTGTTAGGTTTTGGTGTCTCTCACTCTGTCTTACTTTTCTCTCCCTTCGTGATTAGGTCTACCCTCCCCAGGTTGTCCCGTTCATCCACCATCGCCGACATCTCTCTGATCTTTCTCTCTCTCTCTCTCTCTCTCTCTCTCTCTCTCTCTCTCTCTCTCTCTCTCTCTCTCTCTTTTGATTTCTTGCTCCCTCTCTCTCTCTCTCTCTCCGCTTTCTCTATTTACTTTCTCTCACCCCGAAAATCCTCTTATAGTTTCTCTCTTTTCTCTCCATCTCTCTCTCATTTTGGTCTCTCTGTTGTAGGATAATCCGTTTGAGTCGGTTTGACCAAGGAGGCCACCAGAGCTACCCATACCGACCCATCATGTCAAGTGCCTTAGACCACCACGAACCATCTCTAGGCAGCATCGACTTGCTCTCGAATCCAACCGATTACCGCTCTAAGATTGTGTAAGATACTCTCAAGCTTCGTAACCATAGTTTAATTTTAGTGACTTTTATGATTAGTGCCAACTTGAAGTTTGGGTTGCCTCTATTTGTATATAGGGCTGTAAAATGAATAGGCTATTAGATAGGCAACTCGAGTTCGACTCGATTAAACTCGAAATCGACTCGAATCGAATATTAAATGAGTCATTCGTAAACATAGAATTATGCTCAATTATTAAACGATACAAACTCGTATAAAACTCGACTAACTCGATTAATGTTTATGAACAAACTCGTATGAAGCTCGACTCGTATATATTTATACATATATAATATATATAATAGCCAAAAGTTAGATATATATATAGATACTATAGATATAATTTAGAATATTCATAATTATGTATATAGACTTAGTCTTACTTATAGCCCACTACATATACTATAGATAAATTTATAATATTAACTTCTAGTCTTATAGAACTACATATACTATATATAAATTTATAATATTAAATTTATTAGCATCTGTTAAGTTTATTATATTAACATATCATATTAGTACTTGTATTATAGTATATACATGTGGTGGTGTATTAATAATTTAATAAATATATAGTATTATAATTAATAACTTACTAGTAGTATAGTCTGGTATAATCTTACATAATATATAACATTATATATTTAATGATATACTTATATACATATGGTATTTTATTAATAATTTAATAAATATATAATATAATAAATTAATAACTTATTATATTATATAGTGTTAGTATTAGAAAATATAATAATACAACTAACACTAAGTCCTGTGGTATATAACTTATAAGAGGCTTTTGGATCCGTTGGATCTGTTTGGAGCCGTTGGATCTGTTTGAAGAAATCGTAGCCATTAAGTCCTGTGGTATATAAGAGGCTTTTTACAGCCCCAGTTCTAACCCTAGCCGCCCATTCCTTTCACTTTGTCCTTCACGCTTCTGCAGATAGCCGTTTCACTTTTACTTTCACTGTTTCACTCACATCTCACTTCCTCTCAGTCCTCAGACTCATCGCGATTTGCAATTCCCATCTAAATATTCGCCGTTTATGTTGATTAATCCCCATTCTCTGATACAACTCAATGAAGCCTTGAATCAAGGCTTCATTCTTGAAGGTTCTATGTCTGGGAGTCTGCGATTGCTCAAAACCCTCGCAGATGGAGGCGTCGGCCGATTTTGTTGACTACAATCTTAATCTTAGAGATGGTAGTCAAGCCTCGACAAAGGGGTCATTAAATGCTAGCAGTTATGACTCCCAACCAACTATATCTCTGATTTCGTGGTTCATGCTTCTCTGGTTCAATGTTTGGTTTTTCTATTAGTCGATTAAGTTGGTTATTTTCACGTTTCTAACGATTTCGTTGGGAAGTTTGGAGATTTGGTCCTTGACTCGTTTAATCCTTTGGAAGTTTAGGGTTTTGCTTGATTTTCCTGTTCCTGTTCATGTTTCTAATTATTATAGTATTTTTTAACCTCTAGTTCTCTCCTAACTATTTCACAATTGTAGTATTGTAGATCTAATCATGTATTTTCATGTTTGTAATTGTATTTATAAACCCTACGCTGAAATGGTGTGACTTGTGACATCTTCACTGTCTCTGTGACATAAATCTCTGTTTAATGACAGTTCATATATGATATCTATGTATTGTATAGATCTAATCATTTTCTTCATGTTTCTAAATTTTAATTGTAAACCCTAGTACGCCGAAATGGTGTGACATCTTGATTGTCTCTGTGACTCTATCTCTGTTTATGACTTCAAGCCTTACATCTATCTTGATCTTGCTGTTGTTTGCACATTGCACTTGCACTATATTATCTGTTTTGAGAATTAGAGTTGTCATACTAGAAATTCTCTCAAGTGTTGAGAGAAAAACCTTTTGAAGGAAGAACTTACAAGGCAAACCGTGTCTTGCTTCTGAAAGTTGAAGCAAAACTTGTAGTCCACAACACAGTGAGTAATACTTATTCTTGCTTGATTTGGTTCTTGGTTTATGTCTGCTGCAAATATGTAAACATGCTTTCTTTAACATTTTTATCTAATTATGTGTTTATAATCTGTTTTATAGGGTGTTTATAAATTGTAATGTTATGTGCTTATGTGTTTATGAAATGTTGTTCTGTGTTTATATGACTATTTACTATTATGTGTTTATAAATTGTTCTGTTAGGTAACTTCTGTGTTTATGTGTTTAAGTTCTATTCTATTCTATGTTGATGTGTTTATGTTGTGTTTTGTGTTTATCTAATATTTTTTATGTTGATGTGTTTTTGTTCTGTTATGTGTTTATCCAATATGTGTTGTATTGGTTGATTAATCTTATTCAACTTGTCCTCTGTTTATGTTCTTGCTTCAAGTATTTAAATATGCTTTCTTGAATCTGTTATGTTCTGTTATGTGTTTATCCAATATGTTCTAATTTGGTTGATTAATCATATTCAACCTATTCTCTGTTTATGTTCTTTCTTGAAGACTTAACGTATGCTTTCTTGAATCTATTTTGGTTGATTTTAAATTATTATTTAGGTTCTTGCTTCAACTATTTAATTATGCTATTTTTTAACATGATTTGGTTGATTAATCATATTCAACCTGTTCTCTGTTTATGTTCTTTCTTGAAGACTTAAAGTATGCTTTCTTGAATCTATTTTGGTTGATTTTAAATTATTATTTATGGTTCTTGCTTCAACTATTTAATTATGCTATTTTTTAACATGATTTGGTTGATTAATCATATTCAACCTGTTCTCTGTTTATGTTCTTGCTTCAAGACTTGAAGTATGCTTGCTTGAATCTGTTTTGGTTTATTTTAAATGATCATATATGGTGATTGCTTCAACTATTTAATTATGTCATCTTTAACATGTCTTGCTTGCTTAATCTTATCTAATCTATCTTGTGTTTATGTTCTTGCTTCAACTATGAAATGTACTAGTGTTTAATATGTTTTGGTTGATAAATTTTATCCAATTTGATCTATGTTTATGTTGTTGAGGTGCCTTGCTTCTGGAGGCACATCGAGCCACCAAAGCAAGATTGTATACTAAAACTGTTCGAGTCAAATTAGTTTGACTTTAACATCCGTTTTAGTTAATATTAATCAACTATATCAGCCTTTCCTTCTGGAGGCACATTGAGCCATCAAGGCAAGGCTGTATAACAAAACTGTTAGAGTCATATTATTTTGACTTTAACGTCTTTTAGTATCCTTGCTTCTGGAGGCACCTTGAGCCACCAAGACAAGGTTATTTTAATTTTTGGTCGATGTCTTTATGCTTATTGTATGTTTCTGATTTTGTGTTTACAAAATATTAGACCCTAGCAAATGGGTGATCCGGTGAATGAAGTTCATTCGGTAGAAGAGTATGAAAATGAAAACTCGATTGGGATTAGCTTAGTAGAGCCCATATCTGATAATGATGGAGACACTGCAAATACTCAGGCCCCTAATACTGTGTCTACTAAGGGCCCTTCCATAGAGGTGCAAAAAATAGTCTATGAAAGAAAAAAAAGAAAGAGTACTTCTGATGTATGGAATGATTTTGTCGAGGTTGAAAGAGATGAGGTTAAACAGCCTCAATGTAAGTGGTGTAAAACGTTGTTTAAAGCTTCTCGATCAAGTTCTACGACTACATTACGTAGGCACTTACTAACCTGTTTGCCATACATGGGGTCTAAGAAAAAATAAAAAGTCTAAGGAGGCAGATGGAACTTCACTGTCTCAAACTTTACCTATGATCGTAGTAGGGTCCGAGAGCTTGCCGCTCATATGATACTTTACCATGAATATCCATTCTCTTTAATGGAGCATGTGGTATTTAATAAATTCATGAGTGCAAACACTTCATATTGGAAAAAAATGTCACGGGCTAGTTGAAAAGAAAGAATGCATGAGAACTTATGAGAATGAAAAGTCAAAGTTGAGGGCTTTGCTTAAACATGTGAATAAAGTTCATATCACAACTGAAATGTAGACTTTCTGTCAAAAACTTTCATATATGGTAGTGACATGTCATTTTATAGATGCTGATTGGCATTTTCAGAGACGTGTGTTGAACTTTTGTAATGTGCAATCCACATACTGGCCTTCTTATTGCTGATGCTTTAGAAAAGTGTTTCCAAACTTGGGGGATTGATAATAAAATTAGTTCAATTACTGTTGACAATGCTAGTTCTAATGATGTTGCCATTTGGATCTTGAAAGATGATTTTAGGTTAAAGAAAACATTGACTGTAGGTGGGAAACTATTTCATGTACGTTGTTGTGCGCATATAACAAATTTACTTGTACAATATAGACTGGGGGAGATTAGGCATATTGTTAATTGTGTAAGAGATGGTATAAAATATTTGGTAGCATCAGAGAATAGGCTAAAACAGTTTAGTGAAATTGCAAAACAATTGCAATTGCCTTCAAAGAAACTGATTTTAGATGTGCCTACAAGTTGGAACAACACCTATTTAATGTTGGATGCTACAATTCAATTCAAAGAAGTTTTTCCTAGATATGGTGATAGAGATAGATGTTTTGAATGGGTTCCAACTATTAAAGAGTGGGGACAAGTTGAAAATGTTTGTCAACTACTAGTTATTTTCAATGAAGTCACCAATATTCTACCCAGAAGTGATTACCCAACAGCAAATTTATTTCTTTCTGAAGTTTGGAGAATGAAGGACATCTTAGGTAAGAAGAGTAGAGATAAGAATGAGTACATGAAATCAATGGTAAGGAAAATGAGTGCTAAGTTTGACAAATATTGGGGGGAGTGTAATCTATTGATGTCAATAGCTGCAGTGTTAGACCCTAAATTCAAAATGGTCCTGATCCAGTTTTGTTTTCCTTTAATTTATCACGTGCCAGACACTGCACAAAATATTAATCATGTCTCTCACTCAAGTGTTGCATGAGTTATATGATGAGTATGTTCCTATAACTCGTGGCAAGGCCAAAGGCCACTACTATAACATGTGGTAGGTTGGAGGCCACTACTATTACCTGTGGCAGGGCATAGAGGCCACTACCTTATGACTCAAAGATTTTTCGTAAGCAATATCATATCATGACAGAGTATTGAGTAGATAAATATCATATAATCGAATTAAATATTTCAGACTTCATATTCAAATTTTATGCAGTAGAGAAATAGAGTACAAAAATTGGTCATATCTACACCAACCATGAAAAACTGTCATCTTTCAAAGTTCAAAATAGAGATTAGTACAGAAAATAACCGAGGCTATTTTCATAACAAAAATATGCAGGTTTTTATCAAATCTACCTCAATCCGTTTTAGACAACGTTCAGCATAGAAATACCGCTTACTTGACTTTTGCAAAGTACTATCTAAGCCTTAAACTGCACCATAGCATTATCAATACCTAATTCAAAAAGATATCGCTAGCATCTTAATAGCTTGTACCAATACCGAACCAACTAACAAAGTTCTATAACTCGAAACTATAGCTCATTGTTGGCCTGAAGGAAAAGTAGTACTGGCCTCCATCAATCCCTGGCCACAATCCTTTAGTTCTCTTGCATTTTTTTACCACTCGATCTCGTCATTCGTAGCATTTTAACCAAATCTATGACTACGAGCATGCAAAATTCATATATAGGCTAGCTTCGATTAATTGCCAAATAGAACGTAAATCAGAGCTAGAGCTAGCTCTCAAGCGTGCACTGCATGATATATATATATATATATATAAACACCACTGAACCAGTTTTGACTGCAAACGTACGGGGACAAATATGATGCATTTAACCACTCATGAAATGGTCGAAGCTGACGTAGTAAATTGCACTATTATTATTAGTTAACAACGATACATGCACAATGTTTACACAAATATTATGACCTCGCCTATATATGGTGCGTTTGGATGAATGAACCCGGAAGGAGGCCGATTTAATTTGGATTTGAGATTTAAAATCCAAATATCATATTAACTTGGATCATATATTAAGAAAGAAATGATATTTACAATATAAGGTTGTGTAAATCTCTCATATTCCCTTTAAAAAAAGAGGATTAATGTAATCAGACCTACGTTAAAAATATATATATATATTTTAATAGTATTAGATCTCACTTTTTTCAAAACAAGCGTATAGCTCGTATATCCTAAGATCGACTTTATATAATATTACTTATATTGAAACATGAATTTGCATCAAACCCAAATACATTTTTAAGCTTTTCAAGATTTTAGATTTGTGATTATAGTTAATTTTGAATCCAAATTATAATCCAAGATTATATTGCATGCCTTTGGGAATTAAAAACATGCAATTGGAAGGCGACACGTTAAAGAAAATAATTAAAAGATAGGCGTACTTGCTTTTTATCATGTCAATTAATACAAGCATGAATAAGGTGAGGTTTGTTTTAGGCCTTTTTGTCAATATATATTACAATTAATGTGATATATAGTCATGATCACGTGTTTGAATTCGAAAGGAAATATTAGAAAAAAGCCCTGGAATGCCATTTGACAGTGCCATCTCAACTCATGACCACCGTGATCTACGTCGACTATATATATATGGTTTAAGATCGAAGAAATTACGTACAATATATATATAGAAAAATTATATACATCACTACATTTTTATTCTACTTTCATTTCATCATGTAAGATATAATATATTTATTACTAATGAATGAAAATATATTATATAGCATTACTCGTGCATATATATATATATATATTATCCATGAGTGATTTGGCCACGATATTCAAATTCGTGTGAGTAATCCAAATTCTTTATTTCAGATATGAATAATCTAGGAAAAGGTTTATATATTATTAGTTTTCTTTTCTTCAGAAATTAAAAATAGTAAAATAAATAGTCCACACACTCTTTTTGAAAAAAAAAAGTAGGATCTATTATTAAAAATAAATTTTTTTTAATGTAAATCTTATATTTATCTACTTCTTTAAAAAATAGAGTGTGGATTTTGTACATTCTAATACTGTAAATAGATATAATTTCTTATTTCTTCATTGGGAGAATTAGCAGGATTAATTAATTTGTAGAATTACCCTACCACGTCCTGGGAGCTAGAGGTCCATTAGGATTCCTCGAAATATTCTACCGATAGTCCATTAATATTGTTCTTGTTAAGATTTATATATAGTCTTTTCGTATGTAACACAGTTACTGCTTTTCACAAATCACCGGATTAATGGCCATTCGGGACCAATGATATTGTTTGTTGCATGCATGCCTTCACTCTCCCTGTAGTCGACAATCCTATATATTTCTAACATATTGATGCTTTACGTCCCGAAAATGCCAAACTAATTCAATCTTCCAGTCCTTTACTATTTCTCCAAGCAACTTAAAGTTGCCTAAAAAATTAAATTTCTAGTTTTCATGTTCCATAATTAATTGGTCCAATTAAATCCTTTTACAGGGGAAGAACACGACACGTAGTTTATTTAGACACGTTGTAAGGAGGAGTTAGCTGGAAGGTAGCAGCCAACCGCGACATTCAGCGGCAACGACAACCTTCAACAAATCCTATGCTTGATCATAGGCTTTTCAGAACAATAATTCATTGGGACTTCACCCCAGATGACATTGTTCCTGGTAGGCTTGCAACCCAATCAGGACCAATCGGGTTTGTCCTGGACCAACCCGACCAAATTAGCGATTTAGAACACCAAACCAACCCGTCCCGATCCGTAATTTTCGTGTTGGGTTTTTATTTTTATTATTTTTTTATGGAGCTGCATTCCACAGTGGGGGAGGTAATCATAAAAACAAGTGAGGAATGAAAAAGAGTTGGTTAGGATATGAATGTTGTAATGATATTAAAAACATCTGTATCGATCATTCTACAGCATTCACTCACATCATTATTTTCATTCCTCACTTTTCTACTCAACTACTATTTCATACTTTTCTACTCATTTTCCGTGTTGCATATTTCATACATTTAGAACCAATATATTTTAATTAGTTCATGACTTTATTATTGATTTTAGATAGAAAAATAGTTAATAGACATAAATTCTAGTTGTGATTTAAATTGATTAATATCATGATTTATGTTTAATTTTATAACCTATGATTAAATTGCACAATAATTTTTCACATGCATAATATATATATCTTTTATATTCTAGTCTAACTTTTTATTTTTATTTTTTGTGGGTTCTATTTCTTTTTAGCAGCTACTTTACACACAAAAAGAGAAATAGGTTTCCACATGTAGCAAAGAAAAAGGTTTATTCGAAAAACGAAAGCTTTGGGGCAGGCTTTTACGCAGCTTGGTTTAAACGGAGAGGAGTTTTATTTTTCAGATGCTCAAGCCTCCATTGCCATTTCTATGTTTAAGACTGACCAGGAGGATTTGCAAAAAATAGGGAACACAGCAGGACATGCAGGAAAAGTAGAGGGGCTTTCCTCTCAAAATGGAACACACGGCTCTGGCTTTAGGGAGTTGTAGAGGGAGCTTTTTAGCTTTTCGTATGACTTACGAACTGGGGGGAGTAATTTACGAAAGGGAGACGAAAATGATGCCAGGGAGTAGAAGAAGTAACGAGAGTTTTCCTTTTTTTTTGGCTGGCGATTTTCAAAGTAGAGAAAAAGAGGGAGCTTACAGAAAACTTCGAAAAAAAGAAAAGAAAAGAGATGCGGCATTATTTTTGGGACTGGGGCCTAAATAAAAAGGAAGTTTTTCGTTTGGACAGAAGGTAGAAGCACAGAGACAGAATTCGCTAGAAAAGAAAAGGAGAAAATATTTGGACAAAAGGGGGGAGTTTTTCTTGAAAGGAAAACTCTAATTTTTTTGGGAGGATTATGGGATGAGTTGAGATGAAAGTTTAAAATATTATTATTATTTTAGGATTTGAAAATTTTAACTTATTTATTATATTTTGTATTGGAAGTTGGAAAAGTTGCAATGATTAGATGAGATGAGTTGAATTGAGTTGAGTTGGCTACTCAAACATAGTCTTATAGAGAACGTTGCACTGGAAGGAGTTGGGGACGTAGCATGGGACTTCACTCACGTTTGAGCGTGATGAACTGCACAAGGGACTGAACGGCTGGTGAGGCTCTTGTTGTGGGAGCTGGAGACGGAACGGAAAAAAAGGGAAAGTGTTGTTATTTTTGCTGGTGGGTAGACGGAATGGACAGAGAAAGAAAACTCTGGTCAAATGGAGAGGTAGAGGCTGAAGAGAAAAAAAGAAAAAAAAATAGATCAGGACGAAATGGAGAGAGATCGGATGACTTTAGTTGGACAAAGCCTGAAAGGACATACGGTTGGGACTTCTTTTGGTTTCAGGTGGGGAAAAACAGAGAGGTATAGAAGGAGAGTGAGACATTGGTTCCTGGAAAAAAAAAATAGAGCACCTGGGGAGTTTTCATTTTTTCATTTTGGGGGATTGGAACTTGAGGAAAAGGCTTGAGGAGAGACCTTCTGGAGAGAAAACTTGGTTCAGCTAGATGAGAAGCACGTACACAGGGAGTGAGGTTTTTATCATTTGGGGAGTGAGAGCTGAAACGAGGAAAACAGGGACAGAGGCTGGATGTATGCTCGCTTCCAGGGGCTTGCTGAATTTCCTGGAGGAGAGAGAACAAAGCAGGGGTGAGAGAGCTTCTAGAGAGAACTGAAGGGCTGAAACTTTTGGAGAGAGAGAGTCTCGTGTAGCCGAGGAACTACACCTGAGCAAGTGGGTCGTAGGCATCTTAAGAATTGCCCCAAGCAAGTGAGTCTCGTGCATCCCAGGTACTATCTCGAGCAAGTGAGGACCCGTGCATCGGAGGGGCTATCCCAAGCAGGTCGGGTGCGTCTGTTCGAGGAGATGATAAGGAACTGACTATCCAAGGAGGTTGACCTGTGCATGGCTCATGCATGGTGACCCAGGGAAGGGCACTAGCCGAGCTACTTGTTTGCTACCACGTGCATGATGTTTTGTGGCTGAGATGAGTGAGGGGCCACTGGGTAGCAGGTGGTCGAGATGAGTGGCCAAGATGGTGATCGAGATGGGTGACCGAGTTGTTCACAACATGGAAGAGGAAGGCGTGCCTGCCACTGCATGGCAGTGCAACATTCCCGCCAATGGGTGGCCAAGCGAAACACTGTAAGGTTTGCTCACCACTGTAGGGCTGAGCGATGTGCCCACCACCAAGTGGCTGGGAACACTTCACGTAATAGAGAAGTAGCTAGGCGAGTGCATGGCTGTGACAGAGATGTTCACTAGTAGGTGGTTGGGAGACACATGTTGTTGTTAAGGGATACCTCATTGGCTACAAAGATTGTCGGCGGGTTACTAAACCCCTGGCGGTGACCTTGCCAACATGTGGGCAACGTGGGAGCAGGGGCAATTGAGTGCATGGTGTCGTGCTCTCGTTGCTTCCCTGCAGCGCACGACATTCACATCCCCCGTCGACAGGGAATGTTTGGACCGAGACTAGAAATTGTCAGCAGGCCATGTGGTGGCCGTATATAGTCGAGAGCCCCACATTTCTAGCCATGGTGAGCACAGCACGATAATGTGCTCGGCGTGCTCCTCATTCACGGGAGATGCCCAGTTGGGAATAGAAACCTCCAGAGGCCCAAGTGGTGGCCATTGGAGGGTCAGAAGGGCTCACGACCGGGCCTCGTAAGCCTCTCGAGTGCACAGGGAAACGTTTGGCCATTACACACCGTGCACAACCATTAAACCCTGATGCCTACCATGACACCAGCATAGAACGCCAATGGCCATTGTGGTGGCTGGGAGTTTCCACCGGAGGGCCCATGCAGATCTTGGGTGCACCTACTTGTACGTGCACGACATAAGTGCACAGTGTCGTGTGTGACACAAGTTGTACATGCAAAGTGCATTGTTTAATGTGTTACTGCGCCCGATCACTTGGGCTGCAAGTGCCATGTGCAGGCACTTAAGTGTACAGTAGTATCGACTACGTAGGTGAGGAAGAGTTTACTTGCTCGAGTTTTATGATGGATTAGTTATTAAAAATAAGAGCAAAAAAGCTAGGAGTACTTATATGGAGGAAGCTTCATTTGTTCATTTGGAGATTATCTAGCGCACCAGCATATCATCCTTCTCCCGCATCCAGTGTAGAAAGTGAATTAGATCCTATAGACAGCGCCACTATTGATGCATGAAAAATCGTACAATAGGCCAAGAGGGAAGAAAAAGTCATTCTCGGCCCACTATAACGATTCGAGCCTCAATCGGTGTGGTCTGGTGCCCCCGACAATGGTTCGGTGTATATGTACNATAAATAATTTATAAATAATTATATATCACAATATTACATAAGTATTATATTCTTTAATGTATAACTATAATATATAGTACTAGTATATATTAATATATTAACATATTATAAGAGTTATAGTATAAATTATAGTATATGTATAAATTTATAATAGTATTAGTATAGTTAACTTAATATGTTAGTATTAAATCACTATAACTACATAGAGTATTATTTAATATAGTATTACCAATTTATCACTAACATATAGTATATTAGTAATACTACTAGTATAGTTATTAGTTATAGTATTGGTACTAAGTCTATAACTATATATATTTAGATCAATGTATTATTATATTCTTTAATGTATAACTATAATATATAGTATTAGTATATATTAATAATTGTACAATTTATTATGTAATTCTCATTTAATAAGTCACTTAATTTTAATTTAGTATTTTAAATAATTTTTTTATTAATCGGTAGGGGAGAGCACGGTCCGGTCCGATCCCTGGGGATGTTTGGTCCAATCTGATCCAGGAAGATGATGGACCGGACCGACCGTGCTCTCCCCTTCCAATCGATAAGATGGAAGGTGGATCTAACTTTCCTGGCCCATTGGAAGTGAGTGCTAGATGATGGTCGACATATCGAAATGCCTAGTTAATCTATTGCTCTTGAAAATGATGACTGAAGTCCTGTTGGGTTCCACAATTTAAACAATCTCATTTTATTTTATATAATTATTATAATTTTCTCAAATTCTCACTTAAAATATAATAAACAAATTCAACTTTTTCAAATTTCAAAACAAAAAATAATATTCTAACAATATTTTTTTTTAACTTTTAATCTTTATCTTATTTCATATGTGTAACCTAACAAGACATGAGAATGTGGGGGTGACGTAAGGGGAAGGTGGGATATCCATCCGTATATTAACTTCGGGACTCTTGCAAATGGTAGCTATGATATTATAATTTCAAAAAATATATATATATATTTAAATGTATTTGTTCTAATTCAAGTTCAAGTAAAATAGAAATAGAAAGATGGAGGAGGCATTACATGAACATCTATCCTATAGATTTTTTTAACAATATTAAATATATAATAAATATTATAGAAGGAAGTAATTTCATATCTTTTTAACTTGACTCTCAAATTGATTCTGAATTGCCAAATGCTTTAAGTCCCAATCGAGTCTTATTGGTGTAAATTAATGATCAAAACAACTATTTTGTAAAGCTATTTTACAATTATAGAAGGAAGTGAGTGCTAGATGATGGTCGATATATCGAAATGAATAGCTACCCTATAGCTCTTGAAAATGATGATTCATGCGTTTGGTTATACTGATCAAATAATCTCATATAATTTTCATTCATATAATTATTATAATTTTTTAAAAATTTCACACGAAATATAATAAATAATTTTATTTGTTCAAATTTTAAAATAAAAAATTTTATTAAAAAATGATATTTTAACAATATTTTATTTAACTTTTAGCGTTTATCTAATCTCATAAATCTCATTTGTGCAACCGAATGAGAACAAAAAATCTAATAGAGTGGGCCTCAATCTCCAAGTTCCAAGTTGGAGTGAGGTAGGAGGAATGTGAGATATCGATCCGAATATTAATTTCGGGACTCTTTAATATGGCGAATGATAGCTACATATAATTATTTGAAAAAAAAAATATTTAAAAGTATTTGTTGTAATTCAAGTAGTACTACTACAAGTAAAATAGAAATAGAAAGATGGAGCAGGCGTTACAACATCTATACTATAGATTTTTTGAACAATATTAAATATATAATAAATATTATATATAGAATGAAGTAATTTCATGTCTTATTAACTTGACTCTCAAATTATGAGGATATTTGTTTTTATAAAATAGTCATAAAAATAATATTATTTTACAAAAATAACATTGAGATAAAAAATATAAAAAAATAGTTGTTAAAAATTTATAAAAAAAATTGTATTGTTTTACACTCATGTACGGTCCTATTCCAAGCCCAGGAGTAGGTATCGATGGGCCATGCATGGTTACAAACAAAACAAATTAGAAAGTGTCATAAAATATATTTGGCCCTTGGAAAGTTTTTTACTTGTTAGTTATTTTATACAGCATCCATCCAGCTAATTATATATTTAAGTAGATATTTTTCTCCAACAAAATAAATAAATAAAAGCTGCTCAATCAAATTTAGACATCAATTTCTCTTAAAGATGCTATTTATTCCATAATTAATTTTTCTCCAACCAAAATAAAAAAACATATGCTATTTATTTTTATTTAAGATCTATAATGTCGACTATATGTTGAGGTGCATTTCCATCTCTCCTTACTTTAAAAACAAAAGTTAATGTACATAAGAAAGCTGATCATTACATTAAATGTCACTCACAAAATTAATACATCAAACAAATTTATCTTTTATATATATAGACATGCACAGGTAATATATATAAACTTCCAGAAAATTATACATATAATATATATTGCACACCTCACTCCAACAAAAACACATAAAATATTATTTAGTTTCGCCTGTTGATGCATGTGGCTCCGATGTGTTTCCTCCAACTAGTTTCCATCTTATTATTGCTTAGTGCTCAAAAGATCGCACTCGATCACCACAACCTTCACTTTATTACTCGGCCAGGTCTTTTCGTCCCGACAAAGATTCCTTAATTTGGGAAGGTACCTCAAATACAAGTACTGTAGTTTTGGAGTAATAGGATCTGGATCAGCCATACTGATCTGCAATGGAAGATGATTGAAGAGCTCTTCTAAATTGTGACAATAGGATACCTTGATTTCTTCTAGGTTTGGCATTGTGCGAATATTGGAGTTCTCTAGGGAGAGAAGATATTTCATCTCCCGACAGCCAATCACATTTATTGTTTTCAGTTTCTGAAATTTCAGCCCAACAAGGTTGACTAGTTCTGAAATGCTTTCGACGCCTCTCATTCCGAACAGACAAAGATTCTTCAAATTGGGTAGTAGGTCATACTGTGCTGCAGGTCCTCCAATCTGAAAACTGCAGTCAGAGTACGTAATGTGAAGCGTTTTTAAATATGTAAAGCTTCTACCAACGCTGTTAGTAACCAAATCTTCTGGCATCTCATTCAGTCCTCCACAACTTTGTAAGTATAGATAACTTGCATTGCTCAACAACCACCCGATCTGTCCTCCCGAGTGATCAAACCCTTCCATAATCACGCATTTTGGGGCAACCGAGAGTAGACATAGATCTCGCACTGGTAGATATTCAAAGTATCGCTTAGAATAGTCCATACGGAGCATAAATGCGTCACAAAATAGTATGTAAATATTAATAAAATATTTATATTTTATTTCAATTTGAAAGAGTAGAAAGAAATTGTTGAATAAAATTATTATAAAATTAAAATTTATTTAAATATAATTTTTATTTAAATTTTTTTAAAAAAAATTACGATCTTTAAGATTTTATTTAAAATTTTTTAGAAAATAATAATTCGATTAAAAAAATTAAAAATTAATTTTATGTGAATGATATTTAAAATTAAAAGATCTTAGAAAATACCTGAAGATCCTGAACGAGAAGATCCCGATTGTCCGAAGCTAATTTCGAATGCTTTTAATCCATTTATCCAGGAAGTAATTGTATCTTGGGGAGTGTAACACGGGTTCCATTTCAATCTGATGTATAAAACTTGTAACCGCTCCAGGCATGCCAGCTCTTCAAAACATGCTTCCTCCTCTTGTACCGCTCCTTTCTCTTTCCAGATGTAGCCACTGTTTGACAGGTCCAGAACTTCTAATCTGGACAACTTGGATATGACTCCAACTTTAACCACTTCCAGTTTGGAAGTCCTGGCTAAGTTTAGATGCCTTAAGTTGCTGAGTTGCTCTAACCCTTTTGGCAATTCTCTGATACCAGTCCTAGAGAGATCAAGCACTTGAAGTCTACTGAGCCTTTCCAGCGGGGGCAATTCTTCGAGATCCTTGCAATTACTCAAAAGAAGAGCACGGAGGTCATCCAGTTGAAGAAGAGAATCAGGCAATGACTTGATGCAGGTGTGACTGAAATTCAAGACTCTCAGTGCTTTAAATTGTTCCAAAAATATTTCAGGAATTAAGTCAAGGCGAGGATTATTTTGTAGTAAAACAGTTGATGCCTCGGAACATCGAATCACAGAATCATCAGGTAGTCTTTTTAAATCGTTATCCATAAAAGAAACTCTTTTGAGAGAATTTGATAGCTCAGTAGCAGAAATCTCTTTCAACCCTTTCCCTGTACGAACGAGGGATTTACTTCCATCCTCGCTGCAGGTTGATGCAATCCATATGCTAACATCACGAACAACATCATGCATCTTCACGGTGCCCACATCGGAACCATCTTCCAACAAACAGGCGTCCTTCAGTTTTTCAATCAAACTAATTCCTCTACTGTAGAAAACCTCATAGTCTTCTCGTTCATCTATCAAACCTTCCGCCAGCCAGTACCATACTAGTTCATCTATATTAATTAAGAAGTCCTCTGGAAACAAAGAGCAATAAAGAAAACAAGTTTTCAAGTCTTCACCTTCTAATGAGTCGTAACTCCATTTCAAACGCTTATAGAGCTTCTCCTCAACGCCTGCCGCATAAGGCACTGATCTTCGCAGCTGATTCAAAGCATGGCTCCACAACTCAGGATTCGTCTTTCCTCTCATAGCAGCTCCCATGGTGATAATGGCCAAAGGCAATCCCTCACACTCATTACAAATTGCCTCTGCAAGTGGTGTGATATGTTCTAAACTAACCACATCCGTCGCATATCGACTAAATAGTTGCCAAGCGTCTTTATCCCGCAAAACGCTCATGGGAACGTTAACATCTGTCTGCATGTCCCTACATACATCCAAAGATCTAGATGTCAATATGATCTTACTACCGCTATGATCTTGAGGCCGTTGGACACCCAATTTGTCCAAATCAATTTTTTCCCAAACATCATCGAGAATGAGAAGAAACCTTTCCTTCTCTAGTCTTCGATGAAGTTGAATAGCCATTCCATCCGGTCCCGAACTTTCTTCCAGTTTCAAACCCAGTCTGGAAGCTATTCTCGTCTGGACCATTTTTATGTCCAAATTTTTGGACACTGTAACCCATAGTACACAGCTAAAACGCAGATTTGAATTGTTTTGGAGGTCATTGTTCAAATTTCTCACCAGATTAGTTTTGCCGACTCCTCCCATCCCCCATATACTAATTATCCTGTTTTTATCGTCAGACAATAGAGCCATAATTTTGGCTACATCTTCTGATACTGATGCTGTTTGATCTTGAATTGAAGGTCCAGGAATATGCTCCACTGCTTTGACCTCTGGACAACTAAGAGCCACGGAAAGAGCAAGGGGACTTCCCACTTGTCGAAGCCTTTCTATCTCTTTGAGATGTTCTGCCACTTCCCTGCTTATACTATACCGCTCAGTACTGCAACTTAAGGAACATTGGGAACTCTCTGTTTGTTGAATCTGATCACTGATCTTAAGATGCAGCTCTTCAACCTCCCTAACCCACACAGTGACTTGAGCTTTTATTTCCATTCCTTCCCGCCTAGCTTTTTCGATTTCTTTTTCTGCATCTTCCCTAAGAGCCATAAGGGATTTCATCTCCTTTTCCAAAACATGAAGCTGTTGTGGGCCTTTGACAATCTTCTTGATCGTAGAATAGATAGAGCCACAGAGAAACCGACCAGTTTCTACGACTGCTACAATCGAAGCCACCACTTCCATGCCGGAAATTAAGCTTTGAAAAAACTCACAGCCAAAGAACTGCTGATCAAGAACACTCGTTTTCGCAGCTTCTGATTAAAAATGACAATTATTGCTTTCAATATTTTTAGTGGAGAAACTAGTACGGGAATGACACCATCCCAGAATTTCGCTTTGAAAAAACTCAGAATCCAAAGAACTGCAGAAGAAAACGCGTTTTAAAAGTTTCTTTTTCTTCTTCGAAGAATCCAATCAAATTATCAAACGCGTCTTTTTATAAGAATCCAATTTTCGAGCAGTGCTACTACCCCACCGAGGGTGTTGCACGAGACGGTCCCAATAAGGATAATCAAATTGATTTTTGTTATGAAATCAAATTCAAATTGTATTGTATGACCACCTTTATCTAGCCGTCAAAGGCATAGTGCTAGTCGTCAAATGCATAGCGACTTTGGAATACTCCAGAATGTTATAGAAACTCCTTTGTACTCCTATATATATCGCTATAACATTTAATGAAATTCATAAGTTTCATAACACGTTATCAGCACGAATTGGTCTCTCGCTATNATCAGCACGAATTGCTCTCTCGCTATCTGAAACTCCAAACTATACAGTAGCGCCTCATCTTCTTCAACTCTCTCAACCAAATCTCTCTCTCTCTAAAAAGGAAGAAAATATAAACACGTCTCTTAACATTTTCGAGAAGCTCCTCTTCCGTACCCATCACGAAGCTCTTCTCTTTCTCCTAGTTGATGGGCTTGCCTTGAGAGATGGCTTCCTCCATCTGGAGGATACTGTTTTGTTTCTTGCGCAGGGCTTGGAGGCTTGGTGAAAACCACGGCGTCGAGGAGTGCAACGAGATATGGAACCTCCACATGGAGATTCTTGGGTTTTATACGTTTTTTTTTCTAAAATATATTATTTGTTCTGATCCTTAACAATTTTATCATTATAGGTTTCTGCGCACGCGCGAGTTTGGAATCTGACGCCGTGGCAGCCATGGAAGACAAGACCTTCGGCTCCTTATAATTTTAGGAGCCCACTGACCCAGATCCTGTCTTGAAAGAAGCACAGGCTTCGGATAAGCAATCGGACAGAACCGAGAAAGAGTGTTGAGTACGCAGCAGAGAGAACGATGCAGGAAGGACCCACACGAAGGTCACAGGTTCATGATCTTCACGGAGTACGGTCTGAAGTTCTTACAGAGAATATATTACGGGAAGGAATCGGCATCTTCTTATGCTACTGTGGTTGTTCCTGCTATGTCAGAAGCTTGGTTTGACCAAGTCAATTGGTGTAAGCAATTTGCCAGAAAAAAAAGCTTGAAACAAGTGGCCGAAAGAGTAACATGTGGTGCCCATGAAACTAGACATATCCTTTACCTTTTACTTTATTTTATTTTTGATTCATGTTAACACGGACAAAAGTTACAAAAGGTGATCTCTCTTTATATATATCTTTAAATAAAATAAAATAAAATAAAATAAATTTATTTTATTAAAGAATCAAGGAGGAGAAGATCAAGGATACTAGCAGTAATACAGTGTGGTGGCGACTTATAATTGGTCAACGTGAAACCGGTTATTTTTGATGCACCTCAACGGTCCAACATGAGGTTCTGTTAATTCTGAAGTTAGTGGTCTTCTCATTCAAGTAAGTTTTTAAATATATTATTTATAATTTTTAAAATGAGCATTAAATATTATATTTATTATTATTACTTGATTAAATTCTATGATTATTTACATAGTTTTCATACAAGTTCTATTTATTTTTATATACTTGTTATGAATTTTTGATGATAAGATCTATCTCGGAATAGAAATTGAGCATCCCTGAAGGATCGCTTTAAATCAATAATTTTATTGAGTATCTCATAATAAAGGATCTATTGATTCTGTGAGATAATTTAAATGAGCAATATGTGTACCAAAAGGCTCATTATGATTTATGCACCTGAAGTTGCATAATTGAAAGTGTGTTGAGAAAAACCACTAAAGAATATATGTTTAAAATGAACGCCTCGAATGTGCTCCTGAAGTAGTAATATCGAGTGCAAAAGTTCATAATATATTCTAAATTTATATCTGGTTTTCTAGTGGTTAAGCAAAATAATGAGATTTTGCTAAGAAATCATGAGCCACGTCCTACTAGTCCACATCATTCCCTGAAGTGAATGAAATTGGATTTATATCATTCCCAGAAGAGAATGACGAATTGTTTTCAAAGAATCCAAAAGATTGGACGTGGTGATGAATATATTTATAGTATTTCAATGATTTCGAGCCAGAAGCTCGTATTGAAAATATTATCAGCTTTCTCTTTGAGATGATATTATGTTGATGAATCAAAAGTGATATGATTCAGAATATTTGTATCTTTTCATGATTATCTTGATCATCCAAAATCAATTACGATAAGTCGAATGATTTTCATATGGACGTCCATAAAAGAACCAGAAGATTCTTTTACTATAAAGTTTTACCACCAGAAGTGGAAAGAAAAATTTGCTAGAAGCAAATAAGATTCTTTTTTTTTTGTTTTTTCTGAAATCAATGAGGGTTGAAGAATAGTTATATAAATAATTTAAAAAAATTAATTATATTTTAATATATTCGAAATGGTAAGTTTTTACGTTAACAATATGTTGAACGCTTAAAACAATAAAATTTTTAAATAGATATACGAAAAGGAAAAATGGATTTACAAAAATGGTACCTATTCTGATTTGAGGGAGATCTCTATATTTAGTTTTAGAGACAAAGCAACGTGGAATTAACGCCTATCACTGTCCCCTTTTAGATTTGAAAATATTGTGAAATTTTATTTTGAAAACAGTAGTTGTTGAGTGGGTAGAAACTGTATTATAGCTTTAAAAAAAATTAAGATTTATTTTTAAAAAATTAATTTTTTTATGTTAATTTATATTTATTTATATTTCTTTTAAATAATTACATAAGCACTCACAATTGTAAATACTAATAAGTATTATTTAAATAATTTTGTGTTTGTATTATTTTAAATAAATATAAAAAAATTACTAATAAATACACTTTATCAATCTATTAAACACTTTATCACTTTGAGTATTACTACTCATAAACTTTATACACTACACACTTCATGTTTTTTTATTTTTTTAAATTTTTTAAAAAAAATTTATATTTTTTCTTTTTAAACTATTTCAATTTTTTTTCAATTTTTTTTATTTATTATTTATATACTAAATATTTGATAAAAGAAAAAAAATTAAAAAAATAAATAATATATTACGTAGAGACTTATATTTAAAATTTTTCTATCAGTCCAGATCGGGCCTATGAAAGGATGGCCACTTTGCTTGTTGTCGGCCACCCCATGACTGACATTTTGCTTTTAAAAAAACTCACAGCCGAAGGACTGCCAAATAACACACTTTTATTTCACTTTTTCTAGTAAAGAAACCACGGGAACGATACCATCCTGATAATTTCTTTTGAGTTTTAATATAAAAAAATATTTTTAAAATTTTTAAAATTTTTTTTTAGATTTAATTCTTTCTAAACTAATTAAATTCTTATATTCATCATCTATACACTATATATTTAATAAAAAAATATATATAATATGTGATGTGTAGAGATGATAAGTAAAATTTTTCATAACAATTATTGTTTTGACATGCTCTAAGAGCATTAGCATTTGTGTGTTTATATGTAAATGTAAATACATATTTAGCTAACTAGATCACTAAATTTACTACATTTAATTATGTATATGTAAATATTTGGGTTGCTACTAAGAGTATCACTATATCTTTAAACATCTACTATTTACCATTCATTCTTTATTTTACAACTTTTTTTCTCTCTCCTCCCACTTGCTCTCTCTCTCACCCTTCATAATAATATTTGTATATTTGTAGATCTTAATAATAATGTTTTATTATTATTTTGATTTAAAGATGCATAATTTAATATTGGAGTTTTTCTTAAATGGTAAAGACAATTTTCAAACTATGTGATTTTGCATATGCATATAAAGACACTCTAGCACTAGTATTGAACTAGCCAAATGTAAATGAAATCTAAAATATAGTTAAGTTTTGTATAAATGACCTGCATTGCACAATCTAAAAACCTTTAATTTAGATTTTGAGTTATAGTAACTCTAATTAAATTTTTTAAGTTAGAAAGTTACTATTTACCGATCAAATCTATATTTTATATTGTATAATTGGTTGGCAATGCCAATGATATCATTTATAATGCAGACTTAAGGAAAGCAGCTGATGTTTAGCACGACATTGATCATGGGTTAAATTGCAGAACAATTTATTAGATATAGTCCTTCAGATTCGATTGACTCAAATGTTTGGAATAATTAATTAAATAGATAAAATGCACTGAATTTGGATAATTCGAACGATGGCTTCCTGTCATGGTATCGGGAAAAGTACCGAATTTGGACCAGAAAGGATGCAGGAAAGAACTTCATTCTATATCACACAGCTAACTACGTTCTTACTTCTTATAAGAGATGCCTCAACCTTGGGCATGGGAAAACGTGCGCGGCACTCTTGAGTTATTTTTGTAATTTGACACTGTATAATTTCTTAAAAGAATTATTGAATCACTCATCGGTTAATATTTTTCCACTTTTTATGCTACAGCGGGCGGCCTTTTACCCATCATTCCTCAGTCACTCCTAACCCTGATGAGTTTTCCAATAATTCTTACGGTATTTTTTTTTTAACTTGACGAAGAGCCGTTTGTTTTATGGGTTTTGTTACAAATTAGTCACTATTCTCATCATATACTATATATTTATAACTTTTGATAAGATGTATGGATGTTTTTTTATAGAGTGTATAGATGTTTTTATGTGTAGTGTGGATGATAAATAGTGGTTAATGAGAAGAATTATTCTTATTTTATTAGTCGGCAGCCGATTATGAAATCTTGGTTGATGTTTGAACTATAGTTGGTGGTGTATTATTGTCGTTTTTGTTTCGTACATGCAGCCTTACTTTGTTGACTGAACGAAGATGACATACATATTATCTTTCAACGTGGCTCCTATATGATGGATGCTTTTCTACTCTTAACAAATTTGGAAATAAGGAAAAGTTTCATTGGTCGAGTTGTTCCACTTTCTAGTTAGTCGTGAATTTGTTTCCGAGAAAATAAACAGGTAGTACCCATTTTTTTCCCATTTGGTGGCGTGGTTTTAGGGTGCAGAATCGTGTTCCCGAGCTGGAAAAGGCTATACAGAGTTTCCATCATAATAAATGCTACCGGCTCATATGTCAATGAAAGGAACATATCACCGGTGAAGGTTGACCCAGTCCAATGTGCCAGAATCTGTGCATTGCATGCCCCGTCAGTGCAACTTTTCTAGAGATTGACATTGGTTTAACTATTTTATTTTTTAAAATTTAATTAATATATAAATTTTTTTAACCAATCACTTAAAAGTTAAAATTTACATTAAATTAGTTATTATAATCTCTATAATAATAAAATAATATTATTTTTTATTATTTATATTTTTAAATTTATTTTTTATTTTTAAATACTGTTTATTTTTATTTCACAATATCTAATTCCAACTTGCACAACGAAATGTGAAGGAAATTTGACCGCCGGTGGAAAAGTAAAAGAGATTATGAAGTGAACTCGAAAAATAATTAAATATTTAATATGAAAAGCTACAAGGGATCAGGTGTACGAAATGAACTCGAAAAATAATTAAATATTTAATATAAAAAGTTATAGTTTATTTCAAATATAACTTCTCTTTTAAAAAGACAGTAACTCATCTGGTAAATGAAACTAGTTTAACTAATCCAATATACAGATTATTTTTTCACCAGATTGGCTAAATCATTAAAACCAATGGCATTGGCTTTTACACCTTCATTGATAATTAGAATTTCTTAGAACAAGTGGGTTCCATGATTGACAGCGTGCATTGTCCTTGTCCTTTGAATTACGGTGAAGATTACTACCATGCATTGAGGATGACAAAAACAATGTCTTTTATGATTTTATCAGTTCGGTGGCCGATTGCAAACGGTGTCTGCTAAACTAAAATACTGTTTGGATTTAAACCTCACAGAAATTTTCCAGCCATGGTTGGAAAAACTTGCTTTCTACATCATGTGTTCTGAACTTGACCAAGAAACTTGTGTTTTTAAACCAATAATATCAATAACTCAACCCCATTTGTCACGTTCAGGAACAGTGAAGGATTTGTAGGTCATCACATTTATTTTTTGGAGGGTTTTGGTTACAGTTCAATGATTTCATAGTCGTGGAATGCAGCTATTAACAGGGCAAAACACAAAAGCAAAAGACAAATAAAACAAAAGGGCTTTCGGCTCCTACTCCCCCTCAATCATATTGCCCTCAATCATATTGGCATGAAATGGCAGACCAATAATATTTACCGTTGATCATTTTATCAGAAGTTAGACCTTTTTAATTGACAAACGAAACTGTCGGGAAATTTCATGAGGGACTGACTTAATTATTAAGGGTCGACGGCAGATGGGAAAAAGAAAGAAGCGACATACCCGTACCTTACCTAGCGTTTACGATAGAAATTACTTCGCTCAGAGAAATTTAGCAGTAATAAAAAATGATAAATAACGTTGAAAAAAACTTTAATATAATATAAATAATTAATGTTTGATGGTTAAAAGAGGATTGAAATAGGAATAAAAGAGTCATTTCATAAACAAAAAAAATAAAAAACAATATAAAATAAAAAAACAACTAAATCATTGATTTAATTGAGTATAAAATGAAAAAGAAAATAACTTTCATTGTGTGAATAAAATATTTAAATAAATGAAGAATTTCATTTATAGGAAGCCGGATGCAAATACTCATACAGCTGAATTTCATTTGTGCCTCTTAAAACAAAGAATTTATATCTATACAGATTCACCAGGGTCCAGCATAGCCAGACCCATGTCCAACCTTGCCACAAAAGGAAAAAAAAAAGGATTAAGCCCTAAACCTAGAAGGCAGGTTATAACTAACCGAAAGCTGCACTTCAGTGAGAGATAAAATAAACATTAAACAAGTTCAACATTCACCCACTCGAACCTATCCTATTTACAAGACTATAAAGTTGGTTTGAAATTTAGCTCCCAACAGTGCCCACTTTAGACAACGCAAAAGGTAAAGGACAAAAAACCTTGGAATACATTAACGCTTTCCAACAAAAGCGGCAACACCTTCAACAAAATTTAAAGAACTAATTCTAACTGTACCTAATCCAAGCCTGCACAGAGAGGCAACTACAGCGAGTTCCCCAGTCTTGTTGCTACAGTAGCAACGAACCACCAAACAAAAAATAGAAAACTAATTGGCTCTAGAGCTTTCATATCATTCCCCCAAGACCTAAAAGCCTCTTCGGTTCAGACCAATTGAGATGCACATCAAAAGTGTGCCACCAGACAGCAGAGTCAGGTTATGTTTTTCACAGAAACTGAATTGAAAATCCATCTCAACAACATAAATGAAGCTAAACAGTTTGCTACTGCCACTCACATTGCCACACCCAGAAGAAATGTCTAAGAGGAAGGAAAAAGAAAAATAGAATCATTATCAAAAGTGAAGCTTTCGACCACCCCGAACATGATCAATAATGTGAATACATAAAGCTACAGATAATCCAGTATTAAATTCTCTTTAAATAAAAGATTAAATTATGCCCAATTTCACACAGGCACAGACACACACACACATGTATGTTGGTAAAAGAAGAGCAGAATACTTCAAAATAAGCAATTAACGAAGCAATTTCTAGTTTCATTACAGCCCCTTTCATTATAATTTCTAATAATCAAACGAAAGCCTAAAATGAGTAAGTAGAGAGTACAGTGGAAAAGAGGGTGGAGGTGAGTGAAGAAATGAACGAACAGTTCAGGGTACTCTATGGTTATGTTAATGGTGGTGATGGGAAGTTTGGAAGCATTAGTGTAGTGATGTAGTTGTGTAGGCAGCACTGAACTTTGCATCAGCAGCTGTTATAGACATGATAGTGAAAGCAATACACCAAATGGATAATGCAGCTATAGCTGATGGTTTTAGGGGGTCGCCTCTATCAGTGATCAGATGGTAGCCACAGTAGCAAGCGTGATAAAGAGCATAAATTTCCTGTTCTGCAACGAAATCAATAGGTTTGATATTTCGGCTGCTTAACTATCATTGAATGCCTGGACATGGAAGTGTGGTTTAATGAGAAGTCTTCTAATACTTTTCCACTGTCGGTTTAGGGCTCGTTTAGACCGTTACAGTATCTCATAATTCTCTCATAAGTCGTGAAATGGTTTGACTTCAAATGTTTTATTGGATATTTGTCTTTCCTTTGCCAAACTTATCATCAAACTCTTATATTTGAAAAATAGAAAAAGGTTAGAAATATTACTAGTTATGATTAGAATTTTATTTTATTTTATTTATAATAAAAATATGTATTTTATTTTATATGAGATGTGTTTTATTTATTTTATTTTTATATCAGATTAAATTTTATAGAGGAATCAAAATAATTTTTAGAGGAGTGGTCAATAAATAATAAATTAATATTATTTTATTAAATAAAAAATTAACAAATATATATTTTTTCAAATTTCTGGAGGGTCGTGCCCCCCTACCCAACGTGGCTCCACCATTGTCGTTACTAATGTAGTAAAACTTTCCATGAGGACCACCACATCAGAATTTTTTCCAAAAATCCCTAAAACTCATATTCTCTTTTAGCATTTCACCTCACCCATCCACACCGCATGTTCCCACCCCCATCCAGATGCTGCCGCCAGCCCGACACAGTCACCAGCCTGACGTAGGCACCAATCCGACGCATCCCCCTGCTCAACGTAGCCAACAGCCTGACGTAGTCAGCCACCAGCTACCACCGTCATCCTCATGGTTTGCTTTTACAGCCCCCTTTTTCGTCTGTCCGATTATAATTGTTGTTGGGACCCTGTTTTCATTACAATTTACACTGCATGAAAGACAAATAAAATTAACATCGAAAAAAAATGTGCACTGCCAGTGCAATAATGGGAGTACATCTGATCGCTAACTTGAAACACATTGAAATTTTAACTTACCTGATTTATGTGTAATGCCACTTGAAACACCTTGAAAAAAATGTGCACTGCCACTTATATCAATAAGAAATACCATTTCCTTTCTAAAAACCTGTCAAATTCACTAAAATTAATGAAGTGAAAATTACAATGTTGCATTTTAAAAGACATCTAAAAAGCATTTGCAGAAAAAATAAAAGGTGGTCAGTGTTCCACAAATAATGTACAGGAAGCGTATGGGACATGAGGACATTGGCATTGAATCCTCGTTTTTATTGCCCAGTACTTGTCCACCTGTTTATTGCTAACTAGATTACTTCAAATAAATTAGAATGGCATCATATCTCAGTTAATAAAATTAGAATGGTTGGCAAGTATTGAATATAATTTTATTTTGTTTTGAAGGATTGTATATCAAGTTGGGATAGCGATGAAGTTGAGATAACGATAAGTAGAAACTGTCCAGAAGAATGTGATGTGGATGTGGAAGAACGAGTGAATGCGATTTCCTCTTCCAATAGTGGTCATTTAGAGCCACATATTGGTATGAGATTTGATGATGTAAAAGATACATATGCATTTTACAAGGCGTATTCAAGGCAAAGAGGTTTTTAAATGAGGTCTAACCATACGAGATTGTCAAAAGAAGAGAAAAAACTAATTGCTGTAGATTATGTTTGCTCAAAGGAATGATTTTGACGTGAAAGTCGCAAATAAAAGGAACGAACAATTCTTGGATTTGCTGAGACAAAAATTGGATGTAAAGCAATAATGGCAATAAGGAAAGACAGTGAACAGTGGGCAGTAACCAAGTTTGTGCCTAAATATAACCATGAGTTACTTATACCAAGAAGTAGTAATTTGCTTTGTGGACATAGAAGAGTGACACATGCTCAAAAAAAACTTATTCTCACTTTGAATGAGTCTGGTGTACCGACAATAAAGATAATGTTAGTGCTGAGTAAATAATTAGATGGTGACTTTAACGTTGGATGCATTGGCAAGGATGTGAAAACTTTCTTAGGAAACAAAAGAAGAAAATTATTTGAAAAGAAAGATGCACAAAGGTTATATGCTTACTTTCTTGATAAACAATGTAAAGAACTTAGGTTTATGTACTCCATACACGTTGTTGAGAATGGACGTATGAAAAGTTGTTTTTGAGCAGATGCAAGATCAAGGACTGCATAACAATACTTTGGAGATGTTGTGACTTTTGATGCCATGTATTTGACAAACATATATAAGATGCCATTTGTACCATTTTCTGGAGTTAACCATTATCACCAAACCTACGGCTGTTCATATGGGCCGGGTTTTTTACCCGGCCCAATCCTGAATCCGGTTTTACCGGATTCCAGCCCGGAATAAATCCATTCCCGTACCCGCATCTTTAAATCCGGATCTATCCGGCCTGGATGCGGTTTTAAAACTAGGGTACCGGATTTAAAACCGGTACCCGGGTTTAGTATAAAACCAACAAGGTTTTATAGTCTGCTTTAAAACTGAAGCCCTAGCCGTTCTTCCCCCCCCACGCCCCGGGTTCACTCTCAGATTGCTCCTCCTCGCTCTGCTTTGCTCTGCTCTCTAGTCTCTAGTCTGCTTTGCTCTCGCTCTTCTCTCATCTGCTCTCTCTTTCTCTCTCTGCTCTACTATGCCCTAGCCCCTACCAAAATATGTCTCTCATATGCTCTATCTCCCTCTCTGTCATCTGCGATGCCGAACGGTGGAATTTCTTAGCTAGATCTGCCATCTGCGATGCCGAACGTTTGGGTATGTTTTCTTTCTTTTCTCTTTGTTGATTTTTGGTTTGTTTCGATGAGAATATTTTGAAGGTTTGAGTAGTGTTTTTATGGGTTAGATCTGCTTAGTTGAACAAAGGAAAAATAAACATTTTTCTAAGCACTAGAAGATTGGGTTTGTTGCTATGTACATGTTTAGATCTGTTTAATTGCAAAATGCAAGAGCCGTGGGTATCAAGTTGATTTTTGATGTGAATGCTTTGAGAATTATTTTTGTGGGTTAGATCTGTGTAGTTGAACAAAGGAGAAATAGACATTTTTCTACGCAGTTGAAGATTGGGTTTGTTGCTATGTGCATAAAAGGGAAAATAAATATAGATCTGTTTAGATTTGGAGTAGTCATCANAGCAAACTCAGTATGTTAACGAGGTTCGGCCCCACTGCCTACGTCCTCGCCTCAAGCTACCCCTTGAGGATCCCCGAATTCACTATTCAATCTCCTTCAGGTGGAGATAGAAACCTATTACACCTTTGAACAACACCGCTACAAAGGATCCGTGTAGAACACCCTCTACACTTGCAATCACCTTACACGTGGTGATTCAACGATTCCCTGTGTAGAACACTTTCTACACGCACAAGGGTTGTACACACCCTTTTACTGATACAAGAATTGATAGTGGGTAGGATATCAGAAAACACTCCTCAATGAGTGAAATAAGAACAATACAGCACAAACTATATCTCTCAAAATGAAAAGGTTAAGGCTCAATGCTTAGAGAAGAGAGAATGAAAGTTTTGAATGAATATTGTATGCTCTTGGTGTTGTAAATGTGAAGCTCTCAAATGATCTATTTATAGGCATATGAGACTTCATATTCAAATTTAAAAAGATTCACATGTCAAAGACATCATCATTCATTTTTCAAAAATTTCAAACCTAATCTTTTTACTTTTTGCATATGACAAAAGGAGCACACTTTACTTTTCAAAAATTTCAAACCTAATCTTTTACTTTTTGCATATGACAAAAGGAGCACACTTTACTTTTCAAATTTTTCAAACAAAGACATCTTCCTTTTGCATAAGTCAAGAAAAGCATCAATCACTTTTGAAAATATTCAAATAAAACATGCACATGTGAAAGATGACAATCAATCATCTTTAATATTTTCAAAGTTCAAACCTTTAATCATGGCATGCACATGTGAAAGATGACAATCAATTATCTTTCAAAATTTTCAAATTTAATTTTCAAAATATTCATGCACATGTGGAAAATGTATTTTAATGCTTTATGATAAAATATTAATTTTTGAGCCTTAATCCTAATTTCGAATTTTAAGAGATTTACAACATTACTCTATGATTTTAATGTGAACTTGTTTCCTTCTTGCTCATGCTTGGTTCTTTGATGTGCTTCACTCCATTGTGTAGATACTTGAGCTTGAAACTCCTTTATTCTTTAAATTCATTTGTTATCATCAAAATCCATGTGTAGATTTATAATCACATGAAACTTGAAACCTTGGGTTCAACAATCTCCCCCTTTTTGATGATGACAAATACTTGACAGAACTTGAAACCTGTATTAATACTTAAGCTCCCCCTGAGAATGTGCGTTAGTTTTTCAAGCAAAAATAAATATAATTCCAAGCATATATAACAAGTTCAGCAATTTAAACAATGTTAATGTTCTAGTCTAAAACTTCTCCCCCTTTTGGCATCATTAAAAAGGATCGGCAGCAAGTAAATAGACTGAAGAAAACGGTGCGTTAATAAACACTGTAGATAGTTGAAAAAGGAGCCGTCCGTGACCCGACAAATGCTGCAAAGCCTCGAGGCCTAACTCTATGAATTTAGTGCGGCTGAAGATTTAAACAATCGCCTGATGTTGTTGACAAACGGGATTGAACGCTCTGAGTTTCTATAAAAAAGTGATCATTTTCACCTATCGGATAAAAAAAAATCGCTTCTTGACCTGAGTTCTATTTTTCCATAACGATAGAATGGCCGAACAATTCTCTTCCACTAATGTTCCAGACTTGAATCAGGAACCCTTGACGCATCAACCATCAATCTTCTCTCCTGAGGCCGTCAATACCATGATAGGAGCAGAGAACGTTTTTCTAGTAGGCTGATTCTGAGATTATTGCAGAATCAAGAATGCTCAGTAGTCAATATGCTGCCTCTGTTACGATCATGTCTCGGAGGTTAATGGCGAGGGTGAGTGAGATTGATCATCTTAACATCCAAATATCTGAGTTACGACAGAAGCTTGCTAATAAGGATAGAGAGAATAAAAGGCTAAAGCAAGAAAAAAAGAGTTGAAAAAATTTACAGATTGGTATGCTCATGATCTGCAACCACGAATAGAGGAGCTGGAACGAGAAAGGGTTCAGATACAAGGTCAACATCGGCAGATAACAGCAGAGGTTCATCGTTTACTAGAAAAATAGGGACAATCTACTGTTAATCTCGCTGGCTTAGTAAGAAAACTTTTGACAATGTGTGTCCAGCATATCTTGTATTTCTTTTGACTAAATAAGATTTGAAGAGACAATATTTGTCTTGTTCTTTATGCTATCTCTATAAAATCAGTCTTAAAGTTCATCCGATTTGCATCAAATCATATTCTCATCTCTATAACTCATCTGCCTTCCTTCAACATTCTCGTTTAAGTTCTCAATTCTTTTCTCAATGCTCATTCTTCTAACATTTCTCTAGATCCATCCATGAGGTATTCTACACCTCAATCTCCTTGTCCTTTCTGCAGCTACCATTGGTGCCATGTTGCAGCAAGAGAATAATAGTTTGGCTAATAAGTCAGACTCCGATGCTATCTACGACTTGGTGAGTCTCGGGACTCGCTACTCATCCTCTATTGTTGCTTTTTCCCAGCGGATTCAAGCCAAAAACCATGAGGTTGAAAAGCTTAAGGAACAAATTGTTGTACTTCAACGAATTGTTCAAGAGTCTCACACAAGGGAAGGAATCCTTCGGCAGAAGAATAAAAAGTTGAAATCTCTATTGGATTCTTCATTCCGCTTGCCAGTTCCCATGGATAGGGATGACATGATATTGTATGAAGAGAATGAGCGTTCAAACATGAGGCTAAGAACCTCAAGTTTATGTAAAAGTATTAAAAAAATATCTCTCTATTTTTATGAATTCTGATCTATCTTTTAGAGATATTCATAAGATGCATCATACCTATTTCTCTTCTAATCATACATAATCTATCTTCTGGTAAAGGTTTTGTGAATATATCTGCTAACTGATCGTGTGTGTTTGTGAACTCTAGTACTATATCGCCTTTCTGCACATGATCTCGAAGAAAATGATATCTTATTTCAATATGTTTAGTTCTAGAATGTTGTATTGGGTTCTTTGAAAGATTTATAGCACTTGTATTATCACATTTGATTGGAATGTGATTATACATGAGTTTAAAATCTTCAAGTTGTTGCTTCATGTAAAGAACTTGAGCACAACAACTACCCGCAACAACATATTCTGCCTCAGCAGTAGATAGTGCAACAGAATTTTGTTTTTTACTAAACCAGGAAACTAGTGCATGACCTAAGAAATGTGACATGTCCACTAGTCTTTTTCGATCTATTTTACATCCAGCATAATCTGCATCTGTGTAGCTATTAAATCGAAAGATGTGTCTTAGGGTACCATAATCCTAAGTTAATTGTACACTAAGATATCTAAAAAAGCGCTTAACTGCAATTAAATGAGATTCTTTTGGAGATGATTGAAAGTGTGCACATAAGCACACACTAACATAATATCTGGTCTACTGGCTGTCAAATATAATAAGCTACCAATCATACCTCGATATACCTTCGAGTCAACTGGCTTACCGGATTCATCTTTATCAAGTTTAGTGGATGGGCTCATTGGTGTTCCAGTTTCCTTAGCACCTTCCATCCCAAACTTTTTCAGCAATTCCTTAATATATTTTGATTGATTGATGAATGTCCCACTTTTTGCTTGCTTAATTTGCAATCCGAGAAAGAATGTAAGCTCTCCCATCATGCTCATTTCAAATTCTTCCTGCATAGTCTTAGCAAAAACTTGGCACATATTTTCATTAGTAGCACCGAATATTATATATCAACATAAATCTGAATCAAAAGAATATCATCATTTTCGTAGTTTAATGAAAAGAGTTGTTAATTTTTCCTCTTGAAAAGACCTTTTTCAATCAAGAAACACTGAGTCTCTCGTACAAGCTCTAGGAGCTTGTTTGAGTCCTATATAGTGCTTTTGTGAGTTTGAAAACATGATTTGGAGAAATATGATTTTCAAAACCTGGAGGTTCTCAACATATACCTCTTCATTTATAAAACCGATTTAAGAAAGCACTTTTAACATCTATTTGAAAAAGTTTGAAATCTTTATAACAAGCATATGCAAGTAGCATTCGAATAGTTCTAATCTTGCGACTGGTGCATATGTCTATCATAATCGATTCCTTCTTCTTGATTGAAACCTTGGGTTACAAGTCGAGCCTATTTCTAGTTATGACTCCAGACTCATCTTTCTTATTTCTAAAAACTCATTTTGTTTTTACTTGTGGAGGACTTCATGCATACCTATAAAAACAATTAAAATGATTTTTCTTACCCAAGTTCTTTGGGTCCTTTATTTATTAGTATTAGAAGAAACAAGATTTTTAGGTACCCATATGGCCCTAATAGTCATTGTATGCTTTCTTCTAATAGGATCTCTCTTACCTTACTCTTTATATTTATTATTGTTTCATATTTTGTTTATATTTTATATTGTATATTTTTTTTATAATTGTTATTTCTTAAATACAACTCAATTCACCCCCTCTCTTGTGTTAGTCATCTGGGCAACAAGGCCGAAATTGTAAAAGAAGAACATGATGGAAATGAGACTGAAAATGTGGAAGAAGAATGTGATGTGGATGTGGAAGAACGGGTGAATGCGATTTCCTCTTCCAATAGTGGTCATTTAGAGCCACATATTGGTATGAGATTTGATGACGTAAAAGATGCATATGCATTTTACAAGGCGTATTCAAAGCAGAGAGGTTTTTTAATGAGGTCTAACCATACGAGATTGTCAAAAGAAGAAAAAAAACTAATTGCTGTAGATTATGTTTGCTCAAGGGAATGATTTTGACGTGAAAGTCGCAAACAAAAGGAACGAACAATTCTTGGATTTGCTGAGACAAAAATTGGATGTAAAGCAATAATGTCAATAAGGAAAGACAGTGAACAGTGGGCAATAACCAAGTTTGTGCCTAAATATAACCATGAGTTACTTATAACAAGAAGTAGTAATTTGCTCTGTGGACATAGATAAGTGACACATGCTCAAAAAAAACTTATTCTCACTTTGAATGAGTCTGGTGTACCGACAATAAAGATAATGTCAGTGCTGAGTAAATAATTAGGTGGTGACTTTAACGTTGGATGCATTGGCACGGATGTGAAAAATTTCTTAGGAAACAAAAGAAGAAAATTATTTGAAAAGAAAGATGCATAAAGGTTATATGCTTACTTTCTTGATAAACAATGTAAAGAACTTAGGTTTATGTACTCCATGCACGTTGTTGAGAATGGATGTATAAAAAGTTGTTTTTGAGCAGATGCAAGGTCAAGGACTGCATACCAATAATTTGGAGATATTGTGACTTTTGATGTCATGTATTTGACAAACATATATAAGATGTCATTTGTACCATTTTCTAGAGTTAACCATCATCACCAAACCATAATGTTTGGTTGTGCTTTATTGGTTAATGAAACAGCAGAATCTTATATATGGTTGTTGAGAACATGGCAAGAGACAATGCTTGAGAAGACTCCTAAAACTATAATTACCAATAACGACAAGGCAATGGCAAATGCTATTGTAGAGGTACTCCCAAACACAACTCATAGGTTGTGCTTGTGGCATATTTTACAAAACTTTCCAGAACATTTAACTCGTGTATATAACAAATTTTCAGATTTCTAAAAATATTTTCGTCATTGTATCCATGAGACGATCACGACTGATGAGTTTGAAGAAGAATGGATATCAATATTGGTGAAGTATGGGCTAATAGATAACACTTGGTTGCAAAACCTTTACAACCGATGAGATATGTGGGTTCCAGCTTACTTGCGAAGCACATTTTGTGCCGGTATGTCAATAACTCAAATGAATGAAAGCATGAACAAGTTTTTTAAAGATTATGTTCATTCAAGTACTATAATGAGTGACTTTGCGCATCAATATAAGAAAGCATTATATGCACGTTACTTTAAAGAGAAAGAAAAGGACGTGCGAGAAATATTTGCACGGGCAATATTGAAAACAGGTTACAAAATTGAAGAAGGGGTGGCCTTAGTCTATACAAGGAAGTCTTTTATGAAATTTCAAGATGAGGTTTTTAATAGCCAACGATACAAGTCAACCAAATTTCAAACTGATGGTAAAAGTAAGACATATGAAGTGACATCTCAGGCTAAAGAAACCTCTATCTATTATGTGACATTGGAGAGTAGACAAGAAAAGGAAACATGCACATGCCACATGTATGAATTTATGGGAATTATTTGAAGGAGGCATATTCTATGTGTCTTTGGAAAAAAATTCAAATTAGATATGTTGCCACGCCAATATATTCTAGAGAGATGGACATTTAATGCTAAGAGTTGATCCATTCTCGAAATACCAACTTCTGATGCATATGAAATGACACAAGATGATCCTACCATGAGAAAAAGTAAGTTAATGATACAATTTTATGAGATTCCAGAACTTGGGTCACAGTCAATACAAAAATTCAATCACCTCTCTCTTGCCTTAGACAAGGAAGGCAACTTATTGTGGAACTTATGGAGTTAGAAGGTGAAGCTGTTTTTTATGTTACAATGAAGAAGGATGTATATCGTGGAGTTTATGCAATTTATTGTGGAACTTGTAATTTTTATGGATAAGACTCAATTTTATGTATTTTATGTTGTGTAGTTAATGAGATTTTAATCATCAATATTGAATGAGATTTTAATCATCAATATTAAGAGACATTATTTGACAAGTACATTCATAAGAAAATTACATCAAGTAATGAAAACGAAGCCACAACTTGCATTAAGGTCTCCTTCACCTATGACAGATGTTTGCTCAAAAGTTTACACGAGATACCAAAGATTTAAATAAAAAAATAAAAAAAATAAAAAAAATAAAAAAATAAAAAAATAAAATCGGGTTGTATAAATTAGATTGTTGCCACCCCAAAGTTTACATAAAACTTGCAAAAAGTGCTCTAAACATTACAGCAAATGACTAAATGATTACATGAGTCTTAGCAATGACAGACATGTGCCATTTTTCCTCAGATACATGAACTTACAATCACAATAAAAAACAACCACGACAAGAACAACGCTATCATGGCTCCCTTGTACTTCTTCTCTATGGCTTGTAATTTGGCTTGTTCTTTCTTGACATGTTCATCATGTATCCTGTTGCTCCTTCGTTGAAGCTGTACTCCACAACTTGACTGGGTAATAAGGTATAAGATCATGATTCCTGGTTGGAAAAATATGGAAGTTCAGCAGCCTCTTCAAATGTCAAATATGGCACGGGTTCTGCTTGTGAGTATTTTAGGATCCCATGTTAAAACACCATCAACATCTTTCCACACCTGTAAAGGATCGAGACTTTTTTTATATTAAAAAAGAGATGCCACTTATACACAAACAAATTCCATAATCAAATTTTGCATTTCCCAAGCATGTACATGCAGCTTTATTTTAACCTTCACAGACAATAAAGTAACCTTAGAGCATTGGCAATGGCCAATTGCAAGTCTAAAATAACCAAAGTTGAGCTGTGAATGGCCTGCAATGGCCTAGTCAAACTTCAAAAGTTTGACATAAACTGCACAGTAAATGTAAGCTGCTCGCCAACATTGGCGAGCTACTGTACCGAGTCTATGCATTAGTTTATAATTTTTTTTTTCACCCGCTTTCTCCCCTTTCCCTCGGTTTCTCGTTTCCCCTCAACGCCGTTCACTCATCTTTCTTTCTCTCTACTGCTCGGAGCTCAACGCAGTAAATCGTTTCCTTTTTTTTTTCCTCTACGCTGGAGCTCTGTCTCTGTTTCGTTTTCATTTTCTATTTCGCATGCCTCCGTCGCCCAGCTCCGTCGCATGATATGGTCTCTGTTTTCATCGTCGCATGCCTCCGTCGCCCAGCTCTGGAATCCCAGCTCCGTCGCATGATATGGTCTCTGTTTTCATTTTCGCATTCCTCCGTCGCCCAGCTCTGTCGCCCAGCTCCATTGTATAGCTCCGTCGCCCAGCTCCGTCGCATTCCTCTCTCTGTTTCATTTTCATTTTCGGTTTCACATGCCTCCGTCGCCAGTCCGCATACAGTTTTGCATTGTATTTAAAATTATTATTTAAATATATAAATATTATATTATTATTTTTACTTCAAAATAACTAGTTCAATGTGAGAGATTTAACTAAAAATTTTGGTTATAGCTAAAATTTGGACTTGGCACCATTGCCAATGCTCTTATGCATTTCCCAATTCCACCCCACTCATCCCTTTAACATCTGAAGCTGTGGCCTTGTGGCCCATCACTTAGGCATATGCAAGTCTCATGGAATTTACGGTAACACGTATGAGTCTTTGAGAAAGTGTGTCAAACACCTTCCCTGCATAGCATGTTATTTAATTACCTAATTCTTCCATTACATTTCAATGGTTCCCTTATCACAAACGATACACCCAGATTCACAACAAACATCTACATTTCATCCCTTTCGATTTCAAGCAATAATCCACCAATTCCAAGCAATAACACACACACACACACACACATACTAAACCATTGCAAAACGTACCACCGAGCCCATCCTCCAATAGAATAATCCACCCATTTCAAGCAATAATCCACACCAAACCATTGCAAAACGTACATAATTAAAAACCATGAAATGCTTATCTCAGATCCATCTCAGTCCAAACCGATGCTACATAAATAAACATTCTATGAAATTAAAAAAAATCCAACATACCACTCTTGGGCTGGTTGGCGTCAATGGATATTTGATGAGAGAGAAGAGGCGAGTTCTTCGGTGTGATTGGGAGAGAGAGACGAGAAAGAGGGAGAATTGAGCTTCTGAAAAATACGTTTTCGATGAGAGACAGAGAAACGAGCTTCGGTGCCCACTCTTGGGCTGGCTGGTGTCGATGAGAGAGAGAGAGACGAGCAAGAGGATTTCTGAGATGGGCGAGTTGGAGGATTTGCGATGGGTATTTGATGAGACAGAAGAGACGCGTTGGTGTGATTGGGAGAGACAGACGATAGAGAAGAGACGAGCTTCTGCACTGGACCTTTTCGAAGAGAGAGATTGGGTGCGGTGGACGACCATTCCTTCTGTAATGAGCGTGCTACATGGCCTTGTTTTATTGGATGCTGTTCTCAGGACTACTTCAGATGTACCGACTAGAAGGTTTTCTCTTGATCCTATTGCACACTTGGAACGGGGCGTGAGTGAGGGTATGTCAAAGTCTCTACCCAACTAAAAAACTGAACCAGGATCAAAAGGTATCATCTAATTCATGTTGGATCAATGTGCAGGACAAAATTAATATTTAAAAACATTGAGCAAAACTCTAACAATCTTCAAATCTTGGTTTTTCTTTTGGTCTCACAGGCTAATCACTCAAGTTAAATGGAAAATACCAAAATAAATTCATCACCATCATACGTGAGTTTTTTCTCTCTAGACAGACAATTTCTAGATCCATCCCTAGCATAGAGTTTGAAGACATCAGTAGTGAATACATCAAAAGTAGCGGTTATACCATAGTCCAAAGGATTCTAGCAGACAATATATACAAAGAGTCCAGGTTTCCTGCTCATTATGTAGGCACCAAGGAGACCTCCTGGTGTTTGTAGGATGGCCTCAAAAGGCAAAGGAAAAGAGAACCTAAGGTCAAACCAGAGACCAAAGGACAACGGAGTGAATGCTCAAAAGTCTAACAGGGTAGGTGGGAAATCAAACTGAGAAAGCTGACAAATTGAACAAGGATAAAGGTCTAGCAGGCCCTTCCAACTGTCAAGATATTGAAGTAGGCAAAGGGACTTCTAAGGGAGATCCTAATCTGAGTCTGAACCCGGAGAAGGGTGATAACAATTAGGAGCAAGCAATCCAAGAAAATGTTTGTGGTATAAAATGGGGTTTTGATTGTAATTAGTATAACGCAAGAAACCAAAACAGACAAAGGGGAAAGAGTTTTGCTACATACAAGCACAGTCGTGCACTAATTTGTGTACCAATACTGATTTATTCATACTTAAAATTTAAATTAACACTATTTTCAATAAAATCTACTTTTTGACCAATCACATCACATTGATGCACAGATTAGTGCACAATTGTGCTTGCAACTATATTTTTCCAAAGGGAAATATGAACAAATTGAAAGGAGATGTTAAAAAGGGGAAAGACATTTCTCTCCAAGTGATATCTCCAAAGCCATTTCCCAAATAGTGCTCTATTAAACAATCTCAAGTTTTTTATTCCCAACCCACCACAATTAATCGGTTGACAAACCTTTTTTCCAACTAACCAAATGAAACATTTTTTCTTCTCCTTTACCACCCCACAAAAAATTCCGATATAAACTCTCAATTCTTCTTTTTACCCTTGCCAGCAAGGGGAAAAGAGATAAAAAATAAGTAGAAAGATTAGAAAGTAATTAAAGTTAATAATCTTCCCCCTTTATACAAGTAAATAATTTTCCAACCAGCTCACCTCTTTTCAATTTTCTCTATCACCCAATCCCAATAGTAATTGATTTATGTGAAGCCCCCGATGGAAGACCGAGATATCTCATAGGAAGCAAAGAAATTCTACAACCCAATATATTGGCCAGGTTTGAAATATTCTGAATGGAACCCACAGGAATTATTTCAGGTTTGGATAAATTAACTCAACCACGAGACAACTTCAAAACACTGTAGAAGTGCTCTTAAAGCACGAAGATGATCAGAATTGCGCTCACTAAATTTCCAAAATTTCTCATTACTTCAATTATCAAACATCACTTAAACACAAAATACTTTTCTAATTCAAATTTTAAGCTTTTCATCTAATCATTACTCAAACACAAAAATCAATACAAATTTTACAAACTTCAAAATAAAAATAATATTATAAAATATATTCAAACGACTTTTTAACTTTATCTATCCACTTTCACAAACTTCAATACAATACATATTTTAAAAAAATATTTTTATTCAACTTTTTCTCACTCCTTCCCCAAAACCTAATCTCAAACAAATTCTCACACTTATCACATATTTCCAAACCTTCCAAACAAAAACACTTATCAATAAATAAATTTTTTTCTTATAGAAAACATATTTCCAAACATTCTTGGTATCCAAACATGCCCCGTTTTACAGAAATTCCAAACTGAGCTAGTGTCTTTACAAAAGGGATTAGCTCTAAATTTCATCTTATGAGATTACTTTCAGTTTTTAAGACTTCATACGTTATGGTTTATGATTTCAATAATATGAGGCAATTTATTATGTGAACTCTCGCACAGAGTAGTCACGAAAGTACATAACGTTCCTAATCTACGAGAAGGGGGTGTTAAAAGAACATAATACACCACAGTATTTCAAGTCAAACGGACACCATGTGGATGGCCAACCACCATAATTGGCCATGCTCGTGCAAAAAAAAAGTCAATTCTATTGCGATGAAGCCCCAACAATAGAGAAGCAGCTCAAAGCATCACAAACGGCTTCAGTCCAACTCTATTCAACCAAACCCACTCATGTACGACAAAGCACAAGGGAGCTCAGTGGTCAAAGAAAGCAGCAAAGGAAAATTGGAGAGACAAAGGAGCACTCAAAAGGACTACCTCAAAAGCGTCTGAAACAATTATGAGGTTGAGAATAATTAGGACCTTGAGGGCAAGGATCCTTAAAGGGTCCCGGATGTTAGGACAAGTTTTCCTATAACCTAGGTTGGAGAAACTTTCCTCCAACCCATCTATAAATATGGCAAATGTTCATTAAGCATGTGAGACACACATGATTTTCTAAAAGTCTTAACTAAAAAAGACGTCATGTGCCCGTTCATTAAAAAAGTATGATTTCATATGTTCAAGGGGCACGTGAGAATTTTTTAAATGGGTTGGAGAAACTTCCTACAATCCAGTTTGGAGGAAAGCTCCGTCTGAGACTCTGAGTTGTTATATCTATAGGCGTGATATTTCAGCTGCACGGTTATCATGGAATGCCTGGACATGGAAGTGTGATTTAATTAGAAGCCTTTTAATATTTGAATAAGGAGTCTTTTAATATTTGAATAAGGAGATACTTCTCCATTGTTGGTTTAGTTTCATACAGAGTTTCAAACATAATCTTTATGCTAGTTTGTTATTTATAAGGAGTAGGAGTCTTAATTCTTGTGCTTTTCAGATTGGGGTTCTTCACTAAAATCAAGCAAAAAATAATGTTAAGCAATTCTGTGCTTTGGAAGGTTGATGAGTCCTCTTCACCTTAAAATTCCTAAACCCAACCCATACCATCACTCACATACTACAAAATCGTATAGAGTCCCATGCAAACTGCACATGCACCCACCTCTTCAAGCCTAGGCTTTTTTGTTTTTAGCTCTTTTTACCTTCATCATGCCATAGCCTCATCTCCCCCACCATGAGATACGGCAAGGCCACCATCGTCTCTTCCTTCCTCTTAGTCACAACTACTGTCGTCCCTCCATTGCATCGTGATTAATTTTGCGTTGGAAATTTTAGGAAGCAACACTACAGGATAAGTAGTGAAAAAGCAGTGGTTCTACACAACACTACACCTAGAGGGGGGGTGAATAGGTGTAATCTGATTTTTATGGTCTTTTAAAAAATATTGTTAAGCAACAATTAATCAAAGGAATAAATCACACAAATAATCAACACAAGATTTTGATCACGGAGTGGAAACTCATTTGAAGAACGTCTTCAAAATCTAAAACCACTCCGGGTGTAAGGCACCACCTCAAATCCACTATAGAAATTTTAGTTCGTTACAACCAATTTAGAGACACTCACAAAACCTTTGTGGTAGCTAAACTTGGCTTGCAACACCACTAGCGACCCACTCGATCTCTACACGCATGTAGTGTCGGAACTCCGACCTTTCTATAGTTTTCCACGAGAACCTCTCGATCTCTGCATCAACAGTAGCTCCGGACTCTTCCGGCCAATGAACTTGTCCACTCCAATGGACTCATATGAAGATTGATTTTGAATATGGTGTGGTGGAGATGTGTTTATCCAAGAGAGAATCAACCAAGTGAGCGGTTGCTCTAAAAGTTCTTGGAGGCCCTTAGGGTTTTTGCTCTGATTCTCCACCCAAAGAACAAAAGAGAAGCTGTTCTATTTATAGTTTCAATCAAAGGAGGCGCATGAAAAATCCTAAATTTTAAGTGATCTAGAACATTGGCTCGAGCGAAGGTCGAGCGCCACATTCTGTCTGAGTTCGCTCGAGCTCAGTGTCGAGCGAGGGTCGAGCGGTCCAATCTGCCTGAGTTCGCTCGAGCTCAGTGTCGAGCGAGTGTCGAGCAGTCCACTTTGTCTGAGTTTGCTCAAGCGCTATGTCGAGCGGGTGTCGAGCGATCAACTCTGTCTGAGTTCGCTCGAGCGTTTTGTCGAGCGAGTGTCGAGCGGTGACATTTGTTTTGACCAGTGATAAGCACACTTCAAGCCTTTTCGCTTCAACACTTGTTACAACACTATTTTATACAGGTTTTCACAAGAATATGCCAAACAACTTGTTTTTCCCTCAACAATCTCCCCCTTTGGCACTTCTGTGACAAAACCTCTAACCTATACATATGACCTAATCCTAGCACACCCATCACAAAATTCATATTCTTGAACACGTTGAAATATTTCTACACACACTTAGCAAACGGTTAAACATACCGCACAAAAAATTATTTGCAAATCACAAACCAGAATTAATGAATAGACATGACAAGTACAGGCTTTAGAGAAGAAATATTCCATTAGGCAATTAATCAGAAAATGAGTTCAAGAACAATTAGTCACACAGCAGCAGTAAACATGAGATATAAAACAAAAAGATAAAATCAAAAACTGCTGTTCCCCAAAAAAAATGTGTTACTAACAACTAACACACCCCCTGAGTTAGTACTAAACTCCCCTAATCTCCCCCTTAATCAGTACTGTACTACTCCCTCTTTTTGTCACAAGATGGCAAAGGGTCTCAATCATCAGCATCTGCAGGACTGCCACCATCCTCATCATCCTCATTAAGTTGCTCTTCAATGTCGTTCAAGCATTGGGTCACATGTTGCTGCAGGTTATCAAACCGGGCATCTAGAGTATCAAATCGGCCATGAACTGTAGCATCTAGAGTATCAAATCGGGCATCAAGGTGGGCTAAGTACTCAAGAACCTGCTGAAGGCTGGGCTCGGTAGAGCCGGGTGCCGAAGGGGATGGTGCCGAGCTAGACGGCTGAGAACTGGATGGCCGAGAGCTCGAAGGTTGAGAGCTGGATGGCCGAGAACTCGAAGGCTGAGAGGAGGGAGGGGGAGGATGCTCAATAAGGAGAGGGTGCGGGGTGGTGTGAGACGACTAAGTTGCACCGTCCTACGACAAATAGGAGCCTTAAGTGCTATTATCGGCTCCTGTGGAAGAAAGGCAACAGACTGGGAGAGGGCTAATCGGGTGATTAGACAAGCAAACAGTAAACCAGTCCGTTTTTTAGAGGACTAAAAAGCCTCAAGAATGACCCGATACAGAAGACTCCATAGATCAATGGAGACACCATTGATCAAGGCATATAAAAGAGTGGCGCGGTCAAGACCCACATCACTCTGATGACCAGTAGGATACAGATTGGTAAGAACAATCCTACTAAGAATGAGATAGTCAGGTGTAAAAAGAACAGTTTGGAGAGGGGTCTTCCCTTCCCAATGACTGGACCGACCACATAGACAGCCAGCAATGACTTGTGGACTGGGAGGAGATGTCCGTGTATAAGGATACACCGGATAAGACACACGTTGGGCATTTAGCAAGTCCGCTATCATGCCCGGAGTCACCTGGAAGGAAATGTTCCGGAGACTAACCTCAAAAGAGTCATCAATAGAGATGGCATCTATGTTGGAGTAAAACTCCCGAACCAACTCCACAGAAGGAGTGGGATGACCAGTGGTCAAGGCCTGCCACTGGCGAGACTCAAAGATGCAAGGAATTATGGTCTTAGTAAGCTCACCAAGGGAGACGTCACGCTCAACTATAGGTGCATGTTGAGAAAAGTTCTGAGTATACAGCTCCTGTGCCCGTGCATTATGGAAATGGGCGTGAGCGGGTGCAGGGGGGTTGTGACGAGGACAAACACGTCGAGACATGGTTTTTGGCTGTAGACAGAGTCAATGACGTTAAAGAAGGCTAAAGGTAATGTGAAGACCTGATGAATGCATGTCTAATAGGTCAAATGCATGATGATGATAAAATCCAAAGCTTGACCTTCATGCTCATCTTAACTAACCATGCTCATGAAAGAGACACACAAACCATTTTGCAACCCAACTAAGTCAAGGTTGGGATTTTTAAAAGCAATGCAAGACCCATGCCCCTTCTACAAGAAACCACCCTCAAACATAATGCAATCTCAATTCAAACGACGTCCCAACACTAGGATAGACATGAAATAAGTATGGGAACAATGCTATGCCCATGCATGATGAAAAAGAGAAAAGAAAATTCATTTAGGCATTTCACCAAACACTTGGAGTGCATCCAAGTGAGAAACTCGGGCAACAACCTTTGGGAGGTTAAAGAGCCTCCTAAATACAACCAAATGAACAACCATACTCAATAGGAGTTCCAACAAGCCAAAATAATGGAGATTTTTCAAGGATTTCACTCCAAAGGGAGCAAACCGAAACACACGAAAATAACAAGGAAAACCCAAAAAAAAAAAAGTCCATGAATCCGAAAGATTAACAAAGAGAAAGGATTTTACCTTGATTTGGAAATGATTTCGGAAGAAAAACAAGTGGAAACCGAACAGTTTTGAGAGAGGGATAGAAATCGTACGGGAAAAAATTTGAGAGAGAACCGTGTAATGTGAGCTCGAGCGGCGCTGGGGATTTTATACCAATCATTCGCTTGAGCGAACTTAAACCCTCGAGCGGTGGTCGCTCGAGCTGTGTCGAGCGAGACCTCAAGATTTTGCAATTTTGCCCAGTTTTGAAACACACAACACTCACATGACTTTGACAAACACTAGAGAAGTCAATTTTCAAAACAAGAATACACATCAAATGTAGAGGAGCATCATATTCTCACAAAACACGCAGGTAAAAACAGAGTATCTCAAGTAATGTAGACATGCGTGTTTAAAACGGTCCTTGCTCAATCAAGAAATTTCAACCGAAAAGCTTGAGCGGGGTTGGGCTGAACATGAAATCATAAATACTTGGGAAGCTCTTCCAAGACACAAAAAGTCAAATCCAATGCTACTAGGACCTGAATCCTTCTGTTTGAATACTTGTTTTAGTATGTTTAAGAAACAGAAAACTTATTCTGTTTTTCACCCCTTTTTTTTTATATTAACATCACTTTTCCTTTTGATATGCCATATTTTTGCACAAGAGAATCATGATGAGGTCATCTAGCCCGTGGTCAATTTTGTGTGCACTGACTCTGTCTACGGCCAAAAACCATGTCTCGACGTGTTCGTCCTCGTCACAACCCCCCTGCACCCGCTCACGCCCATTTCCATAATGCACGGGCACAGGAGCTGTATACTCAGAACTTTTCTCAACGTGCACCTATAGTTGAGCGTGACGTCTCCCTTGGTGAGCTTACTGAGACCATAATTTCTCGCATCTTTGAGTCTCGCCAGTGGCAGGCCTTGACCACTGGTCATCCCACTCCTTCTGTGGAGTTGGTTCAGGAGTTTTACTCCAACATAGATGCCATCTCTATTGATGACTCTTCTGTGGAGTTGGTTCGGGAGTTTTACTCCAACATAGATGCCATCTCTATTGATGACTCTTTTGAGATTAGTCTCCGGAACATTTCCTTCCGGGTGACTCTGGGCATGATAGCGGACTTGCTAAATGCCCCTTGTGTGTCTTATCCGGTGTATCCTTATACACGGACATCTCCTCCCAATCCACAAGTCATTGCTGGCTGTCTATGTGGTCGGTCCAGTCATTGGGAAGGGAAGACCCCTCTCCAAACTGTTCTTTTTACACCTGACTATCTCATTCTTAGTAGGATTGTTCTTACCAATCTATATCCTACTGGTCATCAGAGTGATGTGGGTCTTGACCGCGCCACTCTTCTATATGCCTTGATCAATGGTGTCTCCATCGATCTAGGGAGTCTTCTGTGTCGGGTCATTCTTGAGGCTTTTTAGTCCTCCAAAAAATGGATTGGTTTGCCGTTTGCTTGTCTAATCACTCGATTAGCCCTCTCCCAGTCTGTTGCCTTTCTTCCACAGGAGCCTAGAATAGCAATTAAGGCTCCTATTGGTCGTAGGACGGTGCAACTTAGTCGTGCTCACACCACCCCGCACCCTCTCCTTGTTGAGCATCCTCCCGCTCCCTCCTCTCAGCCTTCGAGCTCTTGGCCATCCAGCTCTCAACCTTCGAGCTCTCAGCCATCCAGTTCTCAACCGTCTAGCTCGGCACCATCCCCTTTGGCACCCGGCTCGACCGAGCCCAGCCTTCAGCAAGTTCTTGAGTACTTAGCCCGCCATGATGCCCGGTTTGATACTCTAGATGCTAAAGTTCATGCCTGATTTGATACTCTAGATGCCCGGTTTGATAACCTGCAGCAGCATGTGACCCAACGCTTGAACGACATTGAAGAGCAACTTAATGAGGATGATGAGGATGGTGGCAGTCCTGCAGATGCTGATGATTGAGACCATTTGCCAGCTTGTGACAAAAAGGAGGAGTAGTACAGTACTGATTAAGGGGGAGATTGGGGGAGTTTAGTACTAACTCAGGGGAAGTGTTAGTTGTTAGTAACACATTTTTTTTTTTATATTAACATCACTTTTTCTTTTCCTTTTGATATGCCATATTTTTGCACAAGAGAATCATGATGAGGTCGTTTAGCCCGTGGTCAATTCTGTGTGCAAGTAGAGCTTCCTACCACCTTTGATTGCCTCCCCAATAAACTCACAAGTAGCAAAATGTCAATTGACTGAGCCAAGAGTTGAAGTGTGTGATGCTAGTCACAATTACACAAGATACTCATGTTCCAAACCTTTGTAAACCATAAGTATATGATACAAATCTCAAAAAACGCATGCCCTTAGATTTTAGAATTAACAGCCCCACCATTATATAGCACAATCATGGAGTGCATGTATGGACAGCAATCAACGACAAGAAAAGGATGACACAAGAAAATGAATAAACAAGAACCACAAAACAAAAAAAATGCATGTAAAGTATGTGGTGCATGTATGCATAACTGTTAGTCTACAGCACAAAAACCATGTGTGGCTTGCGTCTTCCCCTTTTTGACGATCCACCTTGGTACCCCTTTTCTTGAGTAGGACTTTTCAATTATCTTAGTTTGCCTCCTTAGCTCAAAACAGTTTGGTCAGATGTGACCAATCTTACCACAATGATTACACACGAGGCTTGCTTTGTGAACTCTCTGTCTCAAGAAGGTTGAGACATTCATAGGGCCATTCATGAAATTCGTATCCCTTCTAGAAGGATAAGCAGCTCTACTCTTAACGAATGTAGGAGCATGCACAAAGTGTCTCATTAATTTAAAGCAGTCTGGTCTAATATGGTCAATCTGTCCGCAGTGATGACATATGGGGCTCGGGTTGCAAGCTCTGTCTTTTGGGAGGAGGAACAAACTTTTGCACTTGCACAGGCTTCTTACCCTTTTCAAATGGATGAGTCTTCCTATTCTCAGTCATTGCAGGAACAAACATTGTTTTTCTTGCATTTTTATAGGAGGCTTTCGAGGTTGAAGGAGCATCAAGATTCTCTTCAAAGTAGCCTAAACCACTCTTATCACTAGGGGACTTTCCTAAACTTAGGAGTTTGTCAAGCTGGTTTGTCCCAATGGAGAATTTCTACAACTTAGTATTTAACAAAGTCAGCTCACTTTCATGGGTTGTCACTTTATCTTCCAAAGTCACATTCCTCTTTTGTAACTCATTCGTTAGACCAATGGTTTCTCCTAGTTTGTCTTGGAGTTCTTCATTTTCTCTTTTGCATAAATCTATTTCCTCAATATGTGCTTTATTGAGTTTCCTCAATTTCACACATTCCTTATACAACTTCTCATAGATTTCCTGCAACTCATCTTCATTCCCAGAGTCATTTTCAGAAACACTCAATTTCAAACCTAGATTCATTGCTATGACTTTTGCCTACAATAGAGGAAGTGAAAGCCATGTAATTGAGATTTTTCTTTATGAAAGAATTCTCTTGTGAGTCACTTGACTCAGACTCACTATCAGTCAAGGAAGCAACATTAGCTTGCTCTTTTGCTTTTTTGTAATTTGCACACTCAAATCGAATGTGACCAAAACCATGACATTCATGGCACTGAATATTGTCCTTGTCAGCTCTTGTGTCTCGCTTATAGCTCTTTTCTCGGTTTTCTGAACTTGAACCCCCATTAAACCCTTTGAACCTTCTCTTCTCCTGTCCCGGGTTTTTCTTAGTAACATCTTCCTGAATTTTTTAGCATAAAAAGCTATTTCCTTGTCACTCATAGCAAGTTCATCAGAAGATTCATCAAACTCCTCTCTAATAGCATTTAGGGCTATGGACTTATTTTTCTTATTCAAGGGAAGAGTATGTTCATAGGTTTGGAGGGAGCCCACCAACTCTTCAATTCTCATAGCATCCACATCTTTGCTTTCTTTAATAGCTGTAACCTTAGGGCGAAATCTCTCGGGAAGAGATTTGAGAACTTTTCTCACAACTCTATTCTCAGGAATTCTGTCCCCTAGATTAAAGCGAGAGTTGACGATATCATTTAGTTTGGCATAAAAAACATCAAATGTTTCATCATCCTTCATTCTCAATTCTTCGAAACTAGTGGTCAACATTTGAAGTTTAGAGTTCTTTACAGCCTTGGTACCTTTATGGGTAATCTCAAGAATATCCCAAGCCTCTTTGGAATTTTGACACATTGATATCCGTTTGAACTCTTCCTGGGACACAGCCATGAAGATTGCATTTAGCCCTTTGCTATTCCAACCACACTCACTTATTTCATCCCTAGAATAATTTTCCACACTTTTGGGAGTTTGAACTCCATCAACAATAACCTTTGGTTCTGTCCAACTATTTGTTATGGAAAACCACACTCGTTCATCCACAGATTTCAAGAATGCTCTCATTTGAACTTTCCAATAAGCGTAATTGTTTCCATCAAAATATGGTGGAGATGTAAGTGATTGAGACCTATCCATTTAAACCACTACAGCAGGATCACACTCAGGAACTGAATCCTAGCAGAGTGAACCCACTCTGATACCAATTGAAAAAGTAGTGGTTCTACACAACACTACACCTAGAGGGGAGGTGAATAGGTGTAATCTGATTTTTATGGTGTTTTAAAAAATATTGTTAAGCAACAATTAATCAAATGAATAAATCACACAAATAATCAACACAAGATTTTGATCACGGAGTGGAAACTCATTTGAAGAATGTCTTCAAAATCTAAAACCACTCCAGGTGTAAGGCACCACCTCAAATCCACTATAGAAATTTTAGTTCGTTACAACCAATTTAGAGACACTCACAAAACCTTTGTAGTAGCTAAACTTGGCTTGCAACACCACGAGCGACCCACTTGGTCTCTACAGGCATGTAGTGTCGGAACTCCAACCTTTCTATAGCTTCCCACGAGAACCTCTCGATCTCTGCATCAACAACAGCTCCGGACTCTTCCGGCCAATGAACTTGTCCACTCCAATGGACTCATATGAAGATTGATCTTGAATATGGTGTGGTGGAGATGTGTTTATCCAAGAGAGAATCAACCAAGTGGGGGAGAGGTTGCTCTAAAAGTTCTTGGAGGCCCTTAGGGTTTTTGTTCTGATTCTCCACCCAAAGAACAGAAGAGAAGTTGTTCTATTTATAGTTCAAATCAAAGGAGGCACATGAAAAACCCTAAATTTAAAGTGATCTGGAACATTGGCTCGAGCGAAGTGTCAAGCGAAGGTCAAGCGCCACATTCTGTCTGAGTTCGCTCGAACGCAGTGTCGAGCGAGGGTCGAGCGGTCCAATCTGCCTAAGTTCTCTCGAGCTCAGTGTCGAGCGAGTGTCGAGCGGTCAACTCTGCCTGAGTTCGCTCGAGCTCAGTGTCAAGCAGTCCACTCTGTCTAAGTTCGCTCGAGCGCTATGTGGAGTGGGTGTCGAGCGGTCAACTCTATTTGAGTTCGCTCGAGCGCTATGTCGAGTGGGTGTCGAGCGGTCAACTCTGTCTGAGTTCGCTCGAGCATTCTGTCGAGCGAGTGTCGAGCAGTGACATCTGTTTTGACCAGTGATAAGCACACTTCAAGCCTTTTCGCTTCAACACTTGTTACAACACTATTTTATACAAGTTTTCACAAGTATATGCCAATCAACTCGTTTTTCCTTCAACAAGTAGCTTGATCATAAATTAGGATTAGCATACGTTAGCTAATTATATGTATTATTATTAAAGCCAGTTCTTTGAAAGTCGATGTTTATGTACCACGCATGTCATGATATTTGCAAGCACGTTATTCATCATTTTTCATTTCGCATATTATAGTTATGTATGTATTATGCATTTCATGCAACGTAACCGATGTTTATGTACCACGCATGTCATGATATTTGCAAGCATGTTATTCATCATGTTTCATTTCGCATATTATAGGTATGTATGTATTATGCATCTCATGCATCTTACGTTGCATAAGATGCATAAGCTTTCATAAGATCAAGTGTAAGACAAGCTTAGAACAGTTAATCAGATGGTCATTTAGATAATGGTACCAATATGATTTATGGGTGGATGTACAAGCCATGGAGCTAAGCGTGGTCCACTAAAATACTATTAGCGGCTCTCCTTGCGGCTGTGGGATGTGGGGCCAGTGCATAGCCTTGCACACAGGGTTAAGTGTGTGAGCCAGTATGATAAGACAAGTCATATATGCCAAGATAAGTCATGCATGTCATAGCATAAGTGTGAACAGTCATACTTTAAGTTCTCAGCCTGAAATATTTTATGAAAAACCTTATGTTTAAGCATTTTTATGTTATGATGGGTTTCTTACTGAGTCATCAACTAATTTTAGTTGTTTTATGTTTTTAAAACACCTTAGGTCAGAATATTTATAAAGGTAGAGCTGCAGGACGGGACTTAGTCCAGGGAGGTGTTACAATGGCCTAGATCATGTACAAAGATTTTGAGTTATGATTTTTATGGCATGGATTGTGAGAAATTTTAATAAATACTTTCGCAAACTCTCATTTATAATTTTAGTATTTTAATACAAAACGACTCTATTTATTATAAGAAATTTTTGTACTTGGCGCTTCCTTTAGAATTTAAACAAAAAAAAAAACAAATATATTTTTAAGTCAGGTTCAGTTGTAGCACACTGGCTCCAATGATTTTCTAAAAAACAATGTCTTTCTTAATGGTGGGGAGTGGGGTGTTGTAGTTTTGCCAGAAACTCACAAATGGCCTAGAATCCCTAGCCCTAGAAAATTCTAGCTAGCAGCAGCTCACCCCAAGAAGGCCTCTTGCCTGCCACCCCTTATACCATCAACAGACCCTAAATCTTCCAAGAAACAACACCATATCAGCTGGCACACATATATTCAAGAAAGACCCAAACTTTTTGAAAGCCCTAATCGCTAGTAAAGCTGCAACACACTCCCTAAAAATTATCCAATGGCTGTCACTTAACCTATGTTCCTTACAGTCCTCAATTCAGAAAAACAACCCTGCAGAAACCCTATCACTCTGCCACTTTCAAGAAGCCTCGAGATTTTAACCTATAGCAAACCCTAGCATCTATATCTTGGTCAATAGGAGCTGCTGCCCCTTCTCTCTCATCCAACCCCAATTTTCTTTCAAGAAAATTAACCTCAAGATTCTATGTTGTGTGACCCCTTTTTCTCCTTGCAAAACCCTACACTTTCCAATCTCCGAGAACCAAGAATAGCCAATAAAACACTCCTCAGACTCTGCCATCCCTTTCCATCTATTCTTTCTTGAGTTTCAACAATCAAGAACTTCAAGATTCGAAGAATACTTATTGATCGAGTAGTAACTAATACTTTCAGTTACTTTTCTCCATTGGATCAACTATACTCATCAAACTCACCAAGTTATGGACTGACCAATAAATCTGTCAATTTCCAAAGCCTAGGAGAGCCAACTGGTCATGTTTATACCATGATTTCAAAAAGGAATCACACAGTATACACACATGCTTTACCACACCAAAAAGGCCATCTGAATGCTGTTACTAGACTGGAGATACATGAATCAAACCTCTAGTTATGAAAAATCTAGTCAAAATATACAAGGACATGCATAAGCATACCTTAACCGTGAAACTCAAAGCAAGCTATGGCCATATGATGCTTGTCCATGTTAACAGTATAAAGGGAAACTGGTAAAAGAAAAGCTTTGGCAGCAAAAAGTACTTACCTGAGACCTAGAACCTGAGTTTCATTAATTCCTCTCATGAGAGTTAAACCCTAAAACAACCCTCCAGACCATATGTTAGTATGCATGTTTACATCACATCACTGGATCAAAATTTAGAGCGTTTACCTGCTGTGCAACCGAGAACCTTGGTGAATGGACAGAATAGTATTAAACCATAGAACAGCCACATTGACACACACCATTGAGCATTTTATGGCACACCATGTGTTTCTTTTACAAGTCAAGGGCACGATCTGTCTTCTAGTTTAAAGAATCAATGTTTAGATAGAAATTGATATTATGATACATATGTGATTTATATAGGTGCTTGTTGATGTGATTGTTGATTGTTTGCACAAAACTAAGTGGTAAGCAACTATGATCATACCCTTCTAGCTAATTTTTTAAACAAAAATGCTCTTTCAGCGAAGCTATATGATATGTACATGTTTTGAAAGATATACTATGCATAGACTGTTCATTGGAAGCCCATGTTACATGTAACCTATCATTATTTTTTATTTTTGGATAAGTAAGAAGTAAATGTACCCTATCATTATTATACAACATGATGAATGCAATGGCATGAATTGTATTATTTTACTTGCCATCATATACTTATTGTATCATTATATATTAAAGGAATGAAAGATGGAAAAATGAAAGGAAAAGGAAAGAAGAAGGAAAGGATAAGATCAAGACCGGACAGAAAATGAATGAATGCATGAGATAAATGTTTTTCGAAAAGGGGCCATAACAATGATTATTTACGGTACCAGAGATAAAGGGTGGACTGCAATGCCTGGAATGGCTCACCAGCAGCGCACCTAGTTATGCCCATCACGGAGGAGGATCAAGTTCTGGCCATCGGGGGATCAAAGGAAAAAAAAAGTATATGTAACGATATAAATGAACTAAAAGTGATTGAAAATGCTCTTCTATAACTTACTTATAAAAAAAGGGCCTAGACTATTGGAACAGTTTTTTTTATTTTTTATTTTTTACAGACTATTTGAACAGTTTTAATTTAGGTTTTAATATGTGATTTTCTGAATTAACACAGGACTTGAAAATTTTTTTATATGCTACCTATAACACTCTTTTATTTAATAAAGTTCGGTTGTTTTCGTTTTATGGAATCTTTTATAACCCGGCTTGTAAGAAAATTCTTTTAAAAGTGAGCAGCATTCCTAACCAGGGAGGGGGCATTACATAACATGTCGCAATAATCTATCAAAGAAGAATGACGTTTATAGACAAGCAGGTTATTGTAGAAAAAAATAAATCAACAACAGTAAATTGGGTTCCTACGGTTTCATGTGCCCAATGATTGGCTAGCTAAAACTCAACCAAGAAATTCAACAAGCTGCAACACAAAACACGTGCACATTTCAAGTGAACATTTTTTTTTTTTTGTTTGATAAGTTCATTTCAAGTGAACATTGTAACAGAATAAAGGTATGGTATACAATTGATGAGCAACCAAAACAACAAATATTGATGTTCCTTACCAATACCTTCTGGAATCTAATGCTGCAAAAAGTGGAGAACTATAGAGGCAACAAGCGTCATTCTTATAGGTTGGCTGCTAATTCATTTTCAGTTCCTGGCATTATTTAGATGGTATGAAGCAAAACGCACTTATCAAAAGAATAAAGCAAAACGCAATTATCAAAAGAATGAAGCAAGACGCTAAAAGTAATAGCCTCAAAGAACATCCATAGCTACGGACTCCCAAAGAGTAGTTAACAACCTCAACAAATCAAAGTGAGACTCCAAGGCGAGGTCTAAAGGTTGTGAAGGAGATTATTCCTAAAGATCTAATATTTTCTCTCAGAAAATTCCTGTGCTAACTATAGCTGTCCAAGAGTATCCGGGTGCCAGATTGCCCAGTGAACTTCCTTTTTAAAATACAATGTAAAAAGTAATTCCTGCGATGGATGAGTATTTTTGTATTAAAAACAAGAGTAGTTCTATATGTAAGCACACGGCGCACCAATATGCGGACGAATGCTCACGTGGAACGTTTTTTTTTTAATCTATAGTAAAACACACGCGTTGTACTAAAAAATCATCCCCAAATCAGATCCCATTCAAATTTCGCGGAAGCGAAGCTCTCCCTCCAACTTCGCCTCGCCCCTCCCGCTCGGTTCTTGCCGCTCGTCTACCTTGCATCTGCCGTCTTCAGTACCAAAAACCCTCCACCCTTGAAGAGGTCGGTCTCAGGCTATCTGCTTTCTGATATCTTCGTGAGCTATTTGCCATATCGGGTAACATTTTCTTTTCTTTTTCATTCAAAATTTGTCCCCATTTCGGTTCACTCCTTCATTTATTTATCATTCCTCTTGCTCTTTATATTTCATAAACTTGAGATTAGTTGTTGGTTGTTGTTGATGGCGGTTCTTTCTGTGTCGATTGTTGTTGTCATTGTTGCCGCTAGTCTGCTTTGTGCTTGGAAATTATGTTTTAGTGATGGCAGCCTGTCTGATGATAGTTGGGAATTGTGAAATTTGGGACTTTTTTTGCTTGTTTATACTTTTAAGATAAGGATTATTTAAGTTTCAATAGTTTATTTGAATTTTTTTAATAAGTAAAATCTGCCAATTTGAACTAGTTTATGCTAATTTTTGTGAATTAAATTACTTGTAGTCATCAGCCTCCTCTGAGCATATAATATTTCGGGCCGCCTTCTATTAAATGGGTTCTCCATTGTTTATTTCCTTTTATATTTGCAACTTCATGTGAGTGACAACCTCGTGGTAGTTACTGGAGTTGGTTACAAGTTAATCTATTGGGAGAAAAACATCTGGCTTGAATTATGCCTTTGAGTTTTAGCTTGTCAGAAAGAGCTCTTTTGTTTCCATGGCATGGGGGCTTGGCTGTAACTGGCCGATCTATTTGAATCATAGAAAATTGATTTTTCTGATTGAAGGAAAATGCCTTTTTTTAGTGCTTCGGATTGTTTAAAAAAAAATACTTATTTTCTTGTTAAAATAGCTTATGATAATAATGTTTGGAGCTCTAAAGATTTTTTAGCAAAAACTTTTTTACACATGCTTTGCTCAAGGAAGAATGACTTGTCTGGGCTGTCACTAGCAAAGAATTTGGACATATTCTATTCAATTTATGTTTTATCTATCTAATAAGTGCCATGTAAATGATTCACTTTTGGCCATCAACCAAACTATTGGAATACGGATGCCAATTTTAGCAAGTTATATGTAGTAGTAAATTGATTTAACAAGGCTGAGTCATCAATACAATCAGTTTGCAGATGCTTTCTACGAGTTAGTAATGTATTGGTGGAATAAATAGTCTGATACTTGAAAGGTTTGACCTTTGTGTTTTGTGATATTCATCAGATAAATCAGGATTTCTGGAGAGGCATGCTTATTAGTAAGTTGTTCTTTCAGCTTTCATGCTATACATTTACTCCTAAAATATTGCTATGATTTCAATAATTATTTTTGGTTTTCATATTGGTCTTGATGAAAGCTACAATTGAACTTTGTGTTCGCTAGGGGTGGAAAATACTTGGAAGATGATGCAAAAGTGATTATGGTTCAGATTTTAGTGTAGTTGCCTACTGTAATCGAACATGGTGACGCACCTTGACTAATGTTGAAGATTTATGTTTAACCACCATGCTTTTAGCGTACTCAATTGTGGAATAATTCAACCTTCTATTTAGTAACTTTGTCCTAAAACCTTAGTTGAAATAGAGGGATGGACAAAGAGGAAGATGCTTTTAGTGTACTACCCACCATTTATCATACCTGAAAATGCATATCCAAATCCATATACAACACTTGGGGTAGGTAGATTCTTTTTAAACTTTGTTAGTTTTTTTTTTCTTATATGCATTTGGAGTGTTTTAACATCGTGCCTAACTACAGTCTCCGTCGGTGCCACCTTTTGGACCAACGATACCTTACCCTCCATCGAGTAATGCAATTCGGAGTCCACATGAGTTCAACATACATTCCAGATATATTCCTTTTAAACTTTTTTAGTTTTTTTTTTAATTATATGCATTGGGGAATTTTCTTATCAAACTAAAGTTTCTTTGTGTAATTTATGCTGCTGTACTCAATTTAAGCAAACTGAATAACAGTGACGTTATAATGGTGTTTCAATGATTAATCTTTATTATTTTCTTTTTATGGCATTTTTAACAGGGTCACAGCAAGAGCACCGAACCAATATGTTTTGATGATGAATCATGGTTGCTGTAATTATGTTTTGATGTGAGCATCTTTGTAACTAATAAATTTTGAATGAGTGAAACTAATTTACATTGAAGAAGCAAGACTTGAGCATGCTAATCGCTTGAGCAATGGCGCTGCCCATCAATTGGCTAGATATGCAAGGGAGGTTGATGACATTGTGATGTGGTGGGATTCATGTTCTTTTGTAAGTCAAGCTATTTGGCTTGATAAAAATTCTATTTGTAAGGACTCTTTTTGATGTGAATGAATGATTGTCTTGTTATAAAAAAAAATATTGTTGTGTATGAAGCATGGGGTCTTTTTTTGGTTTTCAGCACTATCTCACAGAAAATTGCACTCTCAAAAGTTTGTATCCCGTAAATGGAAAAGAAATACCAAATCAATGTTCAGGAGCAGAAGAATATGCAATCAAAATGACCATCTCATTCCAGGTTCATATCTTTACAAACCGACATCTACCAACTTGATAGCACTTCACGATTAGAAGCTGTCAAATACAAAAGCACATCCACATCTATCAACCTGATACCTATATAAAATCACACTCACATCTATTAAAATGAACTCATAAATATTTTTTACAGCCCATGAAGCAAATGTAAAATTCAAACCACACGCTACATGGGAAAACCAATAAATATTTTTTTACAGTCAATGAAGTATTTTTACAGAAATTAATAGTTCTATATCCCTGAATGCTTCACTCTGCTCTTGGTTGCTGTACTTGTAAGTTCACCAACACTTGTACCGTAATCTGTAGGGTTAAGATATTGCAATTAGCAAAATTGGATGACCAAATAAATCAACTACTAATTTAAATGAACAACTTCATACATTTTAAGTACATTTTTAAGGATACATACCAATGATAACAAAACCAAAATCCCCAACCATAGCTTCGGCTGTGTTCCATCCACCCCAAGTTGCATCTATGAATACCTGGGTTGATGAATTCTCCATCATATATACATTGTAGTGACTAGAATAAGGAACTCAAAACTCTTATTCTGCATTTTAATAAGATTACTGCATGCCAACAGGAACTAAACCCACCACCAAAATCAGAAAAAGCATTATGCCACGGACTTCAAGGTAATTCTACAAAAAGACTACTAACAAGTTAAGGACATTAGTAAACACATTGATGGAGATTTCTGCACATTATGTGTATATATATATATCCATTTGAATTTGTAAAGCAAATCACAGATTATATCAATTTACTGAAATATAACCCATACACACAAATATAACATATTGAACTCATGAAATGATCGACCTAATGAACATTACATGTGCTGACAACGGAAAATTAAATAGTTTTAGATCAACCAAATTATTTAAAACCTAGAAAAAGAAAGACCACAAACAACTAAACTAATGGCTGCTTGATGATGGAAAATAAAAAAACACAAGTCAAATTCAAGAAAACCAGACTAAATGAAAAAACAACCAATAAATGGAATCTTAACAAAAAAGAAACTAAGAACTGTTACAAAACCAAACCAGGAAACATATTATGAAGTTACCTTGACCGCCGTACTTCATTGTAGACCAACACTACTCATCACTCCCTGCATTAAAGCATTAATTTTTCCATGAGTACATAGACACATGCATGAATACAATTATACTAATAAATATGGATTTATGCATATATATATATATACACACACACACAAATGCACGTATATATATATTGGAATATTATTTTCCTTGTACCAGTGTATTAACAGAGCAGGGAGTCTTTCTTCGATGTCCTTTGTAAAGGCAAGGCAGAGGATCTGAAATTGGAAAAGAGGAAAAAAACAGAAATCATAAAATCATGCAATAATAGCCTAAAAATAAAAACCCACTCAGAAATCATAGAAATCATAAGCATAACCCAACTCA